>CM032326.1:55910319-56438894 GCA_019022515.1 Quercus aquifolioides | reverse complement strand
TGGTTGGCGGCTTGGCCTCGCAATTGATGAGTTGCGAGTTCAATTCGAGATGATAAAGAAACGCCAGGCTGGACTTTTTGTCCTGTAGTGCTCCAGCTGGCATGACTGTTCATCTTCTCTGCACGCTTCACTCGTGTGCTGCAGTTGGCGGCTTGCCAGTTGCGAGTCACCCGCGAGTCCCAGCCGCAAGTCTCTGCATCCTTGCACAATCTTGAGCATTTCTTCACTCTCTCTCACTCACTACCCTTACATGATTCTCACCTAAATACAGGGTTACTGATTGTTAAATTACAAGCAAATTTGGCACGGAATAAAGTCAACAAGATGGTTGATTAAATTCAACCTTACAAAGAATAAGAGAGCATAACTTGGTGCAGTGAAATTCAAAGCCAAAGATTAGAAGTACTTGGGAACACTTTTGATCTTCACTCCAATTCCACTTATGCCCAAGAAGTGTGGTCTCTCAATCAATTTATATGTATGTGTTCAAGGGAGAATAAGAGAGTGACTTACACTCACATACACATCATTTTCATGTCTTACCAAATTCTGTATGTTTGTCTCCTTATATATAACTAATAATCTAATTAGGGTAGCCTTTTGGCCCATTCCAATTGGGCTTTAGTATGTGGCTTGGAGTGTGACCAAAAGGGGACAAATAAGACATTAGCTCTAATGGGTTTTGGGCCTTTCTATCAACTCTTGACAAGCCCAAAATTACCTTTAATTATATTTAATACCACTATATAAATATAATTGCACTCTAGGCCTTACTAATAAATTATTTCCCAAGACTTTATTATACATTCAACCCCTTCATTAAAATATTCCTAGTAATACAGTATGGGTTCGGAGTTTTGGTATGGTTTTGGGAAGGTGTTAGGCACCCAAAACCGCCCAACCCTAGGGTTGGCTTCCTCTCATTGTGTCTCATGTCTTAACACTATAAAAGGCATATTCAATATTGTATCTATACTCACACACACACTAGCATACATCTAAGCATACAACATGACATCAATCATCCCAAAACCTAGTCATTCATCTATCATTTCACATCACAATACATCTTTCATGGCATCTCATATCAACCTAGCATTCATCCAACATCATGTCATCATATCACTTCCAAGGCATAGATGAATAACTAGGTTTTGGGATGATTAATTAAACTCTGAATAAACAATGCTCTTACAATAGCTAAAATCCATAATTTAGAAATAATCTCCAAATACTGTAAAATCTTAAGTGAAATGAAAATAACTAAAAATCCTTTCAAGCTTCAAACATTATTGACGTCGCCTAAAAACTATCACGCTCTACCTTGCACCTTATGAAGTGATCCAATGGTTCTATTTCCCAACTAAACTTTAATCTGAAAATTGGAATTGATGGGGTGAGCCATATACCTAGTAAGCAATTGTACACAATACACAACAAAATAGAGTCAAGCAAAGCACGAATATTTTGACTTTTCACAAACTCATTGAATGATATCAAATATAATTGTTCCAAAACATATAATGAACCACTTAATACATATGTAATCAAATCTTAAAATCATTTGAAAACACATACAGATAATTGATCAGAGCACAGTGTCACATATACACATATCACATATACACATATCACATATTCTCACATAC
Organism: Quercus aquifolioides; assembly: GCA_019022515.1. Taxonomy (NCBI): domain Eukaryota; kingdom Viridiplantae; phylum Streptophyta; class Magnoliopsida; order Fagales; family Fagaceae; genus Quercus; species Quercus aquifolioides. The sequence goes on along the minus strand of CM032326.1, from coordinate 56,437,245 downwards.
AATCCTATGAGTGGATACCAACATCTAACCCCTACTGGTGAGGGACCAACACTTATTCTCACATACAATCCTGTGAGTGGGCTTACACATATACCTTATCAATTCTAAAAACACTTATTCTGAGTCACATTTCACAAAAGCAAATTTACACAAAATAGAATAATTTTCTTAATATTAACAATTATTCCAAATATAAAGGCATATCGAATATCACAATATCGAATTGAAACATAAATCAAAGGACACTTGATTCTCTTAGGGAATGAGTAGGAACTGAGGAGTTTATATAAGTATTTTACAATTCTTGAGTAAATCTGAAAATTCAATTTGCTAAAAGAAACATTTTAAATACCATTTGGAGAATAGGAATATCACTTTGAAATCACTTGGTTTTACACAAATTTAAAGAACAAGAACCTTTTCAAAAACTTACATTGAAACTCAATTCTTTTCGGAAAATAGTTTAGTTTAGAAATCATCTTTTAAATGAGGTTTAGACATTTAAAACGTTATTTAAAATTTGAAGTTTCTCTTTAAAACGTTATATAAAGTCGATGTTTCTCTTTCAATGATGTAAAAATGCTTTTGATAAACTTTAGAAAATGTATGCTTAAAAACATAGCTTTTGAAAACCTTTGACTTCTAGGAACCTAATGAACAAAACTTTTGCATATTATGCATAATTACTTACAACACTTGAATCACTCTGAAATTCCAGCTGAAACACACTCCAAATAGTCTCAAAACACTCTTAAATAGGACCTATAATCAACCATGGAAAATACTTAATATCCTCTGCATAATATAAATCTTATTGAATTATACAAATTGACTCACTAAGATTATACTTTGTTGAGCTAATAACACTTCTAACACTAAATTAAAGTTTCTCTAATAAAAAAAAAACTCATATTGCCATGAGGAAGGCAATAGCCAAAATATCATTGACCTAGAATTTAATATAAAACCCCCAAAGAAAACATTAATTCATCCTAATATATATAATCAAAGAATTAATTCAACCTAATATATATAATCAAAGAAACGTTAACCTAACCTAATGTATATAACCAAAAGAATACGTGGCAAATCGAATATGACTTAATATATACATATCCGAAAGAAAACGTGATGGCAAAAATCACCTGTTCTAGGGACACACAGTGGCCAATTCTAGGGTTTAATAAATACACAAAAATGTCTTCCAATGGGTTTAATAGCATATAACCTTAAAGAAAAACGGTGGGCAATATCATTGACTTATTATATATATATATATATCCGAAAGAAAAACGTGAGCCATATTCAAGGATTAGAACTTGTAATTCCATGGCTCAATTCAAAAATATACGTAGTGGGCAGTGGGCAATCTAACGTAAAAATGTAAGTCATATTCTAGGAAAATCCCTTTTAAACAGTCTACATACTATTAATGTTTCTATGATAAAATTCTAACCTTTTAATTCTTTTTTTCTAATAGATGGAAAATCATACTTGGAAAAATTGTTTGCCTCTTCAATTGTATGTGTTCTAAATTCCAAGAGAAAAATACACCTTATAGCCTCCTTAGTGATGAAATCCTTTCTATGAAAACCCTAATTTATCTCTTCCTCTGCCCTATTGTGAGAGACCAGTGGAAATTAGGCCTCTCAAAAAAGAAAGATTTTTTTTGTGTGCTTTTTAGGGCACCTCTCTTTTTGGGTAAGTGGTGTGGAGTTGCCACTTTTTTTTTTAATACAAAAAATAAGAAAAACTAAATATAAATACATGACTGAATTGTTTCCTTTCATTGATTGAATAAAAAAATTATATAATTGAAAAATTGAAAATTGCATGACTTTGGGTCCTAGTTACAATCTACCAAAAATACATGGCTTTTTGTCCTAATTACATTCTACCCAAAATAAAATAAAAGACAAGGCTTAGATCTACTTAACCAAAGTTCTAAATCGGGGGCTAGGTTACGGAATGGGAAGGTGTTAGGCACCCATTCTGCCCAGACAGAGTTTGGTCTTCTAGACTCATGTGACTTATGTACTCTTTATGCATGCTATGAATGATATGTTGAACATGTTAAATAAAAATTAAATCACATTAATTTATTTATGAATTCATTCTCTCATTTAAAAAAAAAAAAAATTCAAATCTGTTTTTGTGAAAAAAAAAATAAAAAATGATTTTGATTTCTCAAAAGTGCCACATCTATTTTGTAATATGTAGAAAAAATGGTTTTTGGAGATAAAAAATTTAGATCCGTGTTTATTACATAAAACAAAGTCTTTTGATTTGAAAAATATCAGATCTATTTTTAGAACTTAAAAAATGGTTTGTGATTTATAAAAGATCAAATATGTTTTTAAGAACTAAAAAGATGTTTTATAAAAGATTAGACCTGTTTTTATATGTATAAAAAATATATATGAAAAAGATTTTTTTGAGAAGAGAATTTCATTCATAAGATAAATTTATGCATTATGAAACAATCAAAACAAACAACCATAAACACAATCATGCATAATCTTTTTCTTTATTTCAAAATCTGCATATATTAAAAGAATTAGATTTGTATCTAAGAAAGATACAAATCAGTTTTTTTATTAAGAAAAATTCAGATCTGCATTTAAGGAAGATGCAGATCCATTTACTTTGAAGAAAAATTTAGATCTACATCTAAAAAAGATGTAGATCTGTTTTTTGATTAAGAAAAATTCAGATCTATATCTAATAAAGATGCAAATCCATTTTTGTTTAAAGAAAAGTATTGGTTATATGCAAATTATTGAAATTAAGAAAGAGATCACAACAATTTTATAAAAAAAATCAAGATCATGCTTTAACAAAACAACAATTAACAATTCATGTTATGAATAACAAAAAGAATGCATCATCATAAACAAGAAGCATAAAGAAAAAGAATAAGGTGATTGAAAACAACCTCTTGCATGAGCACTCCTTGTTCTTGAGAGGATGTTTTAGGGTTCAAAGAAACTTATTCAATTATCTTTGAAACCTAAAAACCCTAATTTTAGTAGCAAATATCAGAGAGAATCAGCAAATATTAGTAATTTGAGAGCCTCAAAACGTATGCCTCTTAGAGCATAAAAAAAATGGTGTTGAATTATGAGATCCAGTCTCTATTTATAGAGGCCAGAAAACTCTAAAAAATAGCTCTAACGTGTAGAACGCGAATCGGGACTCATCCTTCTACGAAAAGATCGAAAAGGGTGTGTCTCATCGTCACCCAAAGGAAATTGAGCCAAAGCCCAAGAGGAGGCAATTCAGCATTTTTAAAGTGCCATTCGGCACTCCACAAGTGCTGAATGGTACTCTTGGATGCCAAACGTTCTTTTGTGTTATGGTGCCTTTTGGACTCTCTTTCTAGGGTTTTTTGATCCAATCCTTGTACCTAGACGTGTTTTCATCCTTAGTCTATGATTTTTATCTCTTTCTGGATAATTCAGGCTTTTTCAGGAATAATTATCTTCTAGATAAATACCCTAAAATAAATCTTGATAAAGTTCAGATTATCCACAATTTTATTGTTATCCAATCATCCCTTTTATTCCTATGCATGCAATCCTATTTTAAACAATAATTATCAACCAATCACAAAATTATCTAATTAATTTTAATTGTTTAACCAATTAGAATTAATTTAAATTAATCGTGTGTGGTCGACTCTACCTAGACATAATGCATGCTGACCGTATATCTTTCGATCCAATGGTCTGATTTGGAAACCAAATATACTATCGCGACCATTAGAATATCAAGATCATTTTTATGATTTGCAATGAATGAGTTAATGCATGTAATGCAAAACAAATTGATGTATGTAATGCAAGAACAAATTGATGCATGTAATGCAATCATGATTTTTCAGGTACATGAATGATCATTCAAGTCATTCTCCTTGATAAAATCATGAGTGCAAAATCGGGTGTCTACAGATTTAACACATCAGAGATGTGGGCTTAGCGGGGTGGTGGGCTGCAATTACTAACAAAAAGTACTTATGGCCCATCAATTACATATATATATATAATATAATATAATAACCTCAAATAAAGATATGCGAGGTATTACAATTTTTCTTTCTCTTTCTCTTTTCTTTTCTTTTTTCCATGCTATGTAATTTTTGCCCAGGACATCCTTTTAGGAATTTTCGCCATGCCCATGGTCTTTTCCCCTATCTTTTGCCTAGACTGCCCTTTCGAGTTTTCAATCTAGCGGGGTTCTTTTGCCTTAATTTTTGCCTCAGCCACCCTTTCAAGTTTTCAACCTAGCAGGCTTTTCTCTTTTTCTTTCAAATGTTATATCTTCAAAGTCTATCCATGTTGATTGGTCGAAGCATCTCTTCCCCATCCAAATCTGTAATTCTTGTAGCACCTCCTGACATGATCTTCTTGACAATAAAAGGCCCAGACTATCTTGGCTTCATCTTTCCTCTTGGGTCAAAAGTTTCATCTCTAAGAACTTTTAGGATCAAGTCCCCTTCTTTAAGGTTTCTAGATTTCACCTTTTTGTTAAACACTCTAGCAATCCTCTTTTGATATCCTTGTGCATGGTATTGTACCCTAGCTCTCTTTTCATCTATCAAAGCCAATTGCTCATATCTTTGTTTCATCCATTCTTTCTCTAGGACCTTGGTTTCTACTAGCACTCTCAAATATTGTATCTCCACCTCAATGGGAAGTACCGCTTCACTACCATAGACCAAAGAGTAAGGGGTTTCCCTAGTCGATGTATGGATAGAATTTATGTAACCCCATTTCGCAAATGGGAGCTTCTCAGCCCAATCCTTGCATGTCACTACCATATTGGCTAGGATGCTCTTAACATTCTTATTGGCTGCTTCTACGGCCCCATTGGTCTGCAGTTAATATGGTGAAGACTTGTGATACTCAATGTTGTATAATTCCATGATCTTTCTAACCTCTCCCTCAAAGTGGGAACCATTATCAGAGATAATCTCTTGGGGTACCCTATATCAACAAATGATGTTCTTCTTTACGAATCTGGCAACATGCTTGGCTTTTAGTGTGAAGTAGGAGGCTGATTCCACCCACTTGGTGAAGTAATCAATTACCACTAGGATGTACTTGTGTCCATTTGAAGCCTTAAGGTCTATTCTTCCAATCACATCTATGCCCTAGACTGAGAAAGGTCATGGATAGGTCATGCCATATAGCTCACTAGGTGGTACATGATTCAAATTTGCATGTGTTGGGCAATCATGGAAACTCTTCACAAAGTCTACACAATCGGTCTCCATCATGTTCCAATACTACCCTATCCTTAAGATCTTCTTGGCTAACATTCTCCCATTCATATGAGGACCATAAATCCCTTGATGAATTTCATTCATGACTTTCTCGACTTCTTCCTTCTTTAGGAAATGAAGATGTATACCATCATAGGATGTCCTATAGAGCTGACCTCCACATAAGATGTATTGCATTGCCTCCATCCTAATCGAATGACGCTCTCTCTTGTTGGCACAATCCGGATATACCCCTAATTCCAAGAATTTGGTGATGTCATAATACCAAGGAACCCCTTCCTTTTCTATAACCAAGACTGAAGTTTCAGCGTTCTCCTTGTGTACTAACCTATAACTTTGTTCAATCTATAGGGGTTGTGTCCATACTCCTTCGGGTATTTCAACCATGGAAGCTAAAGTAGTCAAGGCATTTGCAAACTGATTCTGAGCTCTAGTGATCGACCATTTATTCAAACTTGTCAAAGGTTTTGGTAAAATCCTCTAAATATTGCTATTAGGGCTTTAAGTGCTCTTCCTTCACTTTCCACAACCTTTGTGCTAAGCCGAATCTCCAAAGACCTCGACCTCTTTCACCCTCAATTCTCAAAAAGCTTCCATTCCGGCGATACAAGCCTCATATTCTGCCATGTTATTGGTTGCCTCGAAGTTCAACTTAACTACCAAGGGTATATGAGATCCTTCGGGAGTGATCAAGAGTACTCCTATCCTATTCCCATATTGGTTCACGACTTCATCGAAATACATCTTCCATGCCCCTAGCTCAATGTCCAAAATGTCCTCATCCAAAAAATCTTTTCTACCATTCTCTCCTTCCATCAGGTTCTCGATACAAAAATTTGACAAGATGCTTCCTTTATGGTTTTCCTTGTCACATACTTCAAATAAAATTCCGCTAGTAGGATCAACCATCTTGATAGTCTTCCACTCAAAGCGGGCTTCTCAAACAAGTACTTCAATGGATCCATTCAGGCTACCACCCATATTTGGAAAGGTAGGATAATGTGCCTTAACTTCTCTACGGCCCATACAAGAGCAAAGCATGATTTTTCTATGGGTGTGTATCTAGTCTCATAATCATGGAACCTTTTGCTTAAATAGTATATAGCTCTCCCGTTCTTGTCATCATCTTCTTGTACAAGCATACTTCTAACCACATCTTCTATGATAGAGATATATAAGAGTAATGGCTTTCCATACTTCGGGGGTACCAAGATAAGTGGATGGAAGAGATATTCCTTAATGAGCTCAAATTCTTTCTGACATTGATCATTCCATTCATAAGGTTCATTCTTTCTTAGGAGCTTGAAGATGGGCTCACAAGTGGAAGTGAGTTTGGCAATGAACCAACTGATGTATTGTAATCGACCTAAGAATCCCCTTATCTCTTTCTCGCTCTTGGGTGGAGGCATCTCTAATATGGATTTGATCTTTGATGGGCCAACTTCTATCCCTCTATCTTTTACCAGAAAGCCTTAACAACTTCCCTGCGGTTACCCCAAAGGTGCATTTTTGCGGGTTCAATCTTAGTCTATACTCCTTAATCCTCTTGAAGAACTTCCTCAAGTTATTGATGTGACCCTCTCTCTTCTTGGATTTCACAATCATATTATTAACATAAACTTCGACCTCATTGTGCATCATATCATGTAATAAGGCTGTGGCCATTCTTTGATAAGCTGCACCCATTTTCTTGAGCTCGAATGGCATCATGGTGTAACAATAAATTCCCTATTCCATGGTGAAGGTAGTCTTGGTCATATCCCTAGAAGCCATCTTGATTTGGTTATATCCTGAGAAACCATCCATAAAGACATTAAGGCACTGGTTGCTGTGTTCTACACTAAAACATCTATGTGTGGAAGGGGGAAATTATCCTTAGGGCAAGCCTTGTTCAAATCCCTAAAATCCCTGCGCATTCTTACCTTCCCATCTTTCTTGGGTACGGGCACAACATTGGCTATCCATTCGGCTTGGTGTACAGGTTTGATGAACCGTACCTTTAATTGCTTGGTGACCTATTCTTTGATCTTTAGAAGCCATTTGATTCTCATTCGCCTCAACTTTTGCTTGACAAGTACCGTGTGAGCATGAGTATCAATGTGGTGTTGAGCTATCTCTGGATCAATACCAAGCATATCTTCATAGGACCATGCAAACACTTCTTGAAATTCTGTGAGTAGCACTTTAAGATCTTTTCTTTCTTTTTCATTTAAGGTTGAGCCAATTTTAACTAAGCGTGGATTCTCATCATTTCCCAAATTAAGAGTTTCAAAAGTTGGTTCCATAGGTTCAATTTTCATTTCCAATTGTTTATTAATTATATTTTCAAATTCATTAGAATCATTTAAGTGCAGAATTTCAATATTATGGGACACATCAAAATAAGCCAAATCAGAATTCATCTTTTTAAAAATGTTGAAAAGTACAACGTGACTTGCATTACAAACTTTCTTTCCCACGTTCTAAAAAAACCCAACCCAAAGTACAATTATTAAGTTGTCCCACAACAGGCACCATGAAGGTCGAAGGATCACTTAGTTCCTTATTAGTCATGGCGAGCACGTCCCCATCCATCTTCAACATAGTCTCCATTGCTTCAGCATCCATGTAGTCCACCCAATCAACCACCTTTTGAACTTCCTTGATCACCACAGTAGGTTTCTCCTTGAAAGTAAGCTTCTTGTTGAAGAATATCTCCTAACCAAGATATACTTTCCATCCTTGTCTCCCCCTTCTTTCATAGAGTATCCATTAAGGGTACTATGGTTCTTCTTAATTCTGTCACTGCCTTCAAAGAATCCTAAACCTTCCTTGGTCAGTTGAATCTTGAAATTGGGGAATTCAGCCACCCTTTTTCCTTCTTTCCTAAGACCCATACCAGGCTTATACCCCATGTTCTTCATCATTGCAATCACTTCATGGCTACAATATGGGAGCAAATCTATAGTATACCTTTCATCCTTCAATCCATAATCAACCATGTTCATAAACTCGAAGCCACTGATTTGGAGCTCACTTCCTCCTTCCTTAAGTCCACAAACCGGTTCTAGGATTTCACCATCACTAAGTACTACGGCAATCCCTCCCTTCCATGTGATCTTCATCTTTTGGTGTAGAGAAGAGGGAATAGCCCCAATAGGATGAAGCCATGCCTTTCCTAAGAGAAGATAGTAGTTGGGAGTGATATCCATGATGTAGAATTCCACAATTTTCTCCAATGGACCAATCTTGCAAGGAGTTTTGAAAGTTCCCAAAACCTTTTGAAAGTTCACGTGGTGTATAAAACACTAGTGAATGTTTAGACCCCTAATTTCAAAATAACCAACACAAGCTTATACTCAAACAATATATGTGCAGAATAATAAATATAAGCTATACCCAAACATGTAAACTACTCTAAGCCATAATTTAATCACAACACAGCAATAATTAAAAGCAAAGAGTAAGGGGTAGAGAGAAGCAAACTCAAGATAACACCAGCACGTGTTATTGAAGAGGAAACTGAAGAACTCGGCAAAAACCTCTTCGCCACCCTCCAAGCAGTAAACCGATCCACTAGAAAATCAGTTGGGATACATGAAATGCAATAGACCCTCCAAGCCTAATCTACCCGATGCACCTAAGCTCTCCAAGCTTCTTGCTCCAACAGGGTTAAGCTTAACCTTGTCTTCTCTAGCTTACCGGATCCTGCAATAAGCCCATTGCATCAACCAAAATGAATTGGTTCTCTCTTGAACTGTTTCCTAAACACCAAGAAACCTTTTCACTTATATGTATGTGGTGAGGTAAGGATTTGGCTAAAGATCCTCTCAAGGGTATGACAATGGAGAGGGTGAGAGTAAAGGAATTTGAAGAGTCAAATGTATAAGATTATGGATGAATCAATCTTGTTGTTCTCTGGGGTTTCTCTCTCAAAAATCTCTCTAGAAGCTTTCTAAATTTCGTGGGTATAGGGGTATTTATAATCGGGTATGTGAAGGAATGTGAAAAGTCATTTTTCTACAAAACAAGGTGCTTTGGCGAGTCACCCGCGACTAGGACAAGTCACGAGTTCCAATCGCCAAATAATAGAATGGCTAGACTGTACTTTTTGTCTTGTAGTGATCCAATTGTCCTGACCCTTCAACTTCCTGCATGCTTCACACATGTGCTGGATTCTGGCGAGTCACCACTTGCGAGTCAGTCACGATAAGCTTTTGATTACACACACTTGATCAATTCTTCCCACCAAAATACGAGGTTTCTAAATGCTGAATTATAAGCAAATTTGGCAAAAAAAACCCAAACACATAGTTGAATAAATTCAACCTTACAATCTCCCCCTTTGGCTATTCCATGACAAAACCCTAAAACAGACTCTAGACTTAAAAATGTGAGTTGGGAACAGCTTCCAAAACTCCCTCACACTTAATTCTAGATTTGTGAAGCTCTTGAACTATACCAACAAGCTTTCTTGAAAACAATATCACAAAATGCACTCATTAAGTGTATTGTAAGCGGAAATCTTAGAATGCATATGGAGCAAGCATAATACGATCAAGAAAGTATGAATTTGATAATAAAGCATAACTTGACCATACAAGAACAATCACTATAAATAGTAACTACAATGAACATTCACATGGTGAATGAACATCCGGACATGCAAGCTAATAAGCTCAATGCAAAGTATCATTTGCATGTCCAACACTCAACCGATGCAACAACACTAAAGAAATTACATCAAGGATACAAGATCCAACTAGGGCACAAGAGTACTAAAGTAAATGCAAAGCATTAACTAAAAGTACTAAGCCACAAAAGCAAAGGTACACATAAAATATTGTCAAGTACACAACATAAGCTTAAACAATGAAATGTGAACATAGACTAGTTGTAGCATCAAAAGAAGAAAATGGAAAGGCTTGTTGTAGTTTGCTTGTCTTGCTCTTGCATTGCATTGCTCCCCCTTTGATTTAGCTCTCTCTCCCCCTATCATTGCTCTCCCCCAATCATGAACACCATCTCCCCCTTTTTGTCATGGAATAGCTAGTCATCATCTTCTTATAGCTTCCTTTGGATTTGATCCAATTGAGTTTGGAGAGAGGTGAAATTTATGTCAAATTGGGTGTGTTGAGAGTGCATGATAGATGCAAGGATGGACAATTTGGTGCTGATGTCTTGCACATATGCCATTATGTTGTCCAACTACTCATCATAGTAGTGTGAGCTAGAGCTTGTATCACCTTGAGGAGCATTACTCTCTCGCTTGACATTCTTTCGGCCATGGCCTATGATAGCATTGAGAGTGCGAATGTTGATTGGGCTTTGCATACCCTCTTTTAAATCCTCTATCCAAAAGATTATTTGTAAGCCAATCATACCAAGCTCTAGGTGCTTGTTTCAAACCATAGAGTGCCTTCTTCAATCTCAAAACATGATTCGGGAAGTGAGGATCTTGGAAACCTTTGGGTTGTACAACAAAGACTTCTTCATTAAGGTACCCATTGAGAAAGGCACATTTTACATCCATTTGGTAGAGTTTGAAATCTGTAGTACATGCAATTGAAAAAAGGATGCGAATAGACTTAAGTCTAGCTACGGGAGCAAAGGATTCATCAAAATATACTCCTTTCACTTGAGTTTAACCTTAAGCCACCAACCGAGACTTATTCCTTATTATCTCACCGTCCTCATCGGTCTTATTTTTGAAGATCCATTTGGTACTGATGACATGAGCGTTTTTGGGCCTTGGAACAAGTTCCCATACATCATTCCTCACAAATTGATTCAGTTCTTCATGCATTGAATCCACCCAATTCTCATCTTGAAGAACTTCTTCTAATCTTTTTAGCTCAAATTGAGCAAGGTAGCAATGATAGGTCACATGGTTTGCAATAAGTGTGCTTCCCTTCCTAAGACAAAGACCTTCATCTGAAGAACCGATAATATTGCTTTCCGGATGATTTTTAACAACTCTAGATGATACTTCATCATTCCGGGAGATAGGAGGATGAACTTCTAGAGGGGTGAGAGGGCTTTAGGATCTAGACGATGATATTGTCTCCATTCTAGAATTCATAGGAATGGATTCTCTTTCTAGTGAACGTTCTTTCACTTCAACCTCTTGGGCTTCATTCTCAACGATAGTTTCTTTGGAGCTTGTTCCTTCTCCACTATCATCAATAGCTACTTTTGTTATGGCATAATCAATGACCACATTGATGGACTCCATCACCGTTTTTGTTCTCTTGTTGAAGACTCTATATGCTCAGCTAGTGGTTGAGTACCCAAGAAAGATACCTTCATCACTTTTTGCATCAAATATTCTAAGGTTCTCCCGATCATTTAGAATTTAACATTTACTCCCAAAGACTCAAAAGAATTTCACTTTTGGCTTCTTCCCATTCCAAATTTCATATGTAGTCTTCTTTGTTCCCGCTCGGAAGAATATTCTATTGCCAATGTGACATGAGGTGTTCATAGCTTCTCCCCAAAATTTTTAAGAAATTTGCTTGTTGAGTTACATAACTCTTGCCATTTCTTGAATCACCTAGTTCTTCCTATCAACCACCCCATTTTGTTGAGGAGTTTTAGGAGCTGAAACTCTTTCTTGATCCCATTCTTCTCACAAAAAGACTCAAATCTTGCATTCTCAAACTCCTTGCCATGGTCACTTCTTATCTTGACAATTGGTATACCTTTCTCATTTTGAAGCCTCTTGCAAAGATTCTCCATCTTCTCACATGCTTCCAATTTTTCTCATAGGAATTCCACCCATGTGTATCTTGAGAAATCATCGACAATGACCATAATATACCATTTTCCTCCTAAGTTTTCGGTTCTTGTGGGTTCCATTAAATCAACATGGAGAAGCTCTAAGCAACGTGATGTAGAGATCACATTCACCATTGGAGAAGCTTCACAAATGGTCTTCTCCACCTTTCCAAATTTTGGAAGCCCCACAACGGCTTCAAGTTTGGGCACTTTCACCATTTGTTTGAATTTTGCATGGCCAAATCTTTGATGTCAGAGTACCAACACATCGACTCGGGCACTCCTGCAAGAGATATTTGGTGTAGGAACTACTCCATAGCAATTGTCGGTAGTCCTATATCCCTTCAAGACTTGAATCCATACTTCATTGATGATCACACACCCCTTCTTTAAGAATTGAACAAGAAAGTCTTCATCTCATATTTGAGCAATGCTCAAGACATTTGCTTTAAGCCCTTTGATATATAAAACATCTTTTAATGGAGGTAGCCCCGGTATGTCAATAGGCCCTTTGCCAAGAACTTGAGCATGGATTCCATCCCCAAATGTCACGTAGTCACCAACCTTCTCTTTGAGAGACTTAAATAGTGATTTATCTCCTGTCAAATGACGAGAGCATCCACTATCAAGATACCATAAACAAAAACTGAATACTTTCAAAGAGGTGTGCACAAACAAGCAAGCTTGGGATAAGCACTCTTGACCTTTAAAAAGAAAATCATCTTCATTTTCTATTTTCTTACTAGATTGAATTCTCTTTTTAAGGTGATCAACCTTGTCACACAATATTCTATTTCTTCTTTTATACTTCTCAATTAATGAATTTGACTCACATACACTATTGTGTAAGACATGGTTCTTGTGTTTATGAACAAACATTCTAGCATGTTTCTTTGGTTTTAATAACTCTAGGAGTTCATTGTTAGGACAATTTTTAAAAATACTCATAGAGTCATTATCACAAACATTTGAACCACAATTCAATATATCCTTTTCCATAGCTTCATCCATAGCTACAAGGGGTCTAGGATCACACTTAGTATATAGAAATACGTCAAAGTGTACCCACTCTGATACCAATTGAAAGTTCACTTCGGGTATAAAACACTAGTAAATGTTCAGACCCCCAATTTCAAAATAACCAACACAAGCTTATACTTAAACAATATATGTTCGGAATGATAAATATAAGCTATACCCAAACATGCAAACTACTCTAAGCCATAATTTAATCATAACACAGCAGTAATTAAAAGCAAAGAGTAAGGGATAGAGAGAAGCAAATGCAAGACAACACCGGCAAGTGTTATCGAAGAGGAAACCGAAGAACTTGGCGAAAGATCTCTCCGCCGCCCTACAAGCAGTAAAATGATCCACTAGAAAGTCAATTGGGATACATGAATAGCAATAGACCCTCCAAGCCTAATCTACCCCATGCACCTAAGCCCTCCAAGCTTCTTGCTCCAACAGGGTTAAGCCTAACCTCTTCTTCTCTAGCTTACCGGATCCCGCAATAAGCCCATTACATCAACCAAAATGAATTAGTTCTCTCTTAAACTGCTTCCCAAACACCAAGAAACCTTCTCACTAATATGTATGTGGTGAGGTAAGGATTTGGCTAAAGATCCTCTCAAGGGTATGACAATGGAGAAGGTGAGAGTAGAGGAACTTGAAGAGTCAAATGTATAAGATTGTGGATGAATCAATATTATTGTTCTCTGGGGTTTCTCTCTCAAAATTCTCTCTAGAAGCTCTCTACATTTCATGGGTATAAGGGTATTTATAGTAGGTTATGTGAAGGAATGTGAAAAGTCATTTTTTTTGCAAAATAGGGTGTTTTGGCGAGTCACTCGCGACTGGGACAAGTCACAAGTTCTAGTTGCTAAATAACAGAATGGCTAAACTGTACTTTTTGTCCTGTAGTGATCTTGCTGTCCTAACCCTTCAACTTCCTACATGCTTCACATGTGTGCTGGATTCTGGCGAGTCACCACTCTCGAGTCAGTCGCGGGTTCCAATCGCGAGAAGCCTTTGATTGCACACACTTGATCAATTCTTCACACTCTCTCACACACAACCCTTACATTATTCCCACCTAAATACAGGGTTACTAAATGCTGAATTACAAGAAAATGTGGCACGGAATAAAGCCAACACATAGTTGAATAAATTCGACCTTACACCTTCCTTGAAGTATTGTCATATGCCTTAACAGTCAAAGGAAAAGGTATGATTCCCTCTACATCTAGGCCAATGGTAAGAGAAGCTCTGAATGGGCATACATTCAATGCAGATCCATTATCAGTCAACACCACAGGAACCTTGGCGCCCATGCATTCAATGGTAATTAGCAAAGGTCTAGTGTGAGTGGCTCCTTTAGGAGGTAGCTCCTCGTCAGAAAATGCAAGAAGAGGATGAGATTGGGCCTCAACTCCCATGAGAGATAGTACTTCTTGTGGTGTATTTTCTATGGGCACCTCCTTCCCATTCAAAGCATCCAAGAGAGCACTACGAAGCTTGTGAAAATTCATAAGCAAGCCTCATACCGACACATGAGCTTGAGTTTTCTTCAATTGAGTCAAAACTTAATCTTCTTCATTTTTCTCTTCTTTCTCTTTAGGTTCCATAGGCTTAGACCCTTGTCCCATATACCTATCAGGATGATCCTTCTCTAAAAAGGATGGTTTGTAGTGTTTTCCACTCCTAGTAATGTTGGCCACATTGTCTTCCATGGCTCCTTCCTTTAGCTCGGTCATTCCTTTGGGAAGTATCACCCATACAACCACCGCATTCTTTAGAACCTCATCTTTTTCATCCCATATTCCTTGGACTTCTAGGGCATTAACCTCCATAGTTTCTATCAACTTTGAACAATCCCATTCGATCTCATCTATTTGCACCCAATTCTGATATGGAGGAGGAACTCGGTGAAAATCAGGCAAAGGGTTCTTCCTAATGCTAGGCTTGGTGATGATATTGGGATTTAGGAGGGTTCCATTGTCTATGAGGTCTTGTATTTCGTGTTAGAGGTGAAAGCAATTGTCAGTTTTGTGGCCAGATTTCTGGTGGAAGTGACAATATTCATTGAGGTTCCAAGTAGGAGGCACGAGATTAGGCATAGGTATGGGATCTAGAGGTTTGATGAATCCTTTGGAGGTCAAATTTTAATATGCTTGGGCAAGGGTCATTCCTAGGACAAAAAACTGTCAACGGGCTTTCTTTGTGAAGCTTGGGTAGGCTAAGGTTTGTTGAGGTATGATGACGCTTACATTCACAGGATTGGGTGCATTAGAGTTAGTTGTTCCTTCTCCATATGTCTTCTTGATTGGAGGTTTGCTCTCACCCTTATTCAATTGTCCATTGTTGATAACATCCTCTATCCTAGTTCCACAATCACACAACTCTCCAAATGAACTAATAGGCATTGATAAGAGCCTACTATTATATGCCGAAAGCAAATTCTTGATAATCATGTTGATTTGATCTTTCTCATTTTGCCTATTGACTATCCTTGATGCCTTTCCCTTCCATCTAGTCATATATTCGGAAAATGTTTCCCCCACTCCTTGCTTAGTGGTCTTCAAATCCCTTAGAGTCACGTCAATCATGGTGTTGAAGATGAATTAATCCACAAACAACTCACTATTTCATTCCACACCTTAGTCTTGTTTGGGTCCAAGCTATAGTACCACCTTGATCCACCGCCCATGACTAAGAGAGGAAATGCATACATGGTTTGTTTCTCATCCGATCCTTTCATTTCAACAATGCTTAGGTACCTCCTAACATGTTGCTTTGGATCTCCAGTTTCATCAAATTTTTCCGCATCAGAAATCTTGAATTTTAGAGGTAATGCGATGGAACTCTTTGAAATTATGCCTCTCATGTTATAGAGGAAATCATCCATCCCTTGGGCCTTGTGAAAGGCTAGTTGCATCTTCTCTCTTATGGCTACGATTTTTGCCATGAACTTCTCAAATTGTTTGTTCCTTTCATCCAAACCTTCCACTTCTTCATCATTGAGAATCTCTACATGTGTGGCCTTTTTTAACTTGGCTTCTTATAGATTGGTGAGGTGACTCCCCATCTTTTTGCAAACATCGCTTTGTTCTTCCATTGCCTTGAATATCTTTTGTACGATTTCGTCGCTAATTGGAGTGACCATGGTTACTTGAGATGATTCCCCTTCTTGAAATTCTTCCTCTTGATGTGTGTCCTTAATCTTAACCAAAAGCCTTTCGTGCTTTTCTCGAACTCAAATTGGAGTGGGGGACGTGTTTTCTTGACCTTAGCAGCTCAATGATGCTAGAAAAGAAGCCCCATTTTCATTAAGTCCATGTCCTAATTAAAAGACCCTTTTTAACTTTTTAG
Source organism: Quercus aquifolioides (assembly GCA_019022515.1). NCBI lineage: Eukaryota > Viridiplantae > Streptophyta > Magnoliopsida > Fagales > Fagaceae > Quercus > Quercus aquifolioides. The sequence continues at coordinate 56,420,834 of CM032326.1, read as the reverse complement.
ATGTCCTTAGAAAGTCTTTAAGTCCATTTTAATGAAGGCCCAATTACAAAATCACTCTCTTTCCTCTCATGAACCTTGCCCCTTGTTTCATTTGGGCTTTAATCCATTTTACAATAATGTTCTTATCTCACTCTCATGGGCTTTCATTAGAATGTACTTAAAGATTTTCAACCCTTTGTTTCAAACATGGGCTTACAATGTATTCATCACCTTTAGGCTCTTCTTTTACATTTCCACATCATCATTTTTTTTATTTTTTTTTTAAGTAACCCTTTAGCTATAATATATCATAGCCTTCCTCTCAAGGTCCATGAAGTTCTCATCATTTTGGGCCTATGCATACAATAAAGGGGCCCAAGATTAGGAAAATTCATATTGACATTGTAGGATTTTGGATGCTAAGTCCATAGCATACTTGTTATCTTAGACCCAAAGTCCTCTTTTTCAAAAAGACTTTTTGATTTAGGCTTATGATAGTAATTAGGCTATGATCTTATGAAACTTTCAAGTTAAGATATACCTTTGGATTTAGGGATAAGCTTCTTATATGTGAAAACTTCTTTTCTTTTATCCCAATTGTCTTAGGGTATGCCATAACTTTAGGGTCATCCTTTCATTTTTACATCTTTTATTTGTCCTTTAGAATTAATTGATCAAAAGATATATGGTTGAACAAACAAGAGATATAAAAAGGTACCCTCTTTTGATAGGATCTAGGAGCTTTAAGTGTGGGTAGGCTCCTTAAAGCTAAATGATAGATAAGTAGGTCACTCACAACTAGGTGGGCCATGATTCCAACCGAGGGCCTAAGTGGACCTTTGTGGACTGGTGGCAAACCTTTAACGTACTCAAAGCCCATCATAGGCAATGGCACTGATTGTGAGTTGGTGGGATGAACTTCAAAAGACTTGGGCTTGAATAAAGCCTTCCATCTTCCCACTCATCACCAACCGAGGTAATGAGACAAACAAACCAAGTGATGTGTATGCAAACAAGTATTGAATAAGCCTTTATTAAGCTTAAGATATAGGACACATAGGAATTAAACTCACAATCCCCAGTGGAGTCACCACTGTGGACACAACAAGGAGTCACTAACTAGTTTTTGCAATGGCCTAGGAACCATGAATATAGTGTCCTCTCGAGGAAAGACCTTTTTGATCTTACTAATAGAGTATGGGTTTAGAGTTTAGGTATGGTTTTGGAAAGGTGTTAGGCACCCAAAATCGCATAACCCTAGGGTTGGCTTCCTCTTATTATGTCTTATGTCTTAACCCTATTGTTAGGAACAGAGGTGTTGAATAGTTGAATTCGAGGTCAACTAAGCCTCCAAGAACATAGAAGAGATATGAACAGAGAATTAGAGAGAGAAATTGGAAATAGAATTGAGAGAATTGGAATTAAGAATGGTTTTTTGATCCATGCTCCTCTCTTCTCAGTACTCTAATACTCTCTCAATGCCTCACTCTCTAACTGCCTAACCACCGAAGCCAGCTGTCAATATTCTAACTAACTAACCGTATTAACTAACTCTTATTTTGTACATCACTAGTGTGAATACAGTATATAATGCCAACTAAGCATATAGTGCCAACTAAGCAATTACACTTATTATTCTTAGTTCAATATCTGATTACAGTCTGGTAGCACTAATGGGTGCCCACCTCATCAGCTACTCCTGCACGCCTCATCAGCAACTAACACACTCTTCATCAGCAACTTGTACACGCACCTCACCAGCACCACACATGCAGCATCACACGCACCCTCATGCAGCAGCACACACACAGCTAATCATCACCACACACCTCAGCCACTCAGTAACCTACTCACACACACAATAGCATACATCAAAGCATACAACATGGCATCAATCATTCAAAAACCAAGTCATTCATCTATCACGACACATCATAATACATCTATCATAGCATCTCATATCAACCTAGCATTCATCCAACATCATGTCATCATATGACATCCAAGTCATAAGCATATAAACATTAAATTAAGGCAAAATATAGGCAGTAAATAATCATGGTATCATTAAGGGATCATTGGAAAACATTAAGAATGCAAACATACTTATTCAAACCACCACATCATGTTCATCAACCCTAAACAAGATTATGTCACCAAAAAAAAAAAAAATGCATGTACATATGAATGCATGACTTACCTCACTTACCTTCCTACAACACAACACCTATGGCATCAATGTATGAACGTTTGAATGCGTGATCATGACATCAAAATAAAGAAACAAAAGATAAACCCTAATTTAAACATGTGAAAGGTAAGTAAACAACAAACATAGAACAAGGACTAATCTAATAGTATATATAAAAGTAGAAGCATTTTCCTGCAATTAAGGAGGTGTTGCCACGTTAGGAAAAAAGACCACTTAAAAAACAACCACATATACAGTTTAATCTTAAAAATACCGTATGGTGCACCATTTGGAGAGTTTTCTATCATTGTTATTTGGAAAGAGCGGAAACCTTTATCGGTAATTTTTTTTAAAAAAATATTTCTTTAAACGTTTGAGTTGATTTAGTTTTAGGTTTGGTTATTTAATTGGATTGAATTTGATTCAAGATCAGTCTTCCTTTTTTACTTTTTCCCCCTAAACTACACTCTTAGATACCATTTAGAGGACAGAAGAATAGACATCTCCTTCCATTAGAGAGCGAGAGGGAGATTGAAGAAGTTTGATTTTTTAATTTGATTTTGATTGTCAATTTGTCATATACTTACTGCTACAATTATTGTTTCTTCATGTCTTATTGTTATTTCCTTTTATGCATGTTTTGATCTCATGTTGGGTTAAAATTATAGGAAAAAATAATTGTGTTAAGTTCTTAAAATTTTCTATTGCATATGACTAATTGTTAACAATGTTCTATTCAGTTTTTATCTATTTTAAATTAGTTCTAGGACATAGTTTGTTTGATGTTTCTGAAATGATATCAAAATGCAGAGCGAATATTTGTGGTGTAAATTTGAAATTATTTTCTAGGATGTTTAAACTCTCAGTGTGATTTTGTTTTTGAAAAATTATCTCCTCAAACTAATTTTTGAATAGAATAATAACGGAAAACATCATCTTTTAAAATAGTCTTTCTCACAATCAAAAATCTAGGTAAAGCCTTTTTGGCCTTTCGACACTTTAGTAAATAGTATTTAATCTAGGTGAAATATATTAAGTGGTTATAATATTATTTACTTGAATGGTTTTAGATAAATGCCTTCACATATTTATACGTTTAATATTTATTTGCAGAAGAAAATCATATAATAACATGATTGCATTAGAATATGCTATTACTTTACAATTTGATTCAAAATTTAGTAATGAAAAGTGAAAAAAAAAAAAATTCATTAATAGATATTGATGAAAGTTTGTTAAAAAAACTTTTAATGTGATTCAGTTAGCAAAGAAATTTTTTTTAAGGTCTTTTAAAAAAAGAAAATTTCATGCCCTGTCATGGTTATTTCTGTTATGAATATTTATATGAAGAAGAAGAGCATCAACTTTACTAAAATGTTATAGTACTGTTACGAATTACTAAATTATATGCATATAAAAATGCACTTAGTAGTTTGCTATTGAAAAAACAAATTACAGTCTTTTTTTAGTTTATGTAATGTCCTTAACTTCTCATTCCCAACTATTTAATGCTACAAATGGCTATCTCACTGATAATACCATTTATTATACTTCATAATGAGTTACTGAATTAATTTGAAAGGTCAGAATTGCTTCATTTATCTTATGTTGCATTTATTTTTAAATGAATTTTTATTTCATTCGTTTTTGCCTGATTACTAAACAAATAAACAAAGAATAGAGTCAATATTTGGCTGTCTTCACACTAACGTCAAGCCTTTTGCCACTATTATGCCAGAACCACTACCAGTAATTTTTTCTCTTCGCTTTTAAGTTTGACCATTAAATAAGATCAGAATTTGATATTTGTTTGGGTAGTTTGATTTAGGTCTTTAAGTTATGTTTTTCTCTTAGCTTTTTAGTTTGTGCATTAAATATGATCAAGTTTTTTATATTTGTTTGGATTGGTTTCAGTTTAGGTCTTTAGGTTATATTTGGTTTTGGTTAAGGTATTTGAGTAAAATTGATTTTAGTTTAGTTATTTGTGTTAATTTTTTCGTATTTATCTATCTATGGTGGTTGGGTTAAAATGAGGAGCGGATTTAAAGAACTTAAGTGAGTCTTAGTCTCTTTCGGGCACTTCGAATATTGAAATAGAGCAGGAGATTATTCTAGACAAAGTTATAAGCAATACAAATCAAGTGGGAATGAAAAAGTAAATTAGGCATTTTCCCTTAATCTATGCAAGTAGTAATGTGAATCTCTGTGGAGGGAAGGCTTTTCAATTATTTAATTTTCTAATTCTATTGAAGAATGAAAGAATAGGATGATAAATTCAAAGAATGGGTGTGGGTCATATTCAATGAAATTTCTTTTAGAATCATTTAGGCATTATTCATGATTTAGATTCGGGTATTTTGGTTGATTAGTTATGATTTAGGTTTTTCGGTTAGGAGTGGTTTTGTTTTAAAGCTCAAAAAAGTGTTAATAACACAAGAGCTGTTTAGACCCCCAATTAACAAATTACAGCTAGATTGCTTTTACTCTAACTTATCTAAGTGCGGAACAATAGTAAATGAAGCGCAATCAACTGATACTACTCTAGTGCATAAACAAGAATAACAAACAATAAAAGTAAAGCACAAGAGTAAGGGAAGAGAGAATGCAAACACAAGATAACACGCCGATGTGTTATCGAAGAGGAAACCGAAGAACTCGGTGAAAAACCTCTCCGCCACCCTCCAAGTGGTAATCGATTCACTAGACAGTCAGTTGGGATACATGGGTGAGCAAGAGACCCTCCAAGCCTACACTACCCAATGTACCTAAGCCCTCCAAGCTCCTACTCCAACAAGGCTTCTCGGAACTGTGGCTTGTTTAGCTTTTCGGATCCCACAATACGCCGATTGCATCCACCAAGCCTCACCGGCTTTTGCTGGCAAATCCCCAAAGCTTCCCAAGCTCCAAAACACTCTCTACACTTTGAATAGGTGTGGGTTATGTTTGGGTAAAAATCTTCTCTCAAGGTATGACAATGGGAGAGGGAAGGAGAAGAGGCTACAATGATTTCTCACTAAGGATGAGTAGCTCTCTCTCTAAAATATGGGTGTGTGTGTTGTAGAAAACCTATCTAGGGTTTTTCTCTCTGAATGGCCTCCTATACATTTGTAAGTAATGAGGGTATATATAGTATGGGTGAAGGGTAAGAAAGTCACACTTTAAAATCCTCCAAGCAGAATGTTTCGCGACTACCTCACGGGAAGGCCTTATCCGTGAGACACTCGCAAAAACGACAGCCTGGCACGACTCTTCAGCTTCCAGTCATGTGCTTCTCACATGGCTTTTTCGCGGGAACCCTTTTCGTGAACTTCTCGCGAGCTAGTCGCGAAATGTACTGATCTTCAATTAAGCTTGAGTCTTCACCAACTTAATACTAAACCCAATACAATAAAATCCCACAAAATACAATGAAATAAATTAAAGCAATTACAACACTATTTGTCATTGAAAAAAGCCAACATAAAACATAGTTGTAAATCACAACTTTACATTGTTTAATTAGTTTATAAAGATGGATTAGATTTAGTTTTGATTAAGGGATTTTGGTTAGAAGTTTTGTTTAGGTTACCTGGCTTGGCATAAATTGGTTTTAGGTATCTAGAATCGATTTTGCATATTTGGGCTGCTTTGAATTTGAATTTGCCTTCTTATTCAGAGTAAGATGAAGATTTGCACCGTCACTCAAAAGGCAAATCTTTAATAATCAAAACCACACCAAAGTTATATTTTAAAATTTTATTTTTTTGGGTTTGCTGTTTTTGAAAGGTCCCTTTTTAAAATCCCTTTTGGCTTGAGTATTTTGGCCGGATTGGCTTTAATTCAGGTTTGATTTTAGATTTGGATTTATATACTAAGGTATTTGGTTTAGAATTGGTTTGGTTTTGCATATTTGTGTTAGATTTGGTGTTGTTTTGAGTATTTGGGTAATCGAGGTTCATTTTTTTAGAATAGGTGATTGTTAAGGAGGCTTACATGTAGATAATTCACTGTAAAATCTACAAATTTTGTTTTCAAAGCTATGTAATTGTTACTATTGTTTGTTTTAAAGCTTTCTCATGATTTTTTTTGTTCTGTTAAGGGTAACTGGAAATCTCTCATATGTCATCTTGATCTCTTAAGGGGTTATATAGGATGCCAATAGAATAAATTAATTGCTTTATGGCAGATGCTACATATAAATCTTAAATATGTACAATTTCCCATGTCATCTTCAATTTGCTTATGTTATATGTAGTTCCTTTACACACGTTCCCTGCTGTAAAAAATTATTTTCACCGTTTAATATTGAATTAGATCTATTATAGAGAAGAAACTCTACTCTTAAAATTTGATTGAAAATATGAAATATTTTAATAGTAAACTTAAGTCTTAACCTCCGTAATATATATATAAATTCCATATAAACATTTCTAAGCCTTAACACACTAGAAATTTGGACATGGTAATAGTTTCCTAACCATAGTGGGAAGGTTGAGATGTATACCCTCTTCAGTTTGTTGCTTAGTTTTATGCTTTGCCTTCTCAACCCTCTTTTTTGTTTTAAAGAAAGATTAGATAGATGTTAGCAGATTGAGCACAAGATTCTTTCTTCAATGTCTCTGCTTAATTTTGGTAGAATATTACTTTAGCCACTTATAGTAAAGAATTAAGAAATCATTTTTGTAATTGAACTTGCATTTGAATAGAAACTAAAAGTGCTCATATATAATTTCTCAGCAAAATCTCAAAATTAGCATTTTTTTTTTTGGGTCCATTAACATACAGCTAATAATTTGGTTTATAAAAAATACGCTTTGTGTAGTTTTTTGGTTGGTATGTGTGTTATGCATTAAAAAAATGCATATAAGTTTAGACCTCAATAGGATTTTTTTCTCTTTGTTAGTTAGTATGATTTAGTAGGAGTTATGAAACTGAATTAACCATCTATTGAATGGATAGAGTTGGAGAATATGTCTAAAATTAAAGAGGTTGAGTTTGTGTCTTGAGGTAGCTTAAACAAAACATAGATTATGATAAAAAAAATTTGTTTATATGCATTTATGATTTTTTTTTTTTATATAGTTTCTTATCGAGCTTTTAAGATACATTTACTTTGTGCAGCATTAAATGTTGGGTTTGAACGGAATCTACAAACATCTATATTTATTCCTCACAAAAGGGACATGATAGGCAAAAAATAAAAAGGGGAAACGATATTTTACCGATTGGAAGGGAGCAAGAACAAAAAGAATAATTGAGATATGAAATGAGCATTGAGCACATAACCACACAAAAAGCAATGTAGAGGCACACTGGAATTCAAAAGAAAAAAAGTTAGCTGATGCTGAATCAGCATCTTCAAATACACTAGGTTGGATTGTTTTAGATTTAGATATTTGGGTTAGATTTGGTTTTAATGGGTTTAAAAATAAATTTTGTTTTGAGTATTTGTATTAGATTTGGGTTAAATTAGTTTTTGGTATCTGCCTATGGTGTTTGTAAAAAAAATTTATTTTCTAATAAATGTAAATAAAAAGGTTTCGAACATAGTGCGGGTTAAAAAGCTAGTACCTATAAAAGGGAATCAAAACATAGGCACAACATGTGAAATAAGCAAAGAAAACAAAGCAAAAATCTGAATTAGGGTTTCAGTATAGCGGTATGCGCACGCATGTAGAGGCCTGCGTGCGCGGACCAGCTGCATGCATGTGCATACTTTTACCTACACGCGCATGCAAGATGCATGCATGCGCAGGCTTCCTGCATGCATGCATAGGCTTGCTCAAAAAACCTAGCCTAGAGATGCAGCAACCACAGAAAATAGACCAATACTTAAAACAATAAATTTAACAACCTAACATGCTTGGAAATACAAAGGCTATCTAAAACTAAGCTATGCCAACATACTAAAACATAAAAATAAAAATAAAATAAAATAAAAAAAAACAAGGAAAAAATATTAACAACAAGATTAAAACAGAAAAGAGAGAAAAGAGTTTAGAACTCAATAGCTCAAAACAAAAGCTCTTCAAGCTTGATTTTTTACCGTTCCCCTCAGTCAAATCTATTCACAATCAATAAAAAAATGATTAGTAATCTTAACCTCAAAGATCAAGGCTGAAAATTGCCCTAATCAAAAGAAAATTCACTAGAGGATGTTTTGTGAAAAACTCCCACTTTGATTCACTATTTCTAGTGAATCTTAGTGTTTTCCCTTGGGATTTCTATCTATTTTGAAATGGTACCATGTATAGCTATTTATATTGTGAAAATGGGGGGGGGGGGGGGGGGGGTTTCGGAACGGCTCCTAGACGATGTGGGATTTGTTCCAAACCTCAGTCTTTAATGCAGAAAACTTGTCTTTCATAGTTTCTGGAACCCTACATGCGCGTGCAGGCTCGGGCCTGCGTGCGTATGCATCATGGCCGTGCACGCAGGTTGATTCCTGCTTGCATAGGTCGAGGGTTTCCTTGGCTTTACGTTTCCAAAAAATCGATTTTTTTGCTCATTCAAAGTTACATTTTTCATTTTAACATTTCTCAAGTCAATTTTACATTTGATTGGGGCCTAAACCAACCTTGGGTCTTAGAATTTCAACATCATTAGGGAACGGGAGCCCGAGTCGTAAGGGGTACAAAATGCAATGTCTACACCTATTTTTCTCATCATCCCTATAAATACCCCCTCATTTTTTGTGAAAAATAGGAAAAGAGTGGAAAATTTTTGGAAAAATACCTAGAAATACTGGAAAAAATTTCTCTCTCTCTTCCATCATAGGACGACCAACTTTGAATAGTTGGAGGGCTGCAACGTCTACTTATCACTTGTTCGTTGAATTCCCAAAAAAATATGGCATAGGGGAAGTACAAGGAAACCAACTGGCAACTAGAGAGTGTTACTTGGCTATGTTAGCAATGAACGAGCAAATGCAGACAATGTACATTGAAGAAAGAAGAACAGTTACTGAGCCGATTGAAGTATTGGAAGATGTCCCTTTGGACGAATCCAACTCAGAGAAGTTTACTAGAATTGAAACAAGCATGGAGGAGAGGACGAAGCAAGATCTCGTCCAGTTCCTCAAGAAGAGCACAGATGTTTTTGCTTGGAGCCACAAAGACATACCTGGGATTGACACAAGTGTGATTACTTATCGTCTAAATGTGGCCCCATCCTATAAGCCCGTCTGCCAAAAGAGAAGAGTGTTCGCCCCAAGACAAGATAATGCCATCAATGAAAAAGTCCAAAAGTTGGTAACAACAGAGTTTGTCTGCGAAGTCTACTACCCTAATTGGCTAGCAAATGTAGTGATGGTCAAAAATGGCTAATGGCAAATGGAGGATGTGCGTGGACTTCACATATTTGAATAAGGCATGCCCCTAGGATAGTAATCCCCTTCCATGCATTGACCAGCTAGTAGATTCAACAGTTGTGCACCAATTATTGAGCTTCATGGACACATTCTTGAGGTACAATCAAATCAAGATGGACGAGGCAGACCAAGAGAAACATTCTTCATCACAAGCCAAGATTTGTTTTGCTACAAAGTAATGCCTTTTGGTTTGAAAAATGTATGGGCCACTTATCAGAGGCTAGTCAACCATATGTTTCTTAGACAATGTTGAAGTGCATGTGGATGACATGCTAGTTAAAAGCGCAAAGGAGGCACAACACCTAGACGACCTCCGGGAGACTTTTGACATACTTAGATGATACAACATGATGCTAAACCCGAGCAAATGCGCCTTTGGAGTTTCATTAGGAAAGTTCTTTGGTTTCATGGTTTCACAGAGGGGAAATGAAGCAAAGCTTGATAAAATCCAAGTGATACTAAGCATGGAGCCGCCAAAGAATGTCAAAGAAGTGCAAATTCTCACTGGACGAGTAGCAGCTCTCAACAAGTTTGTCTCAATGGCTACTGACAAGTGTTTGCCATTCTTTAAGGTGTTAAGGAAAGCATTTAAATGAATGGATGAGTGTCAGCGAGCATTTGAAGAACTCAAGGCATATCTCATAACAACTCCCTTATTGAGCCCATCCAAACCAGGTGAGGAACTGTACCTCTACCTAGCAGTTTCTCCTCATGTGGTGAGCTCAGCCTTAGTTAGAGAAAAAGGAAAGGCAAAGAAGCCTATCTACTACACCAGCAAAGCTTTAAGAGGAGCTGAAGGACGATACCCCCAAATATAGAAGTTGGCATTTTCGTGGTAATAGCAGCAAGTAAGCTTAGGCCTTACTTCCAAGCTTATATCATCAACATCTTGACAGACCATCCACTCAAGAAGGCCATGAACAAGTTAGAAGCAGCTGGATGATTGATTCAATGGGCAGTTGAACTTAGTGAGTTTGACTCCTGCCCATGATCAGTAGAATAGAAACCAGGGGGCAAAAGAATGGGTTGTCCATGTGGATGGTTCATCCACCCAACGTGCAGGAGGAGTTGGAGTAGTATTACAATCACTTGAAAGAGATCGTCTAGCATATGCCGTTCACCTACAGTTCCCAGCGACCAGCAAAGAAGCTGAGTATAAGGCTCTTATTAAGGGCTTAGATCTAGCTAAGGCATTGGGAGCCGAATCATTGGTCGTTCAAGGAGATTCACAGTTGATCATAGGTCAGGTGAATGGAACATACGATGTTAAGGAAGAACAGATGAAAAGATATTTGAGCAAAGTCAAGCATTGCATCAAGGGTTTCACAACAGCAAAGTTTCACCAAATCCCAAAGGAAGAAAACATAGAAGCTAACAACCTAGCTAAAGCAACGTTTGCAGACGAGTTGGTTGATGATCAGATTAAAGTCTAGTATATCCCTAGTATAGACATTTCCGAGGTGCATCAAATAGATGGAGAAGCCAACTGGACCACTCCAATCATGTCTTATCTCAAGGACGGACTCCTCCTCGAGGATAAAGAAGAAGCAAGGAAGCTGAGGGTTAGAGTGGCGAAATTTGTCCTTATGGATGAGGTATTGTATAAAAGGGGCTTTTCTCAGCTTGAGGTGCTTGACTTCAGACGAGTCTCACTATGTCATGAAAAACGTACATGAAGGAGCATGTGGAAATCATTCAGGAGAAAGGTCCCTCGTCCACAAGATAGTTTGCGTTGGATACTATTGGCCATTAATGCAAGTAAATGTCCAGGCTTACGTTAAAGCCTGTAACAAATGTTAGAGCCTTAGTGGCATACCTAGACAACCATCGATTTTGCACCCATAATTTTATCTTGGAAGATGACTAGAGTGACCATTCATATAACCCAAAATTTAGAATTGCATTACATGCATTAATTCATTCATTGCATATCATAAAAATGATCTTGAGATTCTCACGGTCGCAACGGTATGTCCGATTTCCAAATCGGACCGTCGGATTGAAGGATATCACATGATCAAGTTTTCATGGTCTGCATGCATTTTATTTGGGTGGAGTTGATCACGCATGATTAATTTAAATTAATTTCTGATTGGTTAGACAATTAAAATTAATTAAATAATTTTGTGATTGGTTGTTGGTTGTTGGTTAGTGTTAAAAATAGGCCCGCTTGAGTGGGAATAAAGTGGATAATCAAATAATAAAGAAATTATGGATAATTAAGTCTTTTTGGAATATTTACCTACAAGAAAATTACCACTTTAAAGACCTAAATATCAAGGAAAAGGGATTAATTTTTAGAATGCAGATTAAAAACACATCTAGGTGCAATTCCCGACTAAAAAATCCTCAAAAAATGAATCTAATTTGGACCAAAACTCAAACGCGGACTTGGCACCTAAGAGGGCCATTCGGCACATGGAATGTGTGGATCGGCACATGGCAAGTGCCGATTGGCCCAAATGTTTAGCCCGGCCCGTGGACCCCCTAATTGAGATAAAGCCTATACTTTTCGACTTTTTGGAGATACGGACGTGTTCTAATTTGTATCTGATCTCATTCAGCTTATTTTTAAAGCATCCAAACCTCTATAAATATAGGGAAAAAATCATAATTAAGGGCTCTTCTTTTATGTCTTTTCTATTCCCTTTACGTTAAAGACGTTCTGGAGGCTTTTGCTTTAGGAACTTCTTTTTTGTAAGTAAAGTATTTTAGACTTCAAAGAGGTGAACAATCTTCTTTAATTTCTAAAATATTCTTTCATTAGAAGAGCACCCTCATGCAAGAGGTATTCTATTTTTTTCTTTCTTTTCTTCTTCCATTAATTAGAATGTTTTTGTTCGATGCATGAATAAGTTTAGTATGCTTTATGATGTCTTGTTCTTAATATATAATTTCCATGCTTAGATACTGTAGATGATTGTTTATTTCAATTCTTTCTTTTTGACTTCAAAATCTTCAATGACTATTGTAAGGTTGACTTTATTCAATCATGTGTTGGCTTTATTCCGTGCCAAATTTGCTTGTAATTTAGCAATTAGATACCCTGTATTTGGGTGGGAATTATGTAAGAGTAGTGTGTGAGAGAGTGTGAAGAAATCTCAAGAAGTGTGCAGTTTAAGGGAGTCTCGTGACTAGATCTCGCGACTGGCTCGCAACTAGCAAGTCGTCAGAATAGCACACATGTGAAGCATGCAGGGGGAGCTGAAGGGTCACGACAACTGGAGCACTACAGGACAAAACTTCCAGTCTGGCCAGGCAGTTAGCTCGCAACTCAAACTCGCGACTCATTTCAGTTGCGAGGTCGAGTCACCAGAATGCCCTGTTTGTTGAAAAACTGACCTTTCGCATTCCTCATACACCCTTCTATAAATACCCTTATACTCATGAAATGTAGAGAGCTTCCAGAGAGAATTTTGAGTGAGAAGCCCTAGCGAAAACAAGATTGACTCATCCACAATCTTCACCCTTTGATTCTCCAAATTCCTTTACTTTCACCATCTCCACAGACATGTCCTTGAGAGGTACATTTGGCCAAATCCTTATGTCACCATACCCTTATCAGTGAGGAGGTATCTTAGTGCTTAGGAAGCAGTTCAAAAGGGACTAATTCATTTTGGTTGATGCAATGGGCTATTGCGAGATCCGGTAAGCTAGAGAAGACAAGGGTCGGCGTAACCCTGTTAGAGCAAGAAGCTTGGAGGGCTTAGGTGCACTAGGTAGATTAGGCTTGGAGGGTCTTCTGCTATTCATGTATCCCAACTTAATTCTCTAGTGGATTATTGACCACTTGGAGGGCGGCGAAGAGGTTTTACGCCGAGTACTTCGATTTTCTCTTCGATAACACATCACCGTGTTATCTTTATGTTTGCATCTTTCTTCCCTTTCTCTTTACCTTTTAATTACTGTTGTGTTGGTTATTAATTATGGTTTAGAGTGTGTTTCCAATTTGGTTATAGCTTATAGTTCATTTTTCTCACATATATTGTTTGATTATAAGCTTGTGTTGGTATTTTTATATTTGGGGGTCTAAACGTTCATTGGTGTTTTACACACTATTTGAACTTTCAACTATCAAAACTCTTTTATGAAGATTCAAAACTGATATGTATTTTCATTAAATACAGATCTGATCCTTTTCTAAACTCAAAACTTATCTGTATTTTCATTAAATATAGATCTAATTTTTTCTAAACTCAAAACTGATCTATATTTTCATTAAATACAGATCTAATTTCTTCTAATACAAAACAGATTTGTTTTTTCATTAAATACATATCTAATTTTTTTTTAAAGTTTTCTTTGTTATAAAATTGTAGATTTTGAAATTCAAAAGAAGGGATTGAAAGTTAGGTTAAAGTTTTTTTTTTTAATATGTGATGCATGCATAATAAATTTGTCTCATGAATGTGGATCCTCTTCGAAAAGTTTTTTTTTTTTGTCCAACAACATTTTGTTTTACTTTACACACATCGGATCTGATTCTTTTCAAAATCTTTTTTTTTTTTAAACAATAGATCTGATTTTTCTTGATAAAATCATTTTTTTAACTTTACAAAAACAAATCTGATTTTTTTTAACAAATCGAATTTTTTCTAACTTTACACTAAACAGATCTGATTTTTCTTGATAAAATCTTGCTTTTTACCCTTTATAAAAACATAAGTGATTTTTTTTTTTTTACAAACCAAGTCTTATTATTTTAATTTCCAAGACAGATCTGAATTTTCTTTAAAAAGAGGGCACATCCATAAGGCAAAATTATTTAAGTCAATTTTTGTCAAGTGTTTGTTATATGCATTATAACATATCATTCAACATCATTCAAAAAAGGGTATATTGGTCATTAGAGTCTAGAAGACCAAACTCTGTCTTGGCAGAATGGGTGCCTAACACCTTCTCATTTCGTAACCTAGCCCCCGAGCTTAGGATTTTTGGATAGGTAGATTAGTGTTTTGTCTTTTAATTTTGGTATATTGTAACTAGGACCAAAACTTTGTATTTTTTTGCATAGATTGTAACTAGGACCCAAAGCCTTGTAAGGTTAATAAACCAAAATTGATTTTTTCTTTATTCAATCAATGACATTCGAAGTATTTTGAACATGTAATTTATATTTAATTTTTCTTATTTTTTTGTATAAAAAATAAGTGGCAACTCCACACCACTACCCAAAAGAGAGGTGCCCTTATAAGCCCCAAATCTCTTTTTGAGGCCCTAAATTTTCCCCAGTCTCTTACAGTGGTGACTCCACTGGGGATGTCGAGGGCTAAGGTTCATGTTAGACTTTAAGTGACCAACTATATACCCTTGTCTTTTGCATGATGTTGTTGTTTGTTTGTTTGCATTATGTTTTGAGATGTCTGTATGATATTTTTTTTGTTTGTGTTGCCATGTTGATTGTTAAGAGGTTTCCCTAACTATCATAGTGTGTGCCATCAAAACAACAAATATGTATGCACCCATCTCAACATATGGTGGTAGTAACCATGGATCACCGGTCTTCATTAGATTCGGGTACCTAGTGGCAAACTCACCAACTCATAGCCCAAAGTCACTGGATTATTTCTTGTTAACTAAAAAGGATAGACCATGCCATTCGAACCAACGTAATGTTCATTACATTACAAGTTGGGAGGTGTAACGTCCTAGCTATGGGAAACAATGAAACAACAAACCCACCTTACAATGTAATGACTTAGAACCTACCCTTAGGCTGGTCCATGTTAAAATTGCATTTTTGCATGTGTTTGTTTGTTTGATTGATGTAGATGGGGATCTAGCTTTGATTGACCCAACCAAGCCTTTTCTTAGGGGAGAATTTGGTCAAGATCAGAGGGAAGACTCCAAAGAGAACCCAAGACCAACGTTCAAGCAAGTAGTTTCAATTCCAAGTCCATCACGGTACTAAAGCCTATGAGCATAGAAGACACTCGACTGCTGCAACATCAGAATCCTATGTTCAACCTACAAGACAGTCCAAGCCACAAGAAGTCCGAGGACTCCATCACTATGGCGAAAGAGGGAGAACATCCGAACACTGAAGAACCCATGAACACTCAAGAGCTACTAAACACCATGGTAGCAAGCCAAATACAATTAAGAGAAGATATGAACCTTATTGTACAAAAATTTCAAAACCTGAAGGATGGCCAAAAGGAGAACAAGACTGACCATAATTCCCCAACTATGGAGGGTTAGAAGAAGATCAACGAAAGGATAAACAAGGTGGAAGAGATGATCAAGAGAGCTCGCAAGATGGAAGACCTCATGGACTACCAATCATTCTCACTTTTCCCCAATGTGAGACTGCCTCCCAAGTTCAAGATGCCAACCTTGGACAAGTTCGACGGGACTAGCTGCCCAAAGTCCCATTTGAAGATGCATATGAGGGTCATGCAGCCCCTAGGAGCAACTGAAGAATTACTTGCTCAAATGTTTCAAAACACCCTGACTAAGGCCGCTCTTAGGTGGTTCCTCAACCTAGATGATACCAAAGCAAGGAGTTGGGAGGACATTTGCCGTGAGTTTCACAATAAATACAAGTACAACATAAAGGTGGATGTGACAAGCAGAGATTTGGAGACCACGAAGCAAGAGCCAAAAGAATCTTTCTCTACCTTCATTACCAAGTGGAGGTCCAAAGCTACACAGATGATGAATAGGCCAATTGAAGAAGAACAATTAACCATGGTTGTATAAAACTTATTACCTGTATACCATAAGTATTTGTTTGCTCAGTATTTTCCTAATTTTAAAGCATTGATTGCTACTAGAAACCAAATTGAGGATGCAATAAATAATGGCACTATAAAGAATGAGGACCCACCAAGGTTTAACAAGAATTTAGGATCTAGTTCTAAAACTACAGAAGTTTCTAATATATACAAAAATGATCCTTACCAACTTATTGCTCCCATTGCTCCCAAGCAAATATCACAAAGGCTGCCTCCAAGGCCTAGGATGGAATTTCATGAGTTATATATACCCATGAACCAAGTATTTGAAAAACTAAAAGCAAAGGGGATACTAAAACCCTTAGACCCAAGACCAATCCCAAACCCATTTCCAGCAAGATTTGATGTGAGTAAGAGATGTGCCTACCACCAAAGCCCTGGCCATGACACTGATAAGTGTTTTGGCTTTCATCATGCAATTCAAGACTTAATAGACAATAAGGTGATTGCACCGCCTACAAGGCCTAGCATCATTAATAATCCCTTGCCCAACCACAATTTTGGGAGAGGACCGAGGATTAATTACTTGATGACTGAAGAAGGAAGTGAAGAGGACCAGTCTGAGTTGATTTGTGACTTACCCGAGTGCTTTATGATGACATGGGAAGAGTTGATGGGTATAAAGTCCACTGCAGGGTATGATATATGGAGTGAAGATGTTACAAAAACCCCAAATTACTCAACATTCACAAATGGGGGGAGACACTTCAAACCCCAACCAAATTACCCAACATCCACAAATGGGGGGAGACACTTCAAACTCCAAGCAAGTTACCAAACGCCTACATATGGGGGGAGACACTGTTGGAAAATTATATGTTTGTATCGCATACAAAACATACGCAGCGGAAAATTAACGGATCTACTTCATTCACAATTGATAACATGTACTATGTAAATTTCAGAATATAAGAACAAGAGAGTGTACCTTGGTGTGGTGAATTTCAAAACAAAGATTAGAAGCACTTAGGAACACTTTTAATCTTCACTCCAATTCCACTTGATGCCCAAAAAGTGTGGTCTCTCAATCAGTTATATGAATTTGTTTAAGAGAGAATTAGAGAGTGTCCAACGCTCACATAAAAACCATTTCATTTTCTTACAAAAAACTGTATGTTTCTCTCCTTATAACTGATTATCTAATTGGGTTAGCCTTTTGGACCTTTCTAATTGGGCTTTAGTATGTGGCTTGGAGTGGGACCAAAAGGAAACAAATAAGACACTAGCTCCAATGGGCCTTGGGCTTTTCTGTCAACTCTTGACAAGTCCAAAGTTACCAATACTTATATTTAATACCACTATAAAAATATAATTGTACTCTAGACCTTAATAATAGATTATATCCCAAGAATTTATTATACATGCAACCCCTTTATAAAATATTTGTAGTAATACAAAGACATAAATATAGACTGTCACTTTAAAGATTAGTACATCTTAATCCTTGAGTACCCGATTTAATCCTTTAAAGTTATTCATCATATATTTATGAAATCCAATTTCATAAATATATACTTTAGTAACTTCTTACCAAAGTGGTTAGGCCTAACTCTCTGAATAACTGAACCCATCAAACTTATCTCAAGGGAATATTTTATATCTCCGTTAAGAGATTATGAATTCCATCTTGAGAATATATATTCCATTAACACCAAATGTGGCTACCCAACATACTGAGATTTTGATCGTATCTTTAGATCTCACTCCTGATATATCAAAGCAACATACACTTCATGATCAGGTCCATTATCCTCACAGGATTAAGAGTTCATGTAAATAGAAGTCGTGAGATTTATTATTTATTTAACAGTTGTTAGGAGAATAATAAATCTCACAACGGTCTAGTTTAATATGTTTTAATTCTTAAAACATATCAACACATCAACTAGAAGTCTTCACTTCCATGATCAAGACAAATCATCTTAGTTGATATGTTATAGTCTTCGCAGATGAAATGCCCAATTTCATCACCGACTACGAACTAAAATTCTGAGTTTACAAAGAACTTGTGATCTATATCTTCTATGACTTTTCACATAAATCACATACTATGCTTCTCATGGACTATATGATAATGTCCGAATATTCATGTTACCATTATTTTAGATAATAACAAAACAACTTAATTAATCACAACATTAAGTCATACATAATAACGTACATAACATCATACAATAGGATTTAAGGGCACTAATCCTGATAGACACTTCAAACCCCAATCAAACAACCCAATACCTACATACTAGGGGAGACACTTGGAACCCCAATCAAATGAAACGACATCCACATATGAAGGGAGACACTTCAAACCCCAAGATACCGACCTAAATGACCCAACAAAAATTGCCCACATCATAAGGGGGGAGACACTTCAAATCCCCACATTTGGAGATAGACAAAATGATAAAAGTCTTGAATAAATCTACCTAACAAACACCCACTGAAGAGGATGAGGTCCTCAAGCAACTACAGAAGACACAAGCCAATATATCTTTATGGGGTTTACTCATGGCCTCATACAAGCACTGCCATAATCTCGTTGACCTTCTCAATCAAATCCAAGTCCCTACGACCACTACTTTTCAAGATCGGAATGCTATGATTGGGTCTATAAATAGGGAATTCACAATTTCCTACTCTGACAAAGATTTAACGAAGAAGGGGAAGCACCACAATGACCCATTGCACATTACTGTAGATTCCAAAGGCAAGAGGATTCCAATGGTTCTAATTGATGATGGAAGTGCCTTAAATGTGTGTCCTTTAAAGACTGCAAGTTGCTTGGGCCTAAGTATTGAAGATTTTGTGCCGACAGATCAGCATGTGAAGGTGTATGACAATAGTAGAAGAGAGGTCATGGAAACCGTAGCACTAGAGCTCATTATAGGGCCAATGATAAAAAAAGGTGGAATTTCCAAGTCTTGAACATAGCTTCGTGCTTCAATATGCTCCTTGGGCGACCATGGATCTATGACACAGAGGTTGTACCTTCATCCTTATACCAAAAGGTTCGGTTTTCGCATGAAGGAGCCATAGTTACCATATATGGTGATACTTTGAGCATAACGAAACCCATTTTTGGTATTGATTCTGAGAAGGAGCCATTGACCTTGGATGGCTTTGAAATCGAGAAGCCTAGTTTTGGAAGAAGAGAAGAAGAAGTGGAGAAGATCCCCATGGACTTTACTCCCTACAGCAACAATAATGTGGTGGCAATGATGAGAAGAATGAATTACCTTCTGGGGATGAACTTAGGGAAGACTGTGAAGAAGGCAATTGCTCAAGTCCCAATAATTCCCACTACCACACTACCTTTTAGGCTAGGTTATAAGCCCACTGATGATGATTTGTTAGAGATGGAAGTGAGAAGAATGGCTTGTGCCAAGGCTAAAGCCAAAGGACTTCCTTGTCCCCCGGAACCCCTAAAGCCCTATATTCCCAAACTAAACGAAAAGTTTGTCAAAGCTGGAGATAGTCAACGCTATTGAGGATTCCCTAAATCAAGATTCGATCCTGAGTCAAGAACAATGGTGCCCGGATTTGAGCTATTATTTATTGCCATTTGCAATATAGAAGAAGAAGAGTACTGGGAGGCTTGCCAACATGCATTGAAGAGCCCATATGAAGCAAGAACAAGTGATGAAGATGAGGAAGGGTGAGAATCCCCTAGTGATGATAATGAAGGTAGCGACAGGAAGAGTGATAATAGTAGTGATAGCAGCAGTAGTAACAGTGGAAATAGCAAGGATGATAACAACAGTGATAGTATAAGAAACAATAGTGAAGACTATGATAGCCAATATAGTGGCAAAGATTAGGCAGAACCCCCTAGTGATAGAGAGGATGAAGATGTAGGACCTTTCTATGAAGACTGCTCTGATGACGACATGGATTATCATGATGGAGATATAGAGGATGATGCAGAAGCTGAACATATATATCTATATATATATATATATATGGAGAATGGTGTCGAAAGTGAAGAATATGAGCTAGACAATGTGTTGGAAGCTGTAGGAGATGTGGTGGAAGTTAAAGAGGAAGAGGCCGACAATATAGATTACGATGATTACCCCTATGGGCGTCCCTCGGATTGGAGCTGCATTACCGATGTTAGTTTAAGGTCAAGTCCTCGATATGACAAGCAAGGTAGAGAGATTCCTGAGTTAGGGTCATTTCACAATTTAGAACTTGGCTCACTGACCCATACACTGAGGACGACGATGACATAGATGCTAGATTGGCCACTCTAGACAGAAAGTTGATGATCCGCAGTTTTAGAAACTTAACACTGAAGAGTCTTGGAGGTGAAGATGAAAATATGGAAGGGAATGAGTCAAAATGTCTCTCCCAATACATCCACTCGAGCAACAAAGGAAAGCAAGATCTGTTTGGTGAGTGGATGGATAGTAAGCGTTTGGATACTTATGTGACTGACAAGCCCACAGATATGGAGATTGATGGTGAAGGCATGGATTATATGAATGAAGACCTCATGGTACTAATGCTGAGGGAAGAAGAAACTCATTGGGAGCCATCCGCCATCGTTGAAGCCACAATCGAGTTGAAGAATTAGGCATGGGAGGGAGCTACCCACCCCATGGAAGATTGTGAAGAAAATCAAGATCGTCGAGCCAATCACTCCTACTGAAAACATTGTTTCTATCCCTATTGAGTCTATTTCTACTAGTATTATTGTTCCTGATGAGTTTGTTTGTGATCATATTCCTATAGAGTCTGTTTCTGTTGAGTCTGTAGAGTCTGTTGATAACTCTTTTCCTTATAATACGATTTCTGATTCTGCTTATTTGTTGGCTTTGAATGTTTTTATTTCAGAAATTGGTAAAGAAACTCTTAATAATAAGGAATTAAAATAAGGGCATGTAGAACCTATAAAAGAAGAAACCCTACCTATTAACTTGGGAACTGATGATGAACCAAAGATGATATAAGTGGGCAATACCATAACCTCCTCTAAGAAAGATGCATTAGTGGCACTGCTGATAGAATTCAAAGAGGTATTTGCGTGGTCATATGAAGACATGCCTGGGATTGATACAGATATAGTACAACACTACATTCCAACGGATCCAACCACAAAGCCGATCAAGCAGAAGTTAAGAAGGATGAAGCCAGAGTGGACTCTCAAGATCAAAGAAGAAGTTGAGAAACAATACAACGCAAGATTCCTGATGGTGGTCAATTATCCAAAATGGTTAGCTAATGTGGTTCCGTTGCTGAAGAAGGATGGGAAAGTGAGAATGTGTGTAGACTTCCGAGATTTGAATAAGGCCAGCTTGAAAGATGATTCTCCCTTGCCTCACATTGACATCCTGGTTGATAACACAACAGGATATGCCTTGCTATCATTTATGGATGGTTTTTTAGGATACAATCAGATAAAGATGGCTTTGGAAGATATGGAGAAAACTTCCTTCATTACTCCATGGGGGACGTATTGCTACAATGTCAAGCCATTTGGCCTTAAGAATGCTGGTGCTAGTTACCAATGTACAACCACTACTCTGTTGTAGGATTTGATCCATAAAGAAGTAGAAGTTTATGTTCATGACATGATAGAGACCATGAAGGGCACATACCAGCTATACAAAAGTTCTTTGAAAGAATCCAATTTTATAAGTTGCGATTGAATCCAAAAAAGTGCACTTTTGGTTTAACATCTGGAAAGCTGTTGGGGTTTATGGTAAGTCAGAGGGGAATTGAATTCGATCCTGACAAAATCAAGGAAATTGTAGAGATGAAGCATCCCAAGACTAAGAAGGAGATCCGAGGGTTTCTTGGAAGGATACAATACATCAGCAGATTCATAGCCTAACTCACCATGACATGTAAGCAACTTTTCCAACTGCTCAAGAAGGAAGTTCCCATAGTATGGAACGAACAATGTCAAGAAGCTTTTGAAAAGATTAAGAATTATCTGATGAAGCCACCAATACTGGTCCCACTGGTACCTGAAAAACCATTACTGTTGTATCTCACAACTATAAATACAGCAATGGGGGCTTTGCTTGCTTAGTACCTAGAGGAGTCTAGGAAGGAGAATGCAAACTATACATTAGTAAGAAGATGTTGGCTTATGAGGAGAAGTATTCACCACTTGAGAAGACATTTGTAGCACTTGTATGGCCAACCTGTTAGGATTTGTGCCCTAGAATTCTATTGTACGTTGCTATGTATTATATTATTTATGACATTATGTATGACATGATGTATGACTTAATATTGTGAATAATAAAGTTATTTTATTATCATCTAAAATAATGGTAACATGAATATTCGAACATTATCATATAGTCCATGAGATGCATATTAGGTGATTTAGTCACAGAAGATATAAATCACAAGTTCTTTGTAAACTCAGAATTTGGTTTGTAGTCGGTGATGAAATTGGGCATTTCATCTGCGAAAACTATAACATATTAACTAAGATGATTTGTCTTGATCATGGAAGTGGTGACTTCTAGTTGATATGTTGATATGTTTTAAGAGTTAAAACATATTGAACTGGACCGCTGTGAGATTTATTATTCACCTAACGACTGTCAATTGAATAATAAAACTCACGACTAATATTTGCATGAACTCTTAATCCTGAGAGAATAATGGACCTGATCATAAAGTGTAGATTGCTTTGATATATCAGGAGTGAGATCTAAAGTAACGGTCAAAACCTCAGTATGTTGGGCAGCCACATCTAGTGTTGATGGAACATATATTCTCAAGATGGAATTCATAGTCTCTTAACAGAGATATAAAATATTCCCTTGAGATAAGTTTAATGTGTTTGTTATTTAGAGAGTTAGGCCTAACCACTTTAGTAAGACTAAAGTATATATTTATGAAATTGGATTTCATAAATATATGATGAATAACATTAAAGGATTAAACCGGGTACTCAAGGATTAAGATGTAGTAATTCACAAAGTGGCAGTCTTTATTAATGACTTTGTGTTACTACGAATGTTTTATGAAGGGGTTGCATGTACAATAAAGTCTTGGGATATAATTTATTAATAAGGCCTAGAGTGCAATTATATTTATATAGTGGTATTAAATATAATTAATGGTAACTTTAGACTTGTCAAGAGTTGACAAAAAAGCCCAAGGCCCATTGGAGCTAATGTCTTATTTGTTCCCTTTTGGTCCCACTCCAAGCCACATACTAAATCCCAATTGGGAAGGCCCAAAAGGCTAGCCCAATTAGATAATCAGATATATAGAGAGAAACATACAGATTTTAAAGAACAATGATTTGGTATGTATGTGAGTGTTGGACACTCTTCAATTCTCTCTAGAACAAATTCATATAACTGATTGAGAGACCACACATCTTGGGTGTTAGTGGAATTGGAGTGAAGATTGAAAGTCTTCTCAAGAACTTCTGAATTTTCGGTTTTGAATTTCACTGCTTCAAGGTACATTATCTTATTCTCTAATCCTGAAACTTATATGGCACATGTTGACAATTGTGAATGAAGTAGATCCGTTAATTTAATTTTTCCGCTGCGTACATGTCTATTTCCATCACAACCCACAAACTCAGACATTATATGCTTGCTTTAAAAGTCTTGTTGATTGCAAGAATGGACCCATTGAAATACTTGATAGAAAAGCCAGTACAAGATGGGAAGATGGCTAAATGGGTTTTGCTTCTATCAGAATTTGATTTTAAATATGTGACTCAAAAGTCTGTGAAAGGGAGAACAATTGTTGATCACTTGGCCCACTGTTCACCCGAAGAAGCTAAAGAAATCCAAGGAGACTTTCTGGATGAGGATATCATGGGGATAGAGCTAGAATTATGAAAGATGTATTTTGATGGAGTAATTAATCAAAATGGGAGTGGCATTGGAGTTCTCTTAATTTCTCCAAAAGGGACACACATCCCATTCTTGGGAAGGCTCAACTTTCCTGCCAGTAATAAAGCTACTGAATACTAAGCTTGCATTTTGGGGTTACAAGTGGCCCTAGGCCTTGGAATGAAAGAGTTGGAAGTATATGGTGATTCAACCTTGATAATTTCCCAAATTCAGAATAGGTGGAAGATTAAGGAAGAAAAGCTAATGCCTTATCATGAATGTCTTCAAAAATAGGCCTTGAAATTTAGTAAGATCCAGTACAAGTATGTGCCAAGAATGTAGAATCAGATTGTTGATGCTTTAGCAACAATGACGTCCATAATGGATGGACCTGAGGAAGATAAAGCTCAACCAATAGTGGTGGAACAAAAAGAAGAGCCAGCTTATTGTATGTCAATAGAAAAAGATGAGGAAAATAATGGAGAAGATGAATGGTATTCAGACATTCTACAGTTCCTCAAGAATGGAACATACCCTAAAGCTACAGACAAGAATGACCAATTGACCATCAAAAGGTTGTCCATCAATTATATTATTTGTGGTGAAAGGCTTTACAGAAGATCATATGACGAAATTTATCTCCTTTGTATGACCGCCAAGGAAGCACAGCAAATAATTAAAGAGGTTCATGACTCAAGTTATGAGCCACATATGAATGCACACATGCTGTCACGAAAAATAATAAGACAGTGTTATTACTGGACTACTATGGAAGCAGACTGCGCAGTTCATGTTCAGAAGTTCCATTAATGCCAAGTCCATGGAGATTTAAAGCACATGCCACCTATGCCATTACATACCATGACTTCACCCTGGCCGTTATCTACATGGGGAATAGATATTATTGGGAAGATTCACCCAACAACATCCAATGGCCATGAATTTATATTGGTTGCTATTGATTACTTCACTAAATGGGTGGAAGCTGCCTCATACAAGGTTTTGAACTTGAAGAAAGTTGTTCAATTTATTCAAACCAATATCATTTGCAGATATGGGGTACCACATGAAATTATCTCTGACAATGGGCTGCATTTCAAGGGAGAAACAAAGAAGCTGCTTCGACAGTTCAATATTCAGCACCACAAATCCTCACCCTACCATCCACAGACCAATGGGGCAGTTGAGGCTGCAAACAAAAATATAGGGTGAATTCTGAAGAAAAGCACAAAAAACTACAAGGACTGGTACCTACAATTACCCTATGCACTTTGGGGGTATAGGACATCAATTCAAACTTCCACAGGAGCCACTCCTTATGCATTGGTGTATAGGATGGAAGCAGTCCTTACCATTGAAATGGGTGTCCGTTCATTGAGAACAATACTGGAGAGTGAAATCCCTAAAGTAGATTGGTTGCAAAGTAGATATGACCAATTATGCATGATGGATGAGAAGCGACTCAAGGCCTTGTATCACATTCATGGTTATCAAAGGAGGCTTAGGAAAACTTTTGACAAGAAAGTAAGAGCTAGAGATTTGAAATTAGGGGATTTAGTACTGAAGGAGATTCGAGCCCTCGTTCAAGATACAAACGGGAAGTTCAAGCAAAATTAGGTAGGTCCATATATTATCAAGCAGATATACTCTGGGGGAGTAGTAAGGTTGATGGACTTAGATGCAAACCCTTTTACTGAGCCAACCAATATGGATCAATTGAAGAAATACCACGTCTGAGGTGGTAATCTGAAAACACCACGTCTGAAGTGGTTGTAAATTATGTTGTTTCCCTTCTTAGGTTCGTAAAAAATATAATAGTAAAAATCATAAAAAAAAGGGGTAGGTTGAAAACCCGAAATGGCAATCTACGCAAAAGGATAGCAAAAAAAAAAAAAAAAGTGAGAAAGCCTACTAGGTTGAAAACCCGAAAAGGTGGCCTAGGAAAAAGTTAAGGCAAATAGAAAAATGAACTACGTGATGACCTGAACCTTCTACCTAGGAGGTACGTAGGCAACCATATATTGGTCCAGCCACAACTTCCCCAAACCCACTATTTACCCATTAAGCAAAAAAAAAAAAACAAAACAAACAAACAAACAAACCCTAAAAACCTAAACCCTACACCTGGAGGTCCTAAATAATTCCTAAAACTAAGAGTTTCACATCAATTTAAAAAAAAAAAAAACATGTTCAAAGCCAAAAATAAGAAGATCATTTTTTCTTCAATCTTTTCTCCTTTGGTTGTTCGATGGTTCCATCTGTGCTAGGTACTTTGTCATCATTGTCCCTCCTTTTAAACTCATAGTTGTCAGTCTCATGTCTTTCTTGGGTGTCTCTAAGAAATATTTTTCTCATAGCAACCATGTCAGCCTCCTTGTCCGAAATCTTGTTCACCAACCAGTTAGAGTATTCTGTGGTCATCCTATGAAAGTGAACTTTGACAAAAGATTGATCCACTCAATTAGCTATTTCCAAGCCCAACAACATGTTCCTTATAGAAGTAGAATTTGTGTCCATAATAGTGAAAGGTTTTCTTCCTTTTCCACCAGGCATTCTTTGCTCATATTGGAACTGCCTCAAGAGTCTATCCACCTTATAAAAAGTTTCCCTCCTTAATCCTACTATGAAGATGTGATCTGATCCTATAGACCGCAACAAAGGAGATGGGCACTTCCACCAATAACAATTCCATCGAATTGAGACACTGGACTTCTTGTTCAAAAATTTTGCCCAGTCGCTTTCAGTTTGACACTCAATTTTGACGACAATTCTACTGAGGAAATTGCCAGGACCATAATTAGCAATAGTAGGCATGGCAATCATGTCCAATCTTTCCATCAACCATATCTGCAAAGTCAAAGGACTCCCAAGAAAGTTTTGTGACTCTCCACCAAGAAATACATAATCGAATCCTAAAAGAGTTTTTGCCAAGATCAGAGAAGCAGGATTATCACCATCCTTAACTTGGCTTACAATGCCTATGGCTCGAGCATCCACAAAACCAGGCCTTCCAGAGCAAAGCGAAGATTCTCCCACGAAGCAAAGAGCTAAGCCAAAATTCTTCTACATGTTGTCAGTCACTCAATGAGTATGTTTGTTAATCAGTCTTGAAACCACTGCATGAAGATTCACCATATGGCCTTCAGTCATGCTACTGGTAACTGAAGTAGGAAGCCCTAGAGCACCAGATAAAGTTTCCCTATGTTTGGGATCACAAGAAACTACTATGGATTTCTTGTCGGGATCATAACCCAAAATAGCTAAAAATTATTCAATTGTAGGGCAAAGTTCAGCAGTTTTAAACCACAATACATAACCTTCAGTATCCCAAAACTTCACGGTAGCACGGAGGAAATCCCACTTGATCTTAACATTCCTCAAAGCCTTGATTCCCTCCAGTTTGTAGGCTGTAAAATTGGTCTTGGTGCTAAAATCAAAGCTACAAACCCATCTATTGATATCATGCATGGTTGAACAAGGAACATTTTGATTGTTAGCCATGTATAACTCTTGCATGTGATTGTTGTTTCTTGATAACTTTGATTTAGAGATTTGTTTGCAGATTAAATGCTAAAGTAAGTTACCTCAGTCCCTAACCAGGTTTAAATAGGTTTCAAGAGTTTGTAGCTAACTAGGAAAGTGTTTCATAGTCTCAAACAGAGAAAATATTTTTCAAAAAACTCAAAAAAACAGAAAACGTGTTGGAAAAGCGTGACGAATTGGCCCAAAATTAGGCATGCCCGTCCACACCTCAAAGTGCCAGTCGACACTCTAAGAGTGCCGGTTTGCACTCCCCAAGTGCCGATTGACACCCATCTCAACCAAGGCTCGATTACCCTATTTTGTATTTTCGGGCACCTCTCGGGTCCATTTTGACTCTATTTCTCACACACACACACACAAAGATTGATTGAGCAGTAAAGTTTTCAAAAAATTTGCATGGTTTATTAAACTGGGGCATTTAGGCATGCCATGTCAATTTGTTTTCAAAAAAAAAAAAATCTAGATCACTGCTTTCAAAAAAAAAAAAAAAAGGGGAGAGAAAACTAACCAAATCAAGATTTTCCAAAGTCATGCATTCTTCTCTAAACGAGGGGCATTCGGCTATGACTTATCCCCTCTCTCTGGAACAAGTAAAATTCACTCTTCTCTTTTCCAAACCCAAAAAAAAAAAACCTTTTCAAAAAAATCATGCATAAGTTTTCAAACTAGGGGTATTCAACTGTGCCTCATTCAGGTAAGTATAAATCACACCAAAGGTGGTCAGAAAAGTTCAAATTGTGTACTACAAGACTTCATCAGGTGAATTCTAAACTTGTCTCATCTAAGTTTGAGCAAGATCAGAAGCAATCTAAAGATAAAGAGCTAAGAGCGGAAATTAAAACAAATTGTCTAAGGAGTATTTTCTTGTCTTTGTTGGAAAATTAAAATACAAGTTAAGCATGATTCAAACTTCGGGTCCGCCTGTGGGAAGATCTCCTACACTCACCTCTAAAGGAGCCACCCTCAGTGTCTCCTTCCTGACTTGCATAAAACCAAGATTCTTGTTGCCGGTTTCGAAGTTTAAGATTTCTGATCCTCTCCTCCAAGAATCTTGGGTTGGCATCAGCCATTGCCATCCGGTTTTTCTGAAAAATCAACAGAGAAAGTGTTAGATCCATTATCATGGAGATTCAAGCAAAGAGCACTAAGGAAGCATCATCTTTTACCCAGTTCATTTCATTAAGCATATATTGAGAATATTGAGTGTATGCCACAAGCAGCAAACCTCCAATCATTCGCATGCAAATAACTCAACAATTCAAAAATGCCTTAAAACAATGAGCACAACAAGATCACACAAGGATTTCCAACCAAATCATACAATTTTCAAAAATCCAACAAGAACAAACAACAAAATGACAATGTCACACCATCAAGCTCTCAACAAAACATGAAATCAACAAATTTGCCAACAAAGAAAAGATGAGCTCATAGAGCACCCATCATTTAAAGTATGATCCCAAATTTTGATCTTTTGCAAAAGAAACTCCAAATTCCCAAGCTAGCGAAGCCTCTTGGTTACCTCCTATTCAGATTGAGGTAAAGAAGACCCTCGGTCATAACAATTCAAGATTGAGATAGGGAAGCCTTTCAGTCGCCCTAGGTTCTAAGATAGAGAAGCCCCTTGGTTACCATCCACTTAGATTGAGGTAGAGAAGCCCCTTGGTCGTCACAATTCAAGATTGAGATAGAAAAGCCTCTCAATCACCCTAGATTCTAGGGTAGAGAAGCCTCTTGGTTACCTTTCATTCAGATCGAGGTAGAGAAGCACCTTGGTCGTCGCAATTCAAGATTGAGATAAAGAAGCCTCTTAATCGCCCCAAGTTCCACGGTAGAGAAGCCCCTTGGTTACCTTCCATTAAGATCAAGGTAGAGAAGCCCCTTGGGCGTCATAATTCAAGATCAAGACAGAGAAGCCTCTCATTTGCCCCAAGTTCCAAGGTAAAAAAGCCCCTTGGTTACCTTCCATTCAAATCGAGGTAGAGAAGCCCCTTGGCCGTCACTATTCAAGATCGAGATAGAGAAACTTCTCAATCACCCTAATTCCAAAGTAAAGAAGCCTCTTGGTTACCTTCCATTCAAATCGAGGTAAAGAAGCCCCTTGGTCGCCATAATTAAGATTGAGATAGAGACGCCTCTCAATCGCCCCAGGTTCCAAGGTAGAGAAGCCCCTAAGTTACCTTCCATTCAGATCAAGGTAGAGAAGCCCCTTGGTTACCTTCCATTCATATCGAGGTAAAGAAGCCCCCTAGGTCGTCGCAATTCAAGATTGAGATAGAGAAGCCTTTCAATTGTCCCAAGTTTCGAGGTAGAGAAGCCCCTTGGTTACCTCCTATTCAAATCGAGGTAGAGAAGCCCCTTGGTCCCCGCAATTCAAGATTAAGATAAAGAATCATCTTAATCACCTCAAGTTCCAAGGTAGAGAAGCCCCTTAGTTACCATCCATTCAGATTAAGGTAAGGAAGCCCCTTTGTCGTCACAATTAAGATTAAGATAGAGAAGCCTCTTAATCGCCCCAGGTTCCGAAGTAGAGAAGCCCTTCAGTTACCTTCCCTTCAAATCGAGGTAGAGAAGCCCCTTGGTTACCTTCCGTTCAGATCGAGGAAGAGGAGCCCCTTGGTCACCACAATCCAAGATAAAGATAGACAAGCCTCTCAATCGCCCCAGGTCCCAAGGTAGAGAAGGCCTTTTGGTTGTCGCAATTCAAGATTGAGATAGAGAAGCCTCTCAATCATCCCAAGTTTCGAGGTAGAGAAGCCCTTGGTTACCATCCATTCAGATCGAGGTACAAAAGCCCTTTCGTCCCCGCAATTCAAGATTGAGATAGAAAAGCATCTCAATCACCCCAAGTTCCAAGGTAGAGAAGCCCCTTGGTTACCATCCATTCTAATCGAGATAGAGAAGCCCCCTCGGTCATCGCAATTCACGATTGAGATAGAGAAGCCACTCAATCGCCCAAGGTTCCAAGATAAAGAAGCCCCTTGGTTACCTTCCCTTCAGATTGAGGTAGAGAAGCCCCTTGGTCATCACAATTCAAGTTTGAGATAGAGAAGTCTCTCAATCGCCCTGGGTTCCAAGGTAGAGAAGCCCCTTAGTTACCTTCCTTTCAGATCATGGTAAAGAAGCCCTTTGGTCATCGCAATTCAAGATTGAAATAGAGAAACCTCTTAATCGCCCCAAGTTTTGAGGTAAAGAAGCCCTTGGTTACCTTCCATTCAAATCGAGGTGGAGAAGCCTCTTGGCCGCCACAATTAAGATTGAGATAGAGAAGCCTCTCAATTGGCCCAAGTTTCGAGGTAGAGAACCCCTTGCTTACCTTCCATTTCAGATTGAGGTAGAGAAGCCCCTTGATCACCACAATTCAAGATTGAGATAGAGAAGCCTCTCAATCTCCATAGGTTCCCTGGTAGAGAAGCCCCTTGGTTACCTTTAATTCAGATCGAGGTATAGAAGCCCATTGGTCGTCACAATTCACGATTGAGATAGAGAAGCCTCTTAATCGCCCCAGGTTCCAAGGTAGAGAATCCCCTTGGTCACTTTCCATTCGGATCGAGGTATAGAAACCCCTTCGTCGCCACAATTAAGAATGAGATAGGGAAGCCTTTCAATCGCCCCAGGTTCCAAGGTAGAGAAGCCCTTTGGTTACCATCCATTTAGATTGAGGTAGAAAAGCCCCCTTGGTTGTCGCACTTCAAGATTGAGATAAAAAAGTCTCTCAATCGCCCAAGGTTCCAAGATAGAGAAGCCCTTTGGTTACATTCCATTCAGATTGAGATAGAGAAGCCTCTCAGTCACCCCGGATTTCACAATTCATTTCAAATTTATCAGTTATCAAGTAGGTTGAGTATGCATAGTTCTCATTTTTGTTCAAAACAGCGAAACACTAGTTCTATGTTCCAAAGTTTTAGGTTTTGGGGCTACGTAATCTTTGAAAAGTCAACCTCAATTAAATCGTGGCTGCTAAAATTAGTGTCTTTGTTTTACATTGACATTCGCTTTACAAGCTCTGCCAATGAGGGGCATTCTGTAGACACTCGATTTTGCACCTATAATTTAATCTTGGAAAATGACTACAGTGACCATTCATATACCCCAAAAATTAGAATTGCATTACATGCATTAATTCATTCATTGCATATCATAAAAATGATCTTGAGATTCTAACGGTCATGACGGTATGGCCGATTTCCAAATCGGACTGTCGGATTGAAGGATATCACATGAACAAGTTTTCACAGTCTGCATGCATTTTGTTTGGGTGGAGCCGATCACGCATGATTAATTTAATTAATTTTGATTGGTTAGACAGTTAAAATTAATTAAATAATTTTGTGATTAGTTGTTGGTTAGTGTCAAAAATAGGCCTACTTGCATGGGAATAAAGTGGATAATCAGATAACAAAGAAATTGTGGATAATCATGTCTTTTTGGAATATTTATCTACTAGATAATTATCACTTTAAAGACCTGAATATCTAGGAAAATTGATTAATTTTTAGAATACGGATTAAAAACACGTCTAGGTGCAATTCCCGGCTCAAATATCCTCAAAAGATGAGTCCAAATTGGACCAAAACTCAAACGCAAACCTTACACCTGAGAGGGCCATTTGGCACTCTTGGAGTGCCGATCGGCACATGGGAAGTGTCGATCGGCACATGGCAAGTGCTGGTCGGCAATTCCCAAATGTTCGGCCCAATTCGTGGACCCCTGATTGAGGTAAAGCCTATCTTTTTCGACTTTTTAGAGATCAGGACGTGTTCCAATTCATATTTGATCTCATTCAGATTATTTTTTAAGCATCCCCACCTCTATAAATAGAGGGAAAAATTAGAATTAAGGGCTCTTCTTTTCTGACTTTTCTATTCCCCTTACTTTAAAGACGTTCTGAAGGCTTTCGCTTTAGAAACTTCTTTTTTTGTAAGTAAATTATTTTAGACTTCAAAGAGGTGAACAAACTTCTTTGATTTCAAAAATATTCTTTCATTAGAAAAGCACGCTCATGCAAAAGGTATTTTGTTTTTTTCTTTCTTTTCTTCTACCATTAATTAGTATGTTTTTGTTTGGTGCATGAATATGTTTAGTATGTTTTATGATGTCTTGTTCCTAATATATAATTGCCATGCTTAGATACTGTAGATGATTGTTTATTTCAATTCTTTCTTTTTGACTTCAAAATCTTCAATGATTATCAAAACTCTCTCATGAAGATTCAAAACTAATATGTATTTTTATTAATTACAGATCTGATTTTTTCTATAAAAAAAACTGATCTGTATTTTCATTAAATACAGATCTGATTTTATTTTTATTTTTTTTGAAAAGTTTTCTTTGTTATAAAATTGCAAATTTTGAAATTCAAAAGAAAGGATTGAAAGTTATGTTAAAGTTTTTTTTTAATATGTGATGCATGCATAATAAATTTGTCTCATGAATGTGGATCCTCTTTGAATTTTTATTTTTATTTTTTTTATTTGTGTCCAACAACAGATCTGATTTTTTATAAATAAAATCATTTTTTTTACATTACACAAATCAGATCCGATTCTTTTCAAAATCTCTTTTCTTTCTTTTTGTTAGGACATATGTGATTCACTTGTTAGGAAAATATGTCACTATTTTATGTAATTGGCTAATCCTTTGACAAAACGCACTTTACTTGTAATTGGGTAGATCTAGGATGTGTTTAATACTTCAAGAAACTTTGTTGAAAAAATCAAGTGTTGAAGCCATGCAAGTCTGTCCAAGATTCAAGTCTGAAAAGTGCCTGTCATTAAAGCTCGACAGCTAGCTCGACAGCAAGCCATATATCGAGCTTGAAGAGCTGTTCCAGCCCCGTGGCTCGACAACAACTCAACAAATAGGGTATTTGTCGAGGTTTGTGAAAAACAGAATTTCAGTTCTGTTTTGATTCCAATTCATGATTATGTGTTTGGGCTTTCTTTTCTCACAACCCTAGACATATAAAAGGATTATTTTAAGGGCTGTCAAAGTGGACACAAGTTGCACAAGTGTTAAGCAAAGTTTGTTCAAGCAAATTGTGACCAGAGACAAAATTTTCCCTAGTTCATCTTTCTTGGGAAGAAGTTGCTGTGTTTGTACACCGTAGGGTTTTGTGACCAAGCATCTTCTGGATCTTCATCGTGTGATGAACTGAAGAACTTTACAGCCAACAACTTTCTCTAGTTGGTGATTAAAGTCGCGTGCTGGATCCATAAAATTGGTTAGTCAAGTAATGGGAGCCGTGAATTACAAGGAAAGATTGTCACTACAGAACAAGTCCAATTGGGTATTGGGGTAAGGGTTCAACTGTAGGGTGGAATAAGGTACTAGGATTCCTTTACTTGTAACCGCTTGTTGTGATAATGGTGGATTCTTGGGAGTGGTGACCTTAAAATCACCCGGTGGGGTTTTTTCCGTGTAGGTTTTCTCTATTCGTAAACAAATTACTGTGTCAATTTATTTTCTGCTGCATACTTAGTTTAATTGGTGATTTGTTTGTGCTACCACGCGTTTGCATGTTAATTTGATTAATTAATTAAACTTGATTAATTCATCACAAGGGGTCAATACGTTTTTGGCCTATCAAGCGGTATCAGAGCAAGCACACTCTGATTAGGTTTTAATCTTTACTGTATGATCCATTGACCCCTGTTTGTCATGGATAGAGGACAATCTCTCATTATACCTTCTTTATTTGATGGTATTAACTATGCATACTGGAAAGTACGCATGAGAGCTTTCTTGCAGTCTCTAGATAAGAAGGTGTGGCAAGCTATAGAGATTGGTGGGACCAAGCCAAAGGAAGCGCCGGCCGAATGGGATGATGCTAAGATCAAGGCAGAAAATTTCAACAGCAGAGCATTGAATGCCTTATTCAGTGCAGTCACCAATGAGGAGTTCAAGAAAATATCCTCCACTGAAACTGCGAAGGAAGCATGGACCATTTTCTAGACAACCTATGAGGGAACCAAGGCTGTCAAGGATTCAAAGCTTCAGAGGCTCACTACAAGCTTTGAAGAGATCAAGATGGAGGAGGATGAGTCGTTTGATGAGTTCTATGCCAATCTCAAGGACATAGTGAACTCAACTTTCAATCTTCAGGAAACCATTCCTGAATCCAAGATTGTGAGAAAGGTGCTCAGATCTCTACCCGAGAGATTCCATGCCAAGATCACCGCAATCGAGGAATTAAAGGACATCGACAAGATTCCTCTAACATAGCTGGTTGGTAATCTACAGACCTATGAGTTAGGTTTAACAAGAATTGGCAAGTCGTGTAAGGGCAAGAGCATGGAATTGAAGGCCAAGAGCAGTGATACTGATGAGTCTTCAGACGATGAGGATTCTAAGATGAAGTCCTACATTACAAGGCAATTCAAAAAGTTCTTGAAGGATGCCAATAGGAAGGGCTTCGACAAGGACCGTAGGCAATCTAGTTCTTCTCAGTTCAAGAGTCAAGACAAAGGGAAGAATGATGCTAGGGATGGTAGTTAGTACACTGTTCCTTCAGGACCAAAGTGCTTTGGGTGTCAAGGTTTCGGTCATATGAAACAAGAGTGCCCTACATATTTCAAGACCATTGGGAAGAGCAAGGCACTTGCTACTACTTTGAGTGACACCAAGCCTAAGGATGATTCCAACAATGAGGATGACGGAATCCTAAATACCTTCACTGCCACTGTCAATCCTACTGAGGGGATTGTTGAAGATATGGATGAAGAAGAGGAATTGGTGGAGTCCAAGTTTGAGAAGATGGATGAACAAGATGACATCCACATAGCCTATGAAAAGTTGTACAAGGTTTTAGAAAAGCACGAGAAGTTGTATAGGCTGACCACCAAGAAGCTTAGTGATGTGGAGCTTAAGCGTGAAGAGCTTTCCATAAAGTTTGATGAATCCAATCAAACTATTGGAGCACTGAGATTTGAAAATAACTTCTTGGCTGAGAAAATTA
Organism: Quercus aquifolioides; assembly: GCA_019022515.1. Taxonomy (NCBI): domain Eukaryota; kingdom Viridiplantae; phylum Streptophyta; class Magnoliopsida; order Fagales; family Fagaceae; genus Quercus; species Quercus aquifolioides. The sequence continues at coordinate 56,385,259 of CM032326.1, read as the reverse complement.
AGAAGCTTGAGGTAGAACTGTTCCAAGTCAAAGCTCAACTGGAAAGAACTTCAAGCGCTAAGCTCGATAAAATGCAGTCTTCAGAAATCTGCTTCAGATCGAACCGGTTTAGGGTATGATTTCTCTTCTCCTAGTGTTGCTTCTACTAGTTCTACTGTTTTTGTTCCTCCTGCTAATAATGTTGAAATTGAGAACACTAATGTCAAAACTGATTTAGCTAGTGAGAACATAGACAAGGGTAAATCTATCTTCGGAGCACCCCTTAAGCAGGATAAGAAAGAAGTTAAAAACCCTAGGGCTAAGAAGGCTTACTCTCAAAAGCCTAAATAGAAGAAGTAGCATCTCTGTCATCACTGTGGAGCAGCCGGTCATACTCGATCTAATTGCTCTAAATGGCTAGCCACTCAACAGAGCAATGGCATGATCACATCGGGAAACCAGAATCAGTTTCCATCCTCCTTTGCTCTTCTTGGAGATCTTCTCAAAGCCCTCATGTTCCTTTTGAACTTGAGCAGTTTCAATTATTCCCCCTCACTGCCAGATCAAGGGTTTGCTAGACGAAAAGGGTCCTCCAAGGTGTGGAAGAAAAAGGGCTCCAAGTGATTCTATCACTTCTTCTCTCTCTTCTTGTTTTTGATTGCATTACTTGTGTGTTTTGCTTTACTGTTTTGAGTCAATCTAGTTTTTATACTTTATTTTGATTAACATATTTTTGTTGTTTTCAGTTTTTTTTTTTTTTTTTTTTTTTATATATCTATAAAAAAATTTGAAAAATCAGAAAAATACAAAGACAGTGTGTGTTTTGTGTACATTGGTACTTGTATACCTTGGATGACCATTGAAACAAAGTTTTTTAAACTTTGTATCTTTTGTAGCTTAGATGAGCATCCTTATGCACAACTAAGCAAGTGAGCTTTGTGGCTTGTGTTTGTAATGAGTAAGATTAAGTGATCTCTTGTACTTAACACTCATATCACTCTTTTTGACGGGAAGGACTAGAAAATCCAAAGAGAAAGGCATAAATAACCATCTCACCACTGTTGCCCGCCAATCATGAAATGACATCTGTATACTTCAGCATAGCAAAAGTGCAATGTCAATGACATTTGTGTGCTTCAGCATAGCAAAAGTGGAATGTCAAAAGCTTAACATCATTGGGTATTTCTTTTCTTTCTCTTATATGCCCATGCATGATTTGCTTAAAAAGAAAAATAAAAAGCAAAAAGAATAAAAATGCTTTATATATGATTGCAAGCGTGTATTCTAGGAGATGTGGGAGTTATAGGATGTACATTGATGGTGATAGTCTCCATCAAACAATTATGATTGTGTGTGAGTTAAAGTGATTTTCTCATATCTCAAATCGTCATAACATGTATACACTTATGCAATTTTGCGATGTTTTTCACACACAACACGCAATATTCTTTGTTACTTTTGATACATGTGCAGGTACAATGTGATTTGGCCATCACAAGGTTTACATGTGTTAATGTATGCTCACTAAACTGTCTTGACTTTTTTTTTTTTTTTGAAATATAAAATTGGTTAGACTTGTTTAGTGTGTGTGTGTGTGTATATGTGTGTTTATGGGATCTATGTGCTTAAAATTGTTGTTGAGAGATGATTTTGAGAGTTTAAAATGTTGATTGGATCCTTGGTTGAGTTGCATGCTTAATTGCATTCATATCTGTGTTTGGGCTGAGCCCGTGATGCTTTTTATATTGCATGTCACATGTTCATGCATTCCCATGCATATGTTCTTATTCTTCAATATACCTTGATATATTTGAATTGTTTTGGGACTTTTCTAATTGTCTCTCTCTCTCTCCCTTTCTCCTCTGTTTGCATTAGTCTGTGTCTGTGGCACCTAAACGCAAGTCTACTCCGTCCCAGAACCCTCTTCGTACTGGGACATCCACTTCGTCTGATCCTACTCCTCCCTCTGTTCGGTTCCGTGATGAGAATGCCCAAAAGGCCTTCTTGAAGAACTTTTCTCGACGAGGCATTCATTCTAAATGCCAAGTCATCCTGGCTGACTTCACCGACACTGACCTACCCGATGTCATTCACAGTCGGGGTTGGGTGTCACTGTGTGACGTCCCAATCACCTATCCATCCATGCTGATCCAGGAGTTTTACTCCAACATGCATGGATTTGATTATTTAGTACCTCATTTCATCACTCGCGTTCAAGGTACGCGCATTGCTGTCACACCGCAGATTGTTGCGGATGTGCTCCGTGTCCCTAGGGTAGAGTTTCTTGACTACCTTAGTTGTGAGCATCTGAGGACTGTGTCTAAAGACGAGCTTAAATCTGCTTTCTGTGAGCGCCCTTCTAATTGGGGTGAGCGTCAGTTCACTTACTGTACGGGCTTTGCAAAAGGCCCTCGATTTTTTAACATGGTCATGACTTTTGTTCTTCACCCTCTCTCTCACTATAACTCTATCACAGAGCCTCGTGCTCGATTTTTTTTGTCCCTTCTTGAGCATCTTACTATATATTTTCCTTCTTACTTTATTCTTTCTATCATAGATGTTTATAGAGATTCGGCGTCCCGTGATAAGCTCATCTTCCCTTCGGCTATCACGAGGATCTTACGCCACTTTTCTGTTCCCTTTCCAGCGTCCGACCACTTTTCTTACATGTGTGCCATAGACTACACTACCGTTAAATGAAGCGAGGCACAGTTTAGGTTGAGGCAGTCTGGGTCAGCAGCTCCTCCCTCCCGTTCGGCTCCATCCACATCTGCTCCATCCGCATCCGCTCCCTCCACTTCTATGAGCAATGTGACTCTCGGAGACATCATGGTGCAACTTCAATGCATGGATGCTCGCCTTGATACACTCTCTACTGAGTTGTATCAAGTGAACATTCGTGTCGGTCGTATTGCACAACGGTAGGCGGTCATGGGTGGCTTCGTTTCTGAGACTTCTCTTCCACCTTCTCCTGAGGCTTTTGAGGATAAGGACGATGGTGATGATGATGCTACTGATTCTAAGGATGATGATGATGATAGAGATGCTAGCTCTTCCGGTACAGATGAGATGTCTACTTGACACTCTTACCTTTTGTCACTCGTGACAAAAAGGGGAAGTAGTTTTGGATATGAGAGTAGTCATACTTAGGGGGAGAGTTAGTATAGGACCATTTTGTTAGGGGGAGTGTTGATATTTGAGGGATGTAGTGAGGATTATTTGTATTTTTTCTTTTCTCTACTTTAGATACATTTATTTCTTGTACATGGGTCTTGTGACCATTATTGACATACATGGTACTTATTTTTTTTATATGTTGATGTATGTTTCTTTCACCTACCCTTACATGTGTTGTTTCTTTTCTTTCTTTATGCACATGCTTTTTATTACTTGTATGCAATCTATTATTTCTGTTTCACACAAAGATGCCTTAATGAGTTTTGTTTAAAGTGTTTCAGAAATATAGGTTGCCAAAGTCTTCTTGCCATAAACTCTCTTCTTGCAAAGTTTTTCAAGAGTTTGTGTTAGGATAGATTTTATTGTATGTAACAAGTGAGTATGAGTTGAGTGATTTATGACTTCTCTCATATTTCATTTGTTTGTTGTGGTTTTGTCACGGATTGCCAAAGGGGGAGATTGTTAGGACATATGTGATTCACTTGTTAGGAACATATGTCACTATTTTATGTAATTGACTAATCCTTTGACAAAACGCACTTTACTTGTTGGATAGATCTAGGATGTGTTTAATATTTCAAGAAACTTTGTTTCAAGATCAAGTATTGAAGCCATGCAAGTCTTTCCAAGATTCAAGTCTGAAAAGTGCCTGTCATTAAAGCTCAACAGCTAGCCATCTATCGAGCTTGAAGAGTTGTTCCAGCCCTGTGGCTCGACAGCAGCTCGATAGATAGGGTATCTATCGAGGTTTATGAAAAAAAGAATCTCAGTTCTTTTTTTATTCCAATCCGTGATTATGTATTTGGGCTTTCTTTTCTCATAACCCTATGTTGGAAAATCTAGTTTTATATCTCATACAAAACACACAGCGAAAGCAACAAACACGGATCTACTTCAATCATGAAAGATAACATGTAACCATGAATTCTAGAACAAAGAATAGGAAGCGTACCTTGATGCAGTGAAATTCAAAACCAAAACATGGAAATACTTGGGAACACTTTTAATCTTCACTCCAATTCCACTTGATGCCCAAGAAGTGTGGTCTCTTAATCAGTTTCCAGGGAGAGAATAAAAGAGTGTCCTTCACTCACATACATCATTGCATTCTTTATATGTGATCTAAATGAAAACCACACACACTCACTTAATTATGTATGTTTCTCTCTTTATATATAACTGATTATCTAATTGGGCTAGCCTTTTGGGCCATTCCAATTGGGCTCTAATATGTGGCTTGGAGTGGGACCAAAAGGGACCAATAAGACACTAGCTCCAATGGGTCTTGGGCTTTTCTGTCAACTCTTGACAAGTCCAAAGTTACCATTAACTATATTTAATACCACTATATAAATATAGTTGCACTCTAGGCCTTATCTATAAATTATATACCAAGACTTTATTATACATGCAACCCCTTCATTAAAATATTCGTAATAATACAAAGTCATGAATGTAGACTGCCACTTTGAAGATTACTACATCTTAATCCTTGAGTACCCGGTTTAATCCTTTATGTTATTCATTATATATTTATGAAATCCAATTTCATAAATATATACTTTAGTAACTCCTTACTAAAGTGGTTGGGCCCAACACTCTGAATAACCAAACTCATTAAACTTATCTCAAGGGAATATTTTATATCTCCGTTAAGAGATTATGAATTCCATTTTGAGAATATATGTTCCATCAACATTAAATGCGGTTGCCCAACATACTGAGGTTTTGATCGTGTCTTATAGATCTCACTCTTGATATATCAAAGCAACCTACACCTCATGATCAGGTTCATTATTCTCTAGGATTTAGAGTTGATGTAAAATAGAAGTCGTGAGATTTATTATTTATTTGACAGTCGTTAGGAGAATAATAAATCTCACAGCGGTCCAATTCAATATGTCTTAACTCTTAAAACATATCAACATATCAACTAGAAGTCTCCACTTCCATGATCAAGACAAATCATCTTAGTTGATATGTTATAGTCTTCGCAGATGAAATGCCCAATTTCATCACCGATTACGAACTAAAATTCTGAGTTTACAAAGAACTTATGATTTATATCTTCTGTGACTAAATCACATAAATCACATACTATGCATCTCATGGACTAAGATAATGTCTCATTAGTTCATTTATAAATAGTCTCATATAATTAAACAATTTAATTATTTATGACATGCCAATAAATTGGATTTTAGGGCAAAAACCCCAACACCTTAGACATATAAAATGATTATTTTAAGGGCTGTCAAAGTGGACACAAGTTGCAAAAGTGTTGAGCAAAGTTTGTTTAAGCAAATTGTGACCGGAGACAGAATTTGCCCTAGTTCATCTTTCTTGTGAAGAAGTTGCTGTGTTTGTACACCGTAGGGTTTTGTGACCAAGCATCTTCTGGATCTTCATCGTGTGATGAACTAAAGAACTTTACAGCCAACAACTTTCTCTAGTTGGTGATTGAAGTCACGTGCTGGGATCCACGCAATTGGTTAGTAATGTACTGGGAGCCGTGCATTACAAGAAGAGATTGTCACTACAGAACAAGTCCAATTGGGTATTGGGGTAAGGCCTCAACTGTAGGTTGGTATAAGGTACTGGGATTCCTTTACTTGTAACCACTTGTTGTGATAATAGTGGATTCTCGGTAATGGTGACCTTAAAATTACCCGATGGGATTTTTGCCGTGTAGGTTTTCCCCATTTGTAAACAAATCACCATGTCAATTTATTTTCCGCTGCATACTTAGTTTAATTGGTGATTTGTTTGTGCTACCACGCGTTTGCATTATAATTTGATTAATTAATTAAACTTGGCTAATTAATCAATTAATTCATCACAATGGGTCAATACGTTTTTGGCCTATCACTTTTTTTTCTTTTTTTTTTATAAACAACAAATCTGATTTTTCTTGATAAAATCATTTTTTTTAACTTTACAAAAACAAATCTGAGTTTTTTTAACAAACTGAATTTTTTCTAACTCTATTGATCATTAGAGTCTAAAAGACCAGACTCTATCTGGGCAGAATAGATGCCTAACACCTTCCCATTTCGTAACCTAGCCCACGAGGTTAGGATTTTTAGATTGGTAGATTAGTGTTTTATCTTTTAATTTTAGTAGATTGTAACTAGGACCAAAACTTTGTATTCTTTTGCATAGATTGTAACTAGGACCCAAAGCCTTGTAAGGTTAATTTTCCAAAATTGTATTTTTCTTTATTCAATCAATGACATTCAAAGTATTTTTAACATGTAATTTGTATTTATTTTTTCTTATTTTTTTGTATAAAAAATAAGTGGCGACTCCACACCACTAGCCAAAAGAGAGGTGCCTTTACAAGCACCCAAATCTCTTTTTAAGGGGCCCTAAATTTTCCCCGGTCTATCACAACCATACAAAGTCATCAACTACGAAAGACAAGGATCGTACTATCTAGAAGCTTTGGATGGACGAAGGCTAGAGCATCCATGGAATGTGGAGCACCTAAGGAAGTACTATTAGTGAAGGCTTGTCAAGAAGGTCAGCATGGACGACCTTAACCCCTACAGACTATTGGTTACCACTAGTAGTCTATCTATGTTATCTTTCAGCACTTATGTTTTCTAGTAGCATTTTATGTTTTCTAGTATTTGAATTTCCTAAAAAACACTAGCCACTGGCCTGTGCAATATTTTATGGACGTCATTATGTTATGTACAAAGTTCATAGTTTGTATATAAAGCAATTTGGATTTTCTACTTAAGCGTTTTTAATCCTTTATAAAATTAAAGTCCACAAGAAAGGCTAAAAGCCATAGACGAGTAAAATCCTTGGATGTAGGGACGTATCGTCATAAGCCTCCTTTAGATGAAGGAAAGGCAAGACACCACATAGTAGAATAAAACCTTAAGGTAAAAATAATATAAGAGAGGGAACAAATTCCTCCCACATATACTCGTCGATGCTAAACAAATGAAAGACGAGCAAAAGCATGCAACAAGAATTATGGGTGACCATAGCCCAAAATCATGGACGAACATAAAAGAACAACAAAGGAATGGAAATAAACATCCAACTTTGGATGAGCATATATATATATATAAGTAAACTTGTCCATGATAAAGGGTAGACTACCACCATCCAAAAACCCTTAGAGAAATAAGCCTCAAGAGGCAAGTGTATAAAACTTCCGTCCTTAAACATGGACAAAGTGAATGTACTTAAAGAAATTTAAAAATGGTCCAAAACAACGGACTCCCAACAATACAAGTAAAAATAAATTTTTGCCTATAAATATAAACTAAGGGGATAAACCACTAGGGACAACATCCCCAAACTTTGAACTGTCCTTTGTTGGAAGAGTAGAGGCATCATCTTCAATGTTCACATCCTCTAAGCTAGTTTGAAGCAAGGAACTCTCAGTTGTGATGGGAAGCTTAATGGAAGCGAAGTCCACCCCAAGAAAGGCTTCAATGGCGTCCTGACGGAAATCCTTGAAACCTGCAGCATAATTTTTGTCCAGGAGCTCACTAAACTCACTAAACGTCTTGAATTCTCTAATGGCCTCGTCCTTAGCCTTGCTCAGAGAAGAAGTCAGCTCGTCAGTTTTCTTCAGCTCCTTCACCACGTCCACTAACTTCATCTTCTCCCCAGCCTTGCGACTTGCCTCCTTCCCCATGTCACGGACCTTTGTCTTTAACCTGATCCTTTTCTTGTCTAACTTTGTGGCTTGCCTGGACACCACCATAAACTTAGACATGGCCTACATTGAAAAACATGGACGTGAGATGAAAGGAAAAGTAAAGCTCAAACATTTCACAAGTAATTATGGACCCAAAAAAAAAAAAAAAAACCATAAAGGGATCATGAATAGTGGACCGTTTAAACTCCTTCATGGACATGTCGTAGCAAATAGTGACGTCCCTATCCATCACTGCCTGCTAGAACCTGTCCCAAGCAAGGCTCTCACTTCTCAAGAGAGTTAGTGGATGACTCTCAAGGACGGACTTGCATCAGGGATAGGAGTAGTGACTTAAAAAGTCATGGACGGCTGAGTGGAAACAGCAGGAGGAACAGAGGGATCAATGTCAATGATGAGAGATTTGGATGGGGTGAAAGAGCCAAGTTTAGGCTTCTTATTGCCCCGACAGCTAGGAAGATGTCCAGTATCAAGCGTCCTGGATATAGTCTTCTTTTTCTCTGAAGCTGGTGGACGAGACTGAGTAAGGACGTCCCCCTCTGTCTGGATGGCTTCATGACCACTTGCAATGCCTTTTCCCTTGTTCTCCTTCATAGTTGCCATTCCTATACAAGAAAAGGAGAGAAAATATCGTTAGTCTAGACGAATTAAATGAGAATGAACAAACAAAACTGCAAGAAATAATAAACTTAAGTTGACGAGTAGTAAGATCGTGGGATAATGCTAACTCTAAAGGAATAGGTCCAAGTCCCCAAGTTGATAGACGATGAAGTGTCACTAGAGAATGGAAGGCTCTGTCAACAAAGGAGCGTGCTTGCGAGACGCAGTTCAAATAGAAGTTGGTCAACGAAGGATGTTTCACCGCTGAAAAGAAATGTAGTTAGATAAAAATGATTAAATAAGTCAGACAAGCTAAAGAAAGCAACATACCTTCAGAGCAAAGACGACCCATCTCACCAATGTAAGGAGGGAATGTGTCCCTACCTACCTCAATAGGGTTCCCTACCCAACACCTAGAGACGAAGAAGAACTCCGTCTTCCACAACCTATCAGATGAGGGGAAGGACCTAATCAGCCTACAATTGGAACCCCTAGCCGAGAATTGGTAGAAACCTAAAATTGGCTTATCTCAGAAGGCTTATAGCAATATAGGAACTTGTCCACAGTAAGAGGACGATTCCCATTGAAACCCTCTCTCCATAGTACTTGCATAGCCACGATAGTCCTCCACCCATTAGAGTTAAGCTGGCTTGGTCCTATACCCAACCTATGAAGGAGTTCTATAGCAATGGCATTTAAAGGCAACATAAGCCCCCCTAACAGGTGAGCCTCATATATACCAACCCTAGGAGATCTGTGGAGCCACTCTCACTACCACTGCTCTCACTACTACTACCATAACCATTACATTCATCATGATACTCATCTATTTTTCTCTTATCCCTATCTTTAGACAAGAACACTATGATCTCAACCATTTGTAAAGAATTCTAAAGAAGAAAGCCTACAAATGAAGAGAAGAGGATACCTGATTTTAGACGAAGAGGACTAAAGACAGAAAAGAACTTCTAGATGAGAAGAGAAGGACGACTGATGTCAGAGAAGAAAGTATGAGAAAGTGAAAGGGTAAGAGAGGAAGAAAATATGAGAAAGTGAGACGGTAAGAGAGGGTTGAACTATTTATAGGGGACCAAATTGGTCATGAAAACGACATAAATCAACCAAAAAATGCCACATGACTATTCTTCCAAAGAACGAAGTGACGCGACCTTCTAACCACTGCGATCTAGCCACGTGGTAGTGGCTAAACTAGTTGATTTCTCCAAATCATTTGACGCCATGTGTATGCTTCTAAAAAAAGGAAGAAGAAGAAAGAGCGAGAGGAAACAAGTACGACAAAGGCATAGACGACCTATGGACAAGGGGCAATTGATGATGATCAACAATAAGTGTTCTTCGTCCATAGTGGTTGTCCAATATCAACAACACCCAAAACAGTCTTTAGAAAGGTAAATGAAGTACACATCATGTACGTACAAAAAAAGCTAACAAGCATGTCACTAGTCATCCATAACAGATACAATCGTCTAGATAAAGTACAGTCGTCCATTCCATATTCAAGTATGGACGACCAACAAACACTTAGTAAAATTATGAGTGTTTTCTACAACTTTAAGTGGTTAGACTACTAACCCATATCTCAGAGCGTGGGGTGAATTGCCCGAAATTTTCTCCACTCTCCCCACTAAATCGACACATCTCCCACGATATTAGTGGCTCCTAACAAGTAGACCCACTCTCAACTCTCTATAAAAGGACCAAGCCTCATTCAACCAAGGTACGTTCTACTATTCACCTACTCAATATCCTTGTGTTCTAGAGAGAAAACTGACTTAACCGCTAGAGGGTCCTTAGCCGGTTCACTCTGGTCACCCTTGACAATCTTTTTCTTTCTCTTAAGGTCATCAAACCGTCGTTGTAACCCAGAGCATTCAACCTACTAATTTCCGTGCATCATCAAATTTCATTTAAATTCCAGCAATTTATTTTCTTTGTCATTTAATTTCTAGCACTTTATTTTACTTGTCTTTAAATTTATAACACTCTTATTATTGTTGCTCTTTACTTTTCTCATCAATAATGTCATCAAAGATCAATATGCTTGGGTAAACAAATTCCTTTAATAAGATTTTCTAAGGAAATGATTTTTTTAAAATAAAAAAAGCTTTATTCCCTTTTCCAAAATTGTATTTTGACCCCAAAACTTTTTCAAAATTGTATTTCGACCCCAAAACTTTTCCAAAATTATATTTTGACCCCAAAATCTTTTATTTCCTTTTTAAAAAAAAAATGTTCTTTCTAAAAATAGATATCTTTTCCCTTTGAAATAAAAAATCTAGAAATGAGGTATTTAAAAAAAAAAAAATATTTTCTCCTTTCTTTCAAAAAAATGATGAAAGTAACTTTTTCTAAAACTTCCTCTTTTCAAAAAAAAATCTCTCTTCAAAAAATGTGTTATTTCCAAACTTTTCTTAAAAAATAATAATAATAATAATAATAAGACTAATGTTCTCTAGAAAAGAATTCATTTTTCAAACTTGCTCATGCATTGTTATTTAAAACTTTCCCTTAGAATAGCATATTTGAGGATTTGTGCCCATAGGCACTAATCAAGCTTACATTGTTACTTTATTTCCTTTGGCACTATCATATTTCTGTTGTCATATTTTTTGCATGGTAAAAATGAGAAAATTTGTGGATGGCAACAAGGTACTACCCATCCAACCCCCTCTTTTTATTTTTACGATGTAATTTATTTTTATATAGTATTTAGTATTCACATGCAAGCTATATAGTAAGTAAATACTCACATGCTATTGTATACTGTACCCCTAATTGCATGCTTCCTCACATGTTATTTATGTATATATCCCACATGCTTTGATTGTAAATATTCTTTGACTTAAATATTCACATGGTATATTATAAGTAAATAAATACTCACGTGTGTGTGTGTGTGTGTCTATATATATATATATATATATATATATATATATTGTAAAACTCTTTCAAAAATCAAAATGTCAAGTATCTTATTTCTTCACTAAAAAGATAACGCTTGAATTAAATTAAAATAAGGTACTATCCTTTGGATAGGCGTTGTAGGGTGCTTAACACTTTCCCCACACATAACCGAACTTTCGAGTCCAACATCTTTGGTTCAAGACATTTGGTTTGCCTTAATTAACAAACCCTTTAAAATCAGTTTAGTTAATTAGGTAACTTAAAATAAATTAGACAAACAGGTGACCAATCACACCTATCACAAAAACCAATGGTTGGTGGCGACTCCAAAAATAAAAATAAGAAAAAAGGGACTCACACACACATAACCCCCCCCCCCCCCCCCCACCCCCACCCCCACCTAGAGACACAAGAACACAAAGATTCACGTCGCGAAGGGCCCAATGTTCGATAAATCAAAAGAAATAGGGAAAAAGCCCTAAACTAGATTTTCCCCCCCCCCTTTTTTTGGGCATCTACAATCACCACCGGTCATGACCACCAGCCTTTGTCGGCCCCATCAACGCCACCAGTCATGGCTATCCAGCACCGCTGGGTCCACGCCACCTCCACCTTGATTTCAAATCCTTGAATGAGTATTATTATTTGTCATCCACAAAATCACCTGCCAAAATTCCATAAAAAAATCGCCATGGCTTAGACCCATTGTCCATAAATCATTCATATGGGATAGTGGACATTTGACTTGCAGACAATGAAGTTTGAAATTGGAACAAAATTCTTAGCCCATTGTTTTGTTTGTTTGAGACCAATTGGCAACAAAGAAAGCAACGTTTGATTACAAAATAAGGAGGCAATCTCTTGGTCGCTTTGAAGGGAAGAGATTGCGAGAAAAGTGTCTTTTTCTAGATCGCTTGGATTTTTAAGGGTAACATTTAGGGTATGTTTGGTTGGGTGGATTTTAGGGAGGATGAAAAAGAGAGAGAGAGAGAGAGAGAGAACTTTTTTGGTGGGTGTTTGGTTGAAGGAAGGGGAGGAAAAAAAACTTGTGAGGACTGGGTGTTTTCTCCCTGGACCCACCAAAATATTTTCTCCCTAAATTGGAAAGAGAACTTGAGAGAACAAATATGGACTAAAGCACCCCTGTGTTGTTGCTCCAACGTTACTGGGTTTTGCTTTCCATTTTTTTTCTTTTGATATGTAAACTAGGTTTAGCTTGGTTTATTCTTTTGGTGCTTTTTTTCTTTTTTTTTTCCTTTGGTTTTCTATTTTCATTTTGTCATTTTTAGTTCGACTACTACTATTTCTTTTTCTTTTTTTAATTTCCTTCTTTGGTTTTTGTTTTTTTTTTCTATACTTCATTCTTTTTTTTTTCTTTTTTTTTTCTTTTTTTTGTCGTGTTCATTTGTCTTTTTTTTTTTGGAATCATCCCTTCTTTCTTTCTTTTTATATTTATTTATTTATTTCTAATTTGTTTCTCTCTCTCTCTCTCTCTCTCTCTCTCTCTCTCTTTAATCTAGTAGGGACATAAAAGTAAATTTATATAAATTACATTTTCTATCCCTCCACTTTTCTACTCCAAATAGAACAACATGCGGAAAAACTAAAATGTTTCCTATCCTCCAAATTTTCCATCATCTCCCTATTTTCTATCCTCCTACTTTCCACTCCTCCAAACAAACAAATCCTAACAGATTTAAATTTGAAAATGAGGCGATGGTGGACTTGGAGGTGGTGGCCGTGAATGACGGGGTTGATGTTGCCATTGATCTCTTGTAGTGGCGTTGGAAAAAGCTGTGGTGGTGGGAATTTGTTGGGTTTCTTTTTATTTTATTTATTTATTTTATTTATATAACTAAAATAAGTAAGAGGCATTAAATTAGGGTTTAGTTGAATAATTGGACACTTGGCACATTTTTATTTGTAGAACATAGAGTAGAGCGGGAAAAGTGAGAAAAGATTTGGACTCCTGCAGAAGGGTTTGTTGTATAGCGAGTGTTGGTACAAACAATTAATAAGTCAATAATAATAATAATAATTAAATAATAAAGCATGACCTCACAATCCACACCGCCAGAGAATGAGGAGGAAAAGAAGAAAGAATAATAATTTGAGTTCATGACAAGAAAATTGCCCACCATCTAATTCTGATTGTTTTATGTCCTTTGAACACCACATGGGTTGTTTGCAATGCAAATGAAAACTAAAATGTTTCCTATCCTCCAAATTTTCCACCATCTCCCTATTCAAGTCAATGAGAGATTCCCAAAACACTCTTCTCAATACACCAATGGCAGATTAGGCTCTAACTCCTCCTGCTATGCTTGATCCCCCATAACCATGTTTTACCCCTCCAATCTCAACATGTCATATCATCTTATTACATATTTAAGAATAAGCTCAACCACACCCAATAAATTCTAATACCCATATATAAATCCAACCAAATTAGAAGTTTATTGAGATGTTATTAAGTGTAGTAGGATGTATTGAATTTTAAGTAAAATGCTGATGTGGCAATGTCTTATTGAATGGTGTAAATCATGGGTTTTACACCCTATCCTTACCAAATTTGAACTCTATCTATATATATATATATAACCTAACACTGCTCATTAAAAAAAAAAAAAAAAGAACTTTACTTATTTATTCACAAACTCCACAAGAATCTCGTGGTATAGAAATTCAAAAGGATAGGTAAATCATGCAGGGAAAAAAAATTAGTAACATAAATACGAAAGTATAAACTAAAACCACTAACTTTGACAAGTGTATCTATTTACTATCTAAGGCTTAATTGCCTCTGTCCAACTACCACCCACCTAATAATATTTTGGGTTTGTTACACCTGCTTTCATTAATATCATAGCATCAATCTTATCGCCAACAACTAAAACTCATCTATATATGGCCTTTCCATCAATATTTAGCACTCTCAACCATTCAAGGTAATTCAAGAGAGCTAACTAGATCGGTCTCTCTCTCTCTCAGAGGTGTGCCCCATTTATTATATTCAAGGACCACCATACAAATAGAAGATCTGCTAGATGTTTGGCAGGACCCAAATCAGTAAAATTTGTGAGTTGTAACCAGTCTGCATGTTGCAATTATAATGCGCCAACAAATATCATAACCGAGGTAGTGAGCAGTATACAATAAAAGCAATGTTAGTGTTGGTCCTGTATAAAAGTAATATTACACAATCACAATAAATTTATGGGTCATGTTAACTGTGCCTAGAGCAATTGTTAACAAACCATTTAAAAAAAGTTTTGACACTACTTTTATGAGAAATAAAAAAAAAAAACTATCAAAACGTTAATTAATTTTTTTTTCTTTTCCCATAAAAACTTTCTTAAAATAGAAAAATTATCAGGTCTACTTAAAGGATTGCTGAAGCGATTCTCCTCGTCCTTCTAACCAATAAAACACTGTCATTTACAAAAATGTGATATCACCTAGTGTCCGTTTGACAAATATTATTTTTATCAACTTATTTTATTTTTCAGCTTATTTTTGCTACGATTCATAAGTCCCATTACACTTTTTGGTACCATTCATGAACCCCACTATATTATTTTAGCTAATTTTTACCTTTATCTACAGTAATTTTAACAAAAAATTTTCGATTTCAACAAAATAAGTGGATCCTAAACGGATCCTTAGTGGTTTTTTATTTTGACTTACACATTTGCATAAGTAACATTATTTAACATTATTTTATTGATTGAGAGGATCACTCCAACAGTATTCTTGGTGGACTTAATAATTTCTTCCTAAAATGGTTTGTTAACAAATGCCCTTAAGACATCCTTTAACATTTCTCTATTATTGTATTGGACTATAGGATTGTAAGGTCTGCATTCCCTCTAGTCTAGTAATTCAATTGAATGAAAGGGCTTTATTGCCAAAGCGTAAGAGGATTAAAAAAAAATAATAATAAATAAAGGGGGGGGGGGGGGGGTGGTTGAGAATAGTGGAAGAAGCAAATATTGGTGGAAGTAACAGTAAAGCATATTTGAATTAAAAATGAGAATAGTGGAAGAAGCAAATATTGGTGGAAGTAACACTAAAGCATATTTGAATTAAAAAATTTCCTACACGTTGTAATATGTATAGCATCCACTAGTACAATAAACAAATAATTGAACAAGCAAATACACAACAGTTTAAAATAATAGACAATTTAAATCTTAATCCTTAGTCATGAGTAACACAATAGCCCTACTGAGCACTTACATTAATATATTCTTTGAAAGGTAATAAAAATGATCATAAACCCCATAGCTGCTCCACTCACAAGGACGATGTTTCCTCAAGTACCCCCTCCCATAAAAAAGCTAAAATATGGCATCAGGCATTGCTACTTCCTGCAAAAATCATTGACAAATCCCACTAGAACTAGCAAGAAACTAACCTGGAAATAGCCAAAACCTCCCTTCCCCCAACAATAATATATTTGTAAAAGTTATAAACAAACAAATGAAGAACAGATATTCTTCCCATCCACACTCCCAACAGCATCAACTTGAGCCTTAAATTAAACAATGTAACTAAATTATAAAATTATATAGAATGGAATGAGAGAGAAAGAGAGTTAGAGATGGCATCCAAAGCAATTACAGGTCTTGGGAGTGAAAGAGCAAAAGCCAAAAGGCCTGTTGGGAATGTTGCAATTGATGGCATAGCAACAAGGAGATGGCAAGCAAAGACCTTTGGCCCCACCACAGCAAGTGCATAGTGCACATATCTGGAAGCTCCCTAACCTCCTTCTGCTATCATTCATCACCGTCATCATCTTCTCCATCCTTCCTGACTCCACCATTGGCATCATCATCTCAGTCTCAGACCCATTAATCTCCAAAATCAAGAAACAAACTTTTCAATTCAAACAATACCCACAAAAAAAATCATAACAAATTTCACAAGAAAACTTAAGGGATCTATGAAAAATCAAGCCTTGGGATTTTTGAGTAAAAAAATAAAAAAGACATTTATTTGACAATATACTCACATGGGCTTCACTGTAGTTGACCGCATTAGCTAAACACAGCAGCAATATGAGAGAGAGAGTGACCCCATAAGCAGACATGATGGTTCTTAAAATGGGTCTCGTTGGGGTTGTGTTTTGATTAAAACAGTATATGAGAATTTCAGGAAGAGTGTGAGTGTGATTCTGTGAGAGATGGATCTTGCTATTTTTTTAGACAGGTTTTTTTTTTTTTTGATTTGGTGGTGTATCATAAATAAGAATGAAGGGGGTTTTGATTTTGGGGGTGATGAGCTGCTTTAGGAGGTGTTAAATTGTGGAGTTTTTAAATGGGTTTTCCACTATTGCTGCTGCATATCTTGAGGGTTGGAAAATGGCTTTTGGGTTTGGGGGAATTTTTATTGATGAGAGTTTTTGTTGTTTGTACTTCTTTAGTTGCACTTCGGCACTGTGACTGTGGGGGTGGCCAAGAGTCTTAACTTAAACTTGAGGGAATGTAGGACCTTCTAATCTATTTGTGTGACTGTCACATTATGTGAAGCCACTATGGATTGCAACTTGCAAGGGCAAGGCTACTGTTCACACCCTCTTGCAGTGTCAGCTTAAGGTGCGTTGATAGAGAGGGTTTTTGTGGTTCTACAATAGGGTTGTCCACACTTTGTCTCCACCAAAGTCTCACATTTGGGTCGGGTATGTGTATTCACATGGGTTAAATGTAAATGGGTTAAATTTCTGACCTTATGATATGGAGGCCCAGTCCCAGAATGTTTTTATTCATTCATTTGTTATCTCATTCTCATATATATCTTTCAAATTATAAAAAACTTTGCTCTTACTCTTACATGATAAAACAACTTTGATTCAAGGACCTACTTTATTACATATTTACAATAACAAAAAAGAAGCTACTTTATAATTTAGCCAAAAAAAAAAAACCTAACACTATAATATAACTCAAACTTCGGCACTTGGTAGTTACCAAAGGACCACAAAAAAAAAAGGGGTGGGGGAGGGGGTGGGGAATCCTAAGGGCGTATGTGATTTGAAACCTTTTAAAATGATTTTGTAATTTGATATATTTTTTATTGAGCTACTAGTGACACTGAAAATCAGTGGTCACAAGTTTCATATTAACTTTGAAAAACTTGCAAAAGCAAGAACGCACAGTTTGGAATTGACATTGATGTAATGCAGCCCAAAGTTGATTTGAACATCATCAACTAATATTCTTTGATTTTTCTTCCTTTCAAGGCTTAGGTTGTGATTATTTCATGATTGAGTTTTTTTAGGATTACAACTTTTGTCACATCTTTTTCCAAAACTATCTTATGTGACAAACCGTTATTAGCTGCATGTCACTTTTTATATTAGACCTCATAACTTTTTCTTCAACACTCATGATCAATCATAAAAGAGAATTGTGGGAAAAAGTGTATAAAAAGAAGAAAAATGGCCATTTGCCCCTAATTTACAAACTATGCAACAAAATGCCCATGTTTTAAAACTATTAAACAAAATGCCCCTGTTTTTTAAACTCAATTTTAACAAAATCGAGTTACAGGTGAAACTCGACATTAGCAATGTCGAATTCTATGTATATGTCACTTAATTTTTTTTGAAAATTTAAGTAGAACTCGACATTGTTAATGTCCAGTTACACTTAAAAATATACACAGAACCCAATTTTGAGGATATCGAGTTTTACACAAAATTTGATTTTGTTAAAATCGAGTTTAAAAAACAGGGACATTTTGCTAAATAGTTTCAAAACATAGACATTTTACTGCATAGTTTTGAAATTAGAGGCACATACCCATTTTCCCTTAAAGTGGTGTGTACCTAGAATTATTGTTCATGATTTGAAGCAAGTTTTAAGCATGAAAAAGTATTCAACAAGTCAAATTGGGTTGGCCAAACTGGTCACTTTTCTTCTAGGGTTGGGTTTGGATTTGCAATATCTTATCAAATTTCATGTCAAGCTATGTCTGCTATCCGTGGGAGGAGAAGAGTGAAGGAAAAGTCAGTAAAATTGAGAAGAGGGGACAAAATTCCTTGTCCTAGTTCAGGAAAGTGTGGGTGAGGAGACCAAAAGTTACTTTTGGCCCATTTTCCCTTTCGCCCCAAAGTGGCCAGATCTGAGAGGAAAATAACTTTGAGCTGAGTACCTACCTTCTATATAACTCAAATTTTGACACTTGGTAGCGGGTACAAATAAGAAGGAAAAAATTGCCAAATAATGCCTTGATTCTTTTTTTTTAAAGTATGATTCCTTTGATGATACGCAGCAAGGAAAAGAGAATATTAGTTTGGGCTTAGGCTCAGGCTCATAATATCTAACAAAAGGTTTTCCGTTGAGTTCTTATCCAAAAATAAAAAATTCAAGTATAGTAAAAAAAAATTTAATACATTGTAAGTGGAGGATGGGGGAAATTGAATATTGATGTCTCCATTCGAAACTACATACTATTTTATTGAGTTACAAAATCCTTGACAGTGTAGTTATGCTTTGATTAGGAGGGGAGGGCTGGATGAAAAAGAGTGAAAAAAGGTACTTAAATCTCTTATTTGAGAGGAGGAGGAGAAAGGGATTTGGAGCGAATATTTATTTTTTTGGTGTAAACACTATATTTTGTATCCATAATTTAATCTTGGAAGAGGGCAAGATGGTCATTTTATGTACCCAAAAACCATGGTCGCATTTTAGTCACTAACTCATTCATCACAGATCATAAAAATGATCTTGAGGTATCAAAGATCACATTGGTACATTCGGTTTCTCAATCGGATAGTTGGATCAAAAGATATCACAAGATCAACTTTCAACAGTTAACATGCATATTAATTGGGTGGAGCCTGTCACACATGATTAATGAAAATTAAAATTTTTTTATGGGAATGAATATTATTTTTGATTGGTTACTAATTAAAATTAATTAAATGAATTTTTTGATTGGTATAGTCTTTCTTAAAAAATTAATTTGTTGCATGTGATTAAAATAAGTGAGCTGATAAGATTTAAACACTGTAGGTAATAGAATTTTAAAGTAATTATCTTCAAGATAATTATTTTTAAAATACTAATTATCACTTTAGAATATGCTTTATTACAAAAATACATTAAAAATTCATCCAAATATAGTTTTAAGCTTAAAAAACACTTCAAAAACGTACATATAAAGTAGAAGTTTTCAAACTCACGTTGCGGGACAATTTTGGCATAGTAAACTTCAGAATTTGGACTAGGCTATTTTTGGAAAAATTGTAGGGAATTACATTTTCTTTCCACTATCCAAATTTCAGCTCAATCAGATTTTTTTTAGTAAAGAGATATGGTTAGAACACTGAAGCATATTCAAATCTAAAAATTCAGCTCAATTCCTATCCAAATCGCTTTTTTTTAGGACTTCCCAATTACGTTTTTTAGCTGATGTTATAAGCTAACTTATTTTCAGGTCAAAAACATCTCTATAAATAGAGGGGAACATCCATCATTCAAACACCACCCCCCACCACCCCCCACCCCCCCCCAACCCCCTTTTTTTCCCCTTTAACGTTGTAGAAGTTATTGAAACTCTCTAAGAATTCTGATCTTCACTAGACCAGAATTTTTTAAGAAACTTCCTCTTCAATAATGTCTTCTTTGTTATTGTATTTTTCTTAGAGATTGGAGAGATCTCCTCTCTTGTTTCTATGAAAATCTACCTTTGCTTCGATTAATACATGCAAGTATAGATTGTGCTTCATCTTTGGTGATGCCCAAAATTGCAAACATATTAGGTCAAGAAGTAAAACCCAAGACCCAACGAATTCGGGCCTTCAGGAGTAGAGAATTTAAGCCCAATGTACATAATGACATTTCAGTAAATGCGTATTAAGGGAAGACAATTTGGTAATTGCATTCACACCCCATGGGCATTTAAATCCAAATTCATGGACACATATGAGCCAAGTGTCACCCACCAAATTCCACTAGTTCCAAACCTTTTTGTATAAAAGAAATAGAAGAATGGAGAAAAGCCCAAACTTCCTTGGACACTTCTATGGATATAAAAGAGTTAGAGATGAAAAGCTCAACACGTCTTCTGCAAAAATGACTTCTCGGCAGATTGGAGCAAATTGGGTCCAAAACCATTTTGATCCAATAAAGAATATTTGGCCCATAAAGGCCCAAATCCTTTTGTATAAAAGGATAAGAGCAAGAGAAGCCAAACCTATCCCCAGCAAGAGACACGGTGAAAGAAAACAAAAGCACCAGTGGCAGACAACACGTGAAGGAGAAAGAAACCAAAATCAAAGAAAAGACAAGAGTAGAAAGGCAGGTGAGTAAGGTAAGGTTTGGGCTTTGCCCCTTTGCATCCCAATCATGCAAGGGGAGTAGTGCTCATGGTCGACGAGGTGCAAAGGGTGTGGTTTGGTGGAGGGGGGAAATGACCTAGATTTGGTATCCTGCCGAGACCACTTTTGGGAATATACTTTGTTGGGAAAGCATCTTTACCAAAAAATGGGAATGAGTAGGTGGGAACCATTTGATGCACGCTAGAGGATGAGGACAAAGAGAATTAATGGAGGCCTTTACCATTTTAGGGAAAGGGATGTGAGGTGGTTTTGTGGCAAATGGCCTTTACCCAAAATGGGGAGGCTATTTGTAGTATGGAATATATTGGGACTCCTTAGTAGGATTGAACCCACTTGTACACAGTCAGAAGATAGTGGCCAGTACGTTGTGGGTGTTGGCTTAGTGCCTACAACAGACAAAATGGTTGGTGAAAATAAGGGTAAAAAGGGAAAAGAGAATGGATTGAGTTATGGTATAAATAGGAACAATACCCATGAATATGAGAACAAAAACAACACAGTAACCAAGGAAATATGAATAGTGAGTTGAAAGGGAAAGAAGGGAGAAAAGAAAAAGAAAGTGACATTTGAGAGAAGAGAGAAAGTAGAGTATATTCAGTAGGAGAGTATAGCATGCATCACTAGGAATCCTCTCCCCCCCCCCCCCCCCCTCAGAAAACACCAAAGCACACTCTTAGCAATCTCCAAAGGATGAATATTTTGAATCACATTCCCAAACACTCAACTTTGTAGCTTAATCGGGTAACAAGGCTGTGTGAGTTGGAGTTGAGGTCTCTTAGCCAACATCCTATTGAGAACATTTTTCTTCTAATTCATGATTATGCATGTAGAAACTTTATATGTTATTCGCTGACACGTGTACTAATTTGTTTTGCTTTAACTAATCCTACCATACATACATACATACACATACATACATATATATATATATATATATGTGTGTGTGTGTGTGTGTGTGTGTGTGAATATGTATGCTAACCCTTCTAAACTAACATTTGCTTGATGGGTATTTTCTTTGGATTTCAAAGTTTATGTACAAGAAGTGGAGAAATATTTCTTCATAGTCGTTCACGTTGCAGAAAAGTACAGAAAACTTTACTGCACAATAGAAAGTTAAGAAAAGTTAGTTCTGCAGCAGAAGTTGGAAAAATGTTCCTTCTACGGTAGAAATGGTGAATAAGCCCAATCTGCAGCGTCATCCCCAAGTCTTTGGACTCAATGTTTGTGCATAAACTAGCAACAGCAGAATGGGACCTTGGAGCCCATTTCGTGAGAGCGTCAGACCCAACTTCCTTCCTAGAAAAAAGCCTAGACTAGAAGTTGTCTAATAACATGAAGACACCTGTCTAGGGTACAAGAAGTGAAAAAACCACCC
Organism: Quercus aquifolioides; assembly: GCA_019022515.1. NCBI lineage: Eukaryota > Viridiplantae > Streptophyta > Magnoliopsida > Fagales > Fagaceae > Quercus > Quercus aquifolioides. The sequence continues at coordinate 56,363,176 of CM032326.1, read as the reverse complement.
CCAACATTTTGGTGACTCCGTTAGGGAGTTGGGATCAAGAAAAGGAAGAAGGAATTTTTCTTCCTTTGCAAACTTGTCTCCAAGTCTAGAAGAAAGGCACCATCAACACTGTGCCTTCCCACAATTGAAGTTGAGTAAGCAAACCCTGACAAAGTTAAGGAGAATATTCTAAAAGGCAAAGTGGTGATCCTCATACAAATTATTCTATGGATGAACATTGCAACAGTGCTATGGTAGAATGTTGTGATAGACTGCCACAATACCATAGTAGAGTTCAATGGCATCATATCAAAACGCGGTAGCCAAATATCACCATAACACCATAGAATTTTACAACCGAAATATCCCAAGAACTCTACAGTAGAGGGCCCTTGCAATAGCAGCCATCAAAAACTTATGAACAAGTATAAATAATTACTTACTTATTTTATAGAGGAAAGAGTTACTTAACGATATTTATTTACAATGTTGTCTCATTGCCTAGAAAAAAAAATGAAACTTTAGCAACCAAAGGGAAACTTTCATCATTATTATACTACTACAAATTGCAATTCCATCCGTAATGTATTCCTCGGCAGAACTCAATTTTGAATTCTAGAAGTGAAATTGTTCATTTGCAAAATATTTCACAGCAGAAAATACTAGAAACCAAAATGCGGATCTCTTAGCAAACTATTCATAACAGAATCTTTTGAATTCCAAAAGTGCAGAATGCTCATTTGCAAAATATTTCAAAGCAGAAAATTTCATAAGCCAAAATGTAGTTCTCTTAGCAGACTATTCTTAGCATAATCTGTTGAATTCCAAATGTACAAAATGTTCATCTATAGAATATTTCATAGTAGAAAATTCTAGAAGCCAAAGTGCAGTTCTCTCAGCAGACTATTCACAACAAAATCTATTGAATTCCAGAAGTGCAAAATGTTCATTTGCTAAATATTTCATTGCAGAAAATTCCAAAAGCCAAAGTGCAGTTCTTTCAGTAGACTATTCATAGTAGAATATGTTGAATCCCAAAAGTGTAGAATGTTCCTCCATAGAGTATTCAACATCGAGTCTTGGATGGCTAACTTTAGATCCATCCAAAGAGTATTTATAGTAGAATTCAATTTCGAATTCCTTAAAGCAAAGTGCATATCCCTTGGTAGAAAGTTTCAAAATTCAATATTGAGTTCTAAAAGCTAAACTGCAGTTCTTCCTACAGAATATTCTGCAACAGAATTTCGTATTGAATTCTAGAAGATCTTTTCACATAATATCCCACCTCAATATTTAGTATTCAATTCTTGAACTTTCTTAGTGCAATCATACGTCCAAGGTGTTATCTTCTACATCAAAGGTGAAGTCACTGCCCCAATAAACATTCATGGAAACACCAACAATGCGAAGATGTGTAAAAGGATAGTAGATGATTCTGCTGCAGTAAGAAACCCAAGTCTAGATCGTATTCAACAAATTTGAGACTTGTTCTCAAAGTAAGGAAGGTGGCTATGAAGCCTTTCATGGTCATTTTCACCAAATCAATCTTTTGCTATTTCATTAGCAAATGTATCAGTATTAACGAAAGGAGGAGAGAGAAGCAATCAATTCAACGATATCAAATAATCTACTTTTAGCCAAAGAATATGTTGAAGGCATGTGGCAAAATGGTGGTGTGTCCGAATTAAATCTAGACCTTAGAATGTGCCCAATCACTCAACTCCTGCGTGCTCTTCGTAAAGAAGCCCAAATCCACAAAGTGGTTTGCAAACTACTTTTTGCCCATTATCAGGTCTAGTAAACCTTTTCAACAACCTTAAAGAGTTAAGAATTTTTTTTTGAAGCACCTCAAAGTGGCATCAATGATCATAATCTTTATGATATTTCTAAGAAAGAATGTATCAAATCACTTGTACCAAAAACTCTAGCATATCATGGTTAAAGCACCTATGCAACTCCACCATCACTCTCCAAGTCATGAAGCTCACTAATGTCCATGTCTCATCCTAGAAGAACTCTACAATAGTGAAAAACCCAAATCTTATAGTTTTGGCTTTTGTGCAAAGGGGAAATAGTAGAATCAATTGCCAACACACATTCTGTTGTGAATAAAGTCACTCAGTTTATTGCTGCAGAAAACTACTACATTATTTTTATTGAAGGCATTCTGTCATAGGTATAAAGAAGCATAATTGTCCTAAGAAGATGTTGGTATGTCATGGAAAAATGCTATATTGAAAGTCCCTAACTCTTGGCTATTACTAGCCAACCATGACACAAGAAATTTAGCAAACTCTATCTAAATATGCCCGTACTCAAAGCAAGTAAGGAAGCAACCCAAGGAATCTGGATCTTAATAGCGAAAGCCAGCAAGAGGGTCGCGGTCATGAGTTATTGGCTAAAAGCCAACAAAGGAGCCATGATTGTGAGTTCTTGGCAAAAGCTTACAATAGGGCTACACTCAGTAAAGCCCGCAAAAGAGTCACGATCATGAGTCTTAGGTAAAATTTTGCAAAAAAGCTATAGCCACAATCATGTGTAGCAGAAAATCCATGGGAAGTAAGTGTGTTCGCATCAAAACGAAGCCAAAGCATGCCTGTAAAGTAACTATTTTCCAAATTCTCTAGCAATTAAGAAATTCTGTAATATATCAATTTGTAGATCCTTGCCATCCAAAACGTTTCACTGAAGAATGCATGAACCACATGGTGGAGGTAATCTTATTAAAGAAACTCATTAAAAAATTGTCTATTTTGGTAAAATAAGATATCTTATTATCTTGAAAAGCTTTATCAGTAGCATCCACATTAAGAGAAGGTGATCTCCGTATGATATGAAGCCCATCCAATAGACGCCTCACATATTGGGGACTAAGGTTCATTCAACAGCAAATTTGGAAAGCCTTCTACAAAAAGCGAAGGACTCATTTTGTTGTTTCACGTACTGGGGGCTAAGGCTCATTTTGGAATTTTTTTTCCATTTAACAATAAATATAAAAAAATTTAGTTAGTTGGCATTTTTGAGAAGAATGTTGAAAACTAGCATCTCGAGTGTCTAAAACTCGAGTTCCAAGATAAAACTCGAGTTTTAGACACTCGATTTGTAAGCGGATGTGTCCGATTTGGAAAAAAATCCATGTGAAAATCGAGTTTTAAACACTCGAGTTCCGAAAAACGCCGCTATAGGGCTTAAAAACGCCACTATAGGGCTTTTGTATGACACTTATGAAAAAATTTTGCAGGAAACGCTGCTATAGAGCTTTAAAACGTCACTGTAGAGCTTAAAAACGCCACTATAGGGCTCCCTGAACTTAGTATGGGCACTTATAAAAAAATTTTTGCAGGAAAACGCCGCTATAGGGCTTTAAAACGTCACTATAGGACTTAAAAACGCTACTATAGAGGCGATCACACAAAATTTTTTTTTGCATAGAACTCGAGTTTCTAAAACTCGAGATTTGTGTCGCATTTTCAGCGGCAAAACTCTTGCAAAGCGAGTTTTTGAGACTCGATTTTTAACATGGATCTCGAGTTTCTAAAACTCGAGATGCTATTTTTCTTAATTCTTACCAACGTTGTCTAACTTACTACTTTCTTCCCCCACCCACCGCTACTCTGCCCATTCCCCCCTCATTTTGCAACAAATCTGGAAAGCCTTCCGCAAAAGCGAAAAGCATAACTATATGGTATGAATCAGCAGCAACATTACTTTTCGCAAATTAAGTATTAATTGTGTTATTTCAACAATACATTCAGCTACCACTTAATTTACAATAGGTCCAAACTTTCTGATATGGTATAGTGTAGCACCCATGTAATTTGTCGCAGCCTACTGTTCGCGTAAAATAATCTGCAAGTGCACAGAATCGTAACAAGTAGTAAAGTGTTTTTAGAAAATGAATGTCGAACCCACAAGGATTAACTATGTTATTGAATACCGAAATTCACTAAATAAATTACTATTTAGAAAATCGAAATTAAATGGAAGTTCTACTATCTAAATTAAATTAAACTATTTAATAAAAATAAATCTACGAATAAAAAAAATTAACAAAGCGTAAAAATATAAAAGTGTAAAAATATGATAAGAATGGATCTAGAGTAGTTGATTTCATCTAACAAATCCCACACAATTTATTCTTCCTAATTATTAAATTCCAATAATCTCCCGTTGATGATTGAAAATTCCTTAAGTATTCAATATCTTCTCTCGAATAATATCAAAAATATCTTCAACTAACAATTCCATATCTCTATGTGAATTTAATTAATTGGAGACTCATTACGTACTTTGAATTTTCTGAAAGATCACACTAATCGCGGTAAAGCATATCTACTTTTGCTCAACTAATGGTGTTTAATTCTAGAACTAAAATAACAAATCACCTCTCGGTCTCATTGTAATTCAATTGATCAAACAATAATTCGTAAAAAAAAATAGTAAGCATTAAGAATAAGAATTAAACACTCAATCATGGAAATATTAAAAATAAAATAACTCAGAATATAAGTTGTGTGTTCATTGCTAGACTACATCAACGCTCTAGAAAATAAAATTTAGTTCATAATAAAATTGAAAAGAAAACAAATAAAACTTATGTCTTTCATCTGAATTGGTTGATCAACATGAAGCTCTCGCCTTTGTCCTCAGATCCTCCTCCTCAGAAAGACTCCCAAAAAATATTCTTCAATGCGGCCCCCTTGAATTTTCCCTAAAGAGCCTTTAAATAGGTCAAGGAATCCTATTACAAGTTGAATTCTCGTTTGGAGAAAATCCCAGATTTTTAGGCTTCACTTAACCGACGATTTTGGCCCATTTAACGTCAGAATTCGGGATCTTGGTCAACTACAAAGTTGTAGCTCTTTAAGTTAAATTTACAGCCCAACTTGAATCATCTCGATCGGACATCTGAGCCGAAAGTTATGCTAAAAATACTAAATGATGTGCGGGCTGAAATCTTAATCAGAATTGGACTTAAATTTAATTGGGTCTTCAAGTCAACCGATTTACATCCACAAGATATGGATTAATCTGAAATCTTCTCAATCCTTCAAAGCACAAATGAATAGATAAATATAAATCAAAAATCAAATCAAATCAAAAGAAATAAAGGAAAACTAACAATTTTAATAAATAAGAGGATAATAAAAATCATGTAAAAATTACACTTATCACCTACCATGGTCAAGTAGCATTCTAGTTCACTGTGGAGCAGCAAAATCGTCTATCATTTGCAAAAGCATCAATTAGCAACTGCAAGATGAGTTGTCTTGTAATAAATGATCCATGCAGTAGTGAAGCCATGAAAAGCAATTCTCCCACCCTCATTTTGGCAAATGTCAAAGAAATGAAGAAAGGAAGCAAGAAGAGAAGGCCTACAACAATAAACCAAGGAGACCAGCAGAAAGTAAAATCTCTATACAAGACTTCAAGGCTCCAAGAGTGCTCCGCAGAAAAGCTGAGTATCAAAGAAAATCCATAGCAGAAACAAACCTTTTGCAAAATAATACTCGAACCATATGAAGTAGCTAGTTCTTGCACCAAGGTAGAGAATCAACGATGAAGTCTGAACACTTTTCTAGCAACACATTCAATGGCGGAACACCTTCCGTAGGAATTGGAAATCAAAGGAATCATACCGAAGACTAGGCCAAGCATAGCAACATGAGAAAGAAGAATTGGGAGAAATAAGATATGTGGTAATCTCAAGGAGTTTCTCTTGTGCAGCATTTAATCTTCCTAAAAGATTGGTTTATCCTACTCGTCTAGGATGACTATGCCAAGATTGAGAGAAATTTAGTTTGCAAAAATATCTATACCTTTGCATCAAAGAAGCAGTGATGTCCTCACCAGTAATGGCTGTGGCAAAATAACAAGGAGTATATGTTAAAGAAGAAAAAGAAAACACGAAGGAACCATTAGTAGCTGTGGTGGAATGACGAATAACAAGAGAATGTTTAGAACGAAAAGAAAGTGAAGATTTCTCATGAAAGCATCCTCATTTCCCATTGGAAACCATCTATATTAGCACCACTTGTAGGCACCTTAAAATGGGTGGCAGACTCAGTCACCTCTACAGAAAGATCAATCTTGCAATTTCCATAACAAAACCAGAATTGTGGCAGAATCAGAACCAGGCCGTAGTGCAAATGGAAAAGGTACATGAGTATTGATTATGGCTTGTAAAGCATATATGATCTTGGGGGCTAGAAGGTCCTATATTATTGCAGCAACAATGAAGAAACTATTGAGGCCCTCCATGAATACATCCTCTTTGAAAGAAGCGTGCATTTTTGCAAAGCTCAGGAACCTCATCCTGGCAAAGAAAATGCATAAAGTATATAGTGTTAAGCATGGCAAAAGGCATGATCAACAAATGAAAGAGTACTTCATCGTGATGATGGCTTGCAATGTCAGCTCTATGCTATATTTAGAATAAGCAAAAATAATGAAGAAATGTGAACACAAAGGGAAGAAGAAAGCACAAGAAAAAGGGAATAAAGTCACAGGTTGGTCAGTAAACCTAGAGGAAGCTTTTCTCTTATGGAAAGTACCTCACTTGAAGAAAATAAGGTGGTAAAACCGTCTTAGTGGAACTTTTCTTAGCCATCGGCTTAGCTATAAAAGTAAAAAAGGGCAACACTTTCTCTATTTTTGGAGAATGAATGAAGCTAGAAATGAAGCAACCTTAAGTGGCTAAAAGAAAGAAAAATGAAGACCATAAGAAGGAACCTCGCTTCGCAAAGTGCTATTTGCAAAGTTGGTAAGAAAAGAAAGAGAATATCGGTAAAGGATGCCATCAAAGAAGGACTAATGCATAGAAGAAGAGGAGTTGGCGATAGGAATCCCTAAGTGGTCTGTGAATTAGCGTCCAATGTGTGAGAAGTAAGAAGGAACACTCCTTCAAAAAAATGAAGCAAGAGAAAGAAGAGTCAAAGAATCCAAAGAACTAATTCTAAGCATTCTATAGAAACGAGAAAATATAGAATGACAGAATAGGGAAGAACCTAACAAGGAATGCTTCTACAACATAAATTGTGGTCTTTTGATCATCCTCAAAACCAACTACATTGGTTGCAGAATGGAGAGATATGGTACTAAGAAATGCACATGGAAAGAAAGAAAGAAAAAGAGCAAGAAGAAAGTAAGTTATCTGGAGCAGCCAAGCCTAATTCTTTTATAGCAAAATTTGCTACAACCTTCGCATCTTGCGGAATAGATGCTACTCTCACAGAAATGGAGTAAGACGTGTATTATCTTAAACACAGAGAAATAAGTGCATGTATTGCAACATAAGCAGAAAAACTAGCAATAGGGAAGTGTACACAAAGAAACTAATGCATGTATCGCAACTGAACGATTTTAGACCCCTTAAACCAACCGGATTAACCTAGTTAATTAGCCAAGTGATTAACTTAGTCAATTTATGCAATTCTAGGTTATCACAAACATACAATCATATCAAGAATATAAAGCAGCGGAATAATAAATAACACAAGATATGATCACCCAGGAAACCACACGGTAAAAACCTGGGGAGGATTTGACCTAGCTATCCTCAAGGTAAACTGAATCCACTATGCGAAAGAATCGAAGTTCATACAAAAGGACTTACAAGCTCCCCGCTTGACTTCCTAATGCTACCCACCAGTAGAACTTACTGACACGACCACGTGCAAGCTCCGAATCCACGGACTCCTTCTTTCTTGGATTCTCCAATCAGCTACAAGCACCCACGCTTGTTATTCTTTAAGCTCTAATGGCAGCAACCGAGTTGATCATCAAGGTATTGAACAATATCTCTACCTAGAAAACCCTAAGCTTTGTGTAAAGGAAAGCTCATCTAGATCTCATAAGAGATTTACACAAAACAGAAAAGTATGAGCAACAATACAACATGAGCAACTCTAAAAACGTGGCTAGGGTTTTTCTTTATATACCTAGGGTAAAAACAGAAAACCCAAAACGTTTAATGAGTTAGGGTTGAGTTGAAAAAATCTGCAGAAAAGCATTCTGGCCGAGATTCGGTTGATCGAGTCTTTCTTTCGATCGATCGAGCCAGGCCGAAATGCACTAATGCATCTGCAGTCTCTCGATTCCAACTTTACATGAAAGACACAACTTTGAGCAAGCCAAAACAAGACTAAACAACCTGTTTTGATCATGGTTTGCCAACAATACAAATTAGAGTTCTAAATACATAAATTCCTAAATCTTTAGAACCTAACAAACTCCCCCTTTGGCAATCCGTGACAAAACATAAACATTAAGCTCAAAGTTTACAAGTAAAAGCCCTTTACATAAATAATGCTCATAAACACTAAAATTCAATCCTAACTACTATCCACCAGTTGCAAGTGTAGACAGCAGCTCAATTGAATCAACTTGTATATTCCTAAAACACTCAACAAAAGCATAAACGCATGTGTGATAGAAAATAGTAAATAAACAGGTATAACATTCTTGTATGATTCACACAACACATAATAAAGACATATATCAATGAACAAGTCATAAATATAAATCAATAAATAGTGAATCCAAAGAAAACAAGAATCAAGTATATATCATGTATATCAAAAACAATGTTATTCTCCCTAACATGAATAGCCCCAAAAATGATATATAAAGTGAAGCGCCTAGATACAATCTAACATCTCCACAAGCTCCTCAAAACAAAAAAGTCTCCCCCTAACTACAAAACTCCTCTACAAAACCTACTCCCCCTTTTTGTGACGGAATGCCAAAGAGCAATCACAAGCCATCATCAAAAGGAGGTGGTGAGGGTGAACGAAGATGTGCCAGATTAGCATGCAAAGCACGGATCTCGTCAAATAAGTCCACCAAAAGCTGACCATGAGCCGCCTGAACGGTCATGACAGTCTCCAAAGTACGACGTATATCAAAGTCATCCGATTGAGGTGGAGGAACAGCAGCAGCAACAGCAGCATCAGGATCAAGAACAGCCTCACCAGTAGGACCTGTAGAAGAAGAGGGAGGAGGTGCGGTACCAGAAGGCTCAGACCTAGGGTGTTTAGAGCCAACTCGAAGATGAGCAGCCCTCTATCTAAGAAAAGACGCACCTATAGGAGCAATCACATGAACGGGCTCAGAGGAAGGGAAGCCACCAAGATCAAGATATAGCAAAATCCTATGAATGAAAATAGGATGAACAAGGGCATGAGCAGAAGATGAACTCCTATAAACTTCGTTTAAAGAACGAAGAAATAAATGTGGAAAACTGATAGGAGCATCAATGACAAGAGCATACAAAAATACACACCACTCGAGAGGAATGGTGTGAAGATGAGAAATGTGCCAGAAAGAGTGACACGCTATCCTAAAGAAGAGATAGTGTAACTCAGAAAGCTCAGCAGTGGTGATCCTAGGATCAGAACCTCACTGGATAGAAGACCCAGTGATGTAAGACATGACATCACTCAATAAAGGAGACTCATCATATGGGTAGACAGGGTGCTGTACCAAAGGTACCCCTAGAGCATCAGCCACTACCTTAGAAGTAATGGTATACTCTACGCCTCGTATCCAACTCTTTACCAAAGTGCTGGAATCATAGACGCGGATAGAGATGTTCGAAAAGAACTCTCTAATCAAGGTAGCAGGTGGAGGAGGATCAGAAATATCCACCAAGGGTAACCAGCCCCTACGCTCAAAGTTTGCCCTAATGGCACGATCAAGCTTATCTAAGATGACAGAACGCTCAGACCATATCTTCATCTTAAGGTTCAGCTTATCATAAATCTCTTGGTTTTTCTCACTAGGAAACCTCTCTCGGTCAAAGGGAGGAGGGGAAGGAGTAGGTGAGGGAATAGACCTACGAGCCCTAGTCTTCCTAGGCATAGTGCTAAGGAAAGGACAAAGACACAAAGAGAAAACCAACAGAACAAAAAAAACAAAAACCAAGGGCAAACTGCAAGTTAGCACAAAAAAAATATAGAGCAAAAATCTATATGATGCATGAACAATTACAATGTCATGATGCATGTACTAATGCAGTAAACAAAGTTCAAATTAAGTTCAATTTCACAAAATTGGCTTGAGCATAGAGTTTCTAACAAAAACCCCAAAAATTTGAAAAACCACTTGATAATTTTGAAACAAATTGATGAATTGAGCATTACATAACACAACACACAGATTATAATGCTTAATCACATCAAAACAACAAGCCAATTTCATCAATTTCAACCTAATTGAACAAAATCCCCAATTCGGATTCAATACAAGCCCTAGAATTTTAATTTTTTCTCAAAACCCAAAATTGATCAAATTAAATCATCAATATCATGTTTAGATCATGTCCCCACAAAAACCCATTAATCAATTTCACAAAATAGGGCTTGAATCAACAAAAATCCCAAATTCCTTAGGTTCGAAAATCCCAAAATAAAATGCATGAAAAATGCATGAAATGTGAAAATAAACTCAAAAGGAAGGGCAAAACAGTCTTACCGGCTTGAGGAAAGAGAAACCTTGCAAAAATTTCGGAGGAAAACGACAAAAAATTGAACCTTTAGCCTTGCCGAGTCGGAGAGAGAAAGAAAGTTTGAAAAACTTTTTGAAAAAGTGTTTTGAATCAGTCAAAGAACAGTGTTTTAAAAACCTGATTCACGACATTCAATTGATCGAAAATCACATTCGATCGATCGAATCAATCCGAGACTTTTAAATAAATTGAAGCACATTTTCGATCGATCGAAAAACAGAATGGATCGATCGAAACAGGCAGAGGCTCACAAAATTTTTGAGAAAAATCACAGTTTTGAAAATCCCAAACCAGTTTTTGAAAAGAACACCTCAAAGCATTAAAATTGACGAAACAAAAATGCACGAGTATGAGATGATATGGAATGCTTTTTCAAAAACCCAAATTTTAATCCCAGTTTCTCCAAATAAAATTTCAGCCATTCTCCCTTTAAATTCTCAAGCAAAAAATAATGTTTTGCATAATACTCAAAGTATTTTCAAACTTGGTTGGTCAGACCAAAAACACACACAATAACATGTACAGTGCTTAGCAAAGAGTAACTTGTGTAGTGTGTGCAACTAGCAAAAGCTTGAGATACATGTGAGGTGATATGTGAATAGCAATCAATCACAAAGTCTACAAAATTCATCACATAGAATTTAAAAGAGACTATCACCTAAAGAGTTACATCATATAACTCTCACATCTCCTAGAACATAAGCTTGCAATCATGTAAGTTTCTTGAATTTTGCCCCATAATTAGATGAAATTTGGCATCAAGCCTAATAGTACACACCAGTTTTAATTATATGAGATGGCATCAAGCCTAATAGTACACACAGATTTTAAGCATTAAGCAATTAACCGAGGCTACACCTTATGTTCTTTTTGTGCATGTGCTACACTTTCTCGAGCACAAAATCTTATGATATGCACTAAGGTGTTCATGATTGGCTAGTGAACAGTGGTGAGATGGTTATTTATGCCTTTCTCAAAAGGATCAAGTCTGACAGTCAAAATAACATGTGACTTTAAGATTAAGACAAAGTGATAAACACCATAAACATCTTTCCCACACAACATGCACTACAAAGCTTCAACTAGTAAAGTGCAATAAATAAGCTCATCAAAGCTAAACAAGGTACACAAGACATGTTATGTGCAAATAAATTGACCAACCTTGGTTTCAAAGACCAAGGAAAATAGTGCAAAACACAATTTGTTTTTCTCCCCTTTTTTATTTATTTATTTATTTATATTAAAAGAGAAAACAAATAAATCCTAGAATGAAATGCATGAATGTAATGCAATGCAAGTCCTAGAAAAAAAACAAAAACACAACCACAAAAAAAAAATGGTCACAGAGGAATGAGCAATGAAGCACAAGGACCATGTCAGAAAGACTCAATTAGATCGAGTCTTTTGCATCCAAAATCTTTTAGATGCACCACGAGCATTGGAGTTCTTATTCACATTCGAGTGATTTCCAACTCCAGGATTGGAATAAAGGTTTAAAGCCTTTACCAATTCACCAATGAGTGCCATAGGATCTTGTGCTTGAGGCACAGGCACCTTTGGTTTGTTTGCTCTCTTAGCAGCTTGAAGCTTGTAACAGTTAGGACGAATGTGTCCAGACTTTCCACAATAATGACAAACCCAAGCAGGTTTACCATGCATCTTGTCCTTAGAAAGGGTAGATTCCTTAGGTTTAGACTCTCCTAGATCAACCCTAATCTTCCTAGGTGGTGAAACTTCTACAGGTTTGACAACCTCACTCGCAGGGGGTTTGGTAGTTTCACTCACAACCTCACTCACGGAAGGTTCAAAAGAAGATGAAGGAACAAAGTTCGTGGAATGAGGAGCAGACACACAGATGCTTTCAACATAACCTAAACCAGTTTTGTCAGAAAGATACTTTTGAACATTCAGCATTTGATCAAGTTTAGAACTAGCAGATCTAGCAACAGATAAATCATGTTCCAAAGTTTTAACTTTATCAAGCAAAAACATGTTCTCAGATTTCACATGGTTCAAAAGATCATTAGCATCAAATAATTTAACAAGCAAATTTTTCTTTTCAAGCTCAAGAGAATCAATTTTCTTCAGGCCAAGTTCAACATTCATAGCATCCTTTGCAGCAACTTTGCAAAGTTTATTATAGGCCTCTTGAAGATCTGCATCCTCAGAGAGTTCCCCATCAGAAGGGTTCTCTTCAACAGATATACTTTCATTGACTACAGCAGTAGCAGTGAAAGCAATGAATTTCCATCCTCTTCACATCCAGACTCATCATCAGAAACCTCATTATCACTAAGGGTTACAGCCATAGCTTTACCCTTAGTCCTCAAGAATGTAGGACATTCAGATTTAACATGATCATACCCTTGACAACCAAAACACTGAGCACCCAAAGGATTGTTTGAAGATTGACCAACTTTTTCTCTAGGTTTTTCAAAGTTATTAACCTTAGTGGGATCATTCTTCCTAAAGTTTCTAGGTTCAGCGGTGTTTGTACCTCTTGCCTTTCTATTGTTATTCCTAAGAAAGTTTCTAAAATTCTTGGCAAGGTACACAATCTCTGTAGCAGAGAGCTCATCATCAAATCCACCAACATCAACATCATCAACAGACTTAAGAGCCATTGATTTGGATTTGTTTGCCTTGGGTAGGTCAGACTCATAGGACTGAAGAGATCCTACAAGCTCATCAACAGGGATGGAGTCCACATCCTTGCTCTCAGTAATGGCAGTCACTTTGGGTCTAAAGTCTTCAGTTAAAGATCTAAGAATCTTCCTAACAATTTTAGGTTGATCATAGATTTCACCCAAATTAAAAGCAGAATTAACAATGTCATTAAGTTTGGCATAAAATTCATCAAAGGATTCATCATCAGACATCCTAATACTCTCAAACCTAGAAGTTAATTGCTGCAGTTTGTATATCTTAACTGCCTTTGTGCCTTCATGCACAGTCTGGAGGATTTTCCAAGCAGTATGAGCAACCTCAACATTTGAGATTCTCTTAAATTCCTCCATAGAAACAGCATTAAAGATGGCATTCGTAGCTTTGCTATTGAAATCAGCTGCTTCTTTTTGAGAAGTTTGCCACTCACTCACAGGAGTAGTGGGCTTCTCCCATCCGTACTCAACGGAATTCCAAACCCTCTTATCAATGGATTTCAGGAATGCTTTCATCCTTACTTTCCAATAAGCATAGTTATTCTCATCAAAGTGAGGAGGAACAACAAGAGCGTGTCTGTGTTCCATGACAACAGGGGTCAAGGATCAGCTCAGAGATCAAAAATCTCAAACAAAAAAGCTACCCGCTCTGATACCACTTGAACGGTTTTAGACCCCTTAAACCAACCGGATTAACCTAGTTAATTAGCCAAGTGATTAACTTAGTCAATTTATGCAATTCTAGGTTATCACAAACATACAATCATATCAAGAATATAAAGCAGTGGAATAATAAATAACACAAGATATGATCACCCAGGAAACCACACGGTAAAAACCTGGGGAGGATTTGACCTAGCTATCCTCAAGGTAAACTGAATCCACTATGCGAAAGAATCAAAGTTCATACAAAAGGACTTACAAGCTCCCCGCTTGACTTCCTAATGCTACTCACCAGTAGAACTTACTGACACGACCACGTGCAAGCTCCGAATCCACGGACTCCTTCTTTCTTGGATTCTCCAATCAGCTACAATCACCCACGCTTGTTATTCTTTAAGCTCCAATGGCAGCAACCGAGTTGATCATCAAGGTATTGAACAATATCTCTACCTAGAAAACCCTAAGCTTTGCGTAAAGGAAAGCTCCTCTAGATCTCACAAGAGATTTACACAAAACAGAAAAGTATGAGCAACAATACAACAGGAGCAACTCTAAAAACGTGGCTAGGGTTTTTCTTTATATACCTAGGGTAAAAACAGAAAACCCAAAACGTTTAATGAGTTAGGGTTGAGTTGGAAAATTCTGCAGAAAAGCATTCTGGCAGAGATTCGATCGATCGAGTCTTTCTTTCGATCGATCGAGCCAGGCCGAAATGCACCAATGCATCTGCAGTCTCTCGATTCCAACTTTACATGAAAGACACAACTTTGAGCAAGCCTAAACAAGACTAAACAACCTGCTTTGATCATGGTTTGGCAACAATACAAATTAAAGTTCTAAATACATAAATTCCTAAATCTTTAGAACCTAACAGCAATAGAATTAGAGAAATTAGTAGTAAGGTAGTGTATGTATCATTGTAGACATAGAGAAACAAGCATTCATATTACTGCAAAAGCAGAGGGATGAGTGTATATCGCTGCAGAAGTAGAGAAATGAGAGCAACTACAAAAGCAGAAGAACGAGTGTATCACTGCAGAAAGTAGAGGTATTATAAAAAAAGTAAAGAAACGAGTTTCCATATCGTCACAAAATTAAAGGAAATGAGTATCATTCCAAAAGTAGAACATTGCAAGTATCCAGCATTGAAGGAAATTTCAATAAGCAAACCAAGTAACAACATAGAGGAATGATGAAGAAGAGAAGAATACACACATCATCACCATCAATAGCCCCTTTGAATATGGAATAGAAGCAATAAATGAGGTCAAGAATGGTCTCTTGTAGAGAAATCCCTTGAATGAGGGATAGAAGTAATAAAAGAGGTAAAAAATGGTTTCTTGTAGAGAAAACCCTTAAATGGGGTAATAGACCCTTTGAATAGAGAGGTAAAAGTAATAAAGGAGATCAAGAATGGTCTTTTGTAGAGAAAGCCCTTGAATAAGGGATAGAAATAGTAAAGGAGGTTGAGAATGGTCTCTCATAGAGAATAGCCCTTGAATAGGGCAAGCAAACCTCTTAAATATGGGAAAATGTAACCGGGAAGATTAAGAATGGTCTGCCATAAAAAGACCCCTGGAATGGGGTAGCAGTTCCTTTAAATGAGAGAAGGAGTAGCAAGGAAAACCAAGAATGGTTTTTGCAGAAAAGTAATAGTAGAAAAATTACTTTCTTAAGAAACATAAGAGAGAGAGAGAGAGAGAGAGAGAGAAATATGAAGAATAGTATGCGAAAGAAAAGAAAGAAAGAGTATGGTAGTGGAGAAAAAAAATTAATTCAAAAAGAGAAGAGAGGGTCAAAATATAGCACTCCTACACCTTCAGCAGCATCACCAAAAGGGCCAACAACATACTCATGCTAGTAGAAATCTTAATAGCCCAAATGGAAATACAAAGGCGTTATAGAATAATAAGGATGTTCGTGGAAGATATGAATTAACAAAGCCAAAAGATAATTCAACAATAGCGGGTTCCTTTCCTTTGTGTCAAGAAGGCCCCACACTTGAGGGTGAAGCCATGGAAGAAGATGGAAGCAAAGAAGAAAATGGGTAGCACATTTCCTGTCAAAAAAGTTTTGAGGACGAAAGAAAGAAAGGATAAAGAAGAGACAAATGGAAGTAAACTGATGTGTGGGTTAGTGGGGAAGTAACAATGAAAAAGAGGTGAGTCTAAAAGAAGCAACCTATTAAATGAAATGGGGGCTCCTTATTTGAATAACAGACAGATTTGTTCATGGTAGAAGGGAAGAAAAAAAATAAGATAAAATAAATTAAGGAAATATGGGGACCACAGTTCAAAAAAAAAAACCCGTGAAGAAAGATAAGCGAGATATTCGTATGTAAATTGTAAAACAACCCACATTCTCAAAGGGCTAATGTTGATGCCCAAAATTACAAGCATTTTGGGTCAAAAAGTAAAGCCCAAGACCCAATGAATTCGGGCCCTAAGGAGTAGAGAGTTTAAGTCCAATGTACATAATGACATTTCGGTAAATGTATACTAAGGGAATGCATTTTGGTAATTGCATTCACACCTCATAGGAAATTAAATCGAGACACATGGACACATATGAGCCAAGTATCACACCCACCAAATTCCACTAGTTCGAAGCTTTTTTGTATAAAAGGAATAGAAGAATGGAGAAAAGCCCAGATCTTTGGGCACTTCTACAGATAGAAAAGAGTTAGAGATGAAAATCTCAACACATGTCTTTTGCAGAAGCGACTTCTTAGCAGATTAGGGAAAACTGGGTCTAAAACCATTTTAATCCAATAAAGAATATCTGGCCCATAAAGGCCAAAATCCTTTAGTATAAAAGGATAAGAGCAAGAGAAGCTAAACCAATCCCAGTAAGAGACACGATGAAAGAAAACAAAAGCAACAGCGGCAGACAATGCATGAAGGAGAAAGAAGCCAAAATTAGAGAAAAGACAAGAGTAGAAAGGCAGGTGAGTAAGGTAAGGTTTAGGCTTTGCCCCTCTACATCCCAGCCATGCAAGGGGAGTAGGGCCCATGCTTGATGAGGTGCAGATGGTGTGATTTGTCAAAGGGGGGGAAAGGACCTAGTTTTAGTATCTCGTTGAGACCAGTTTTGGAAATATACTTTGTTGGGAAAGCATCTTTCCCAAAAATGGGAAATTCGTAGGTGGGAACCATCTGATTCATGCTAGAGGATGAGGAAAAAGAGAATTAATGGAGGCCTTTACCATTTTAGGGAAAGGGATGTGAGGTGATTTCGCGGTAGACTAGCATTTACCCAAAAGGAAGTGGCTATTTTTCGTAAGGAATAGACTGAAACTCCTTAGTGGGATTGACCCCTTTGGTACATGGTCAAAAGATAGTAGCTAGTACGTTATGGGTGTTGGCTGAATGCTTGCAGCGGACAAAATGGTTGGTGAAAATAAGGGTAAAAAGGGAAAAGAGCCTAGATCGAGTTGTGGTATAATTAGGAATAGTACCCATGAATATGGGAACAACAACAACATAGTAACTAAGAAAATATGAATAGCGAGTTGAAAGGGAAATAAGAGAGAAAAGAGAAAGAAAGTGACATATGAGAGAAGTGAGAAAGTAGAGTATATATGGTAGGAGAGTATAACATGCATCACTAGGAATCCTTTCCCTCCCTTGGAAAAAAACCAAAGCACACTCTTCGCAATCTCCAAAGGATGACTACTCTGACTCACATTCCAAACCACTCAACTTTGTGGCCTAATCGGGTAACAAGGTTGGATGAGTTGGGGTTGAGCTCTCTTAGTCAACATCCGGTTGAGAACGTTTTTCTTTTGATTCACGATTATGCATGCAGAAACTTTATTTTTTATTCGCTGACATGTGTACTAATTTGTTTTGCTTTAACTAATCCTACCATACGCGCGCGTGTGTGTCTATATATGTGTGTGTGTGTGTGTGTGTGTGTGGTGGTCCGCTCCCAATCACCTCAAGCTGTTGGGCCTGGACCTCCAATTTATTTTTACTCTGGGTTGGGCTTGTCCCACAATGTAAGGTCCTAAAAAGTGTTTGACTGCGTCCCTAATAGAATTCTAGCCTAATTTCGGCGTTAAACTACCATGATCTTGGCTCAGCCATGAGACTACCAAGAAGCCGAGCTCACCCGTTGAAATCCAAACAGGATCTCCTTCTTGCCGAGATATATTTCTCCTCACTTCTCTCGTGTCTCTCACCCCTAATTTTTCCAAACCCTTCTTCCTATCTCTCCTCCCCTATTTATATCCCTCTCTTAGTAGGGTCGTCATGATGAAAGTGTTGGGGTTTATGCCCTAAAATCCAATTTACTGGCATGTCATAAATAATTAAATTGTTTAATTATATGAGACTATTTATTAATGAACTAATGGGACAATATCTTAGTCCACAAGATGCATAGTATCTGATTTAGTCACAGAAGATATAAATCACAAGTTCTTTGTAAACACAGAATTTTAGTTCGTAGTCGGTGATGAAATTGGGCATTTCATCTGCGAAGACTATAACATATCAACTAAGATGATTTGTCTTGATTATGAAAGTGGAGTCTTCTAGTTGATATGTTGATATGTTTTAAGAGTTAAGACATATTAAACTGGACCGCTGTGAGATTTATTATTCTCCTAACGACTGTCAAATGAATAATAAATCTCACGACTTTTATTTACATCAACTCTAAATCCTAAGAGAATAATGGACCTGATCATGAGGTGTTGGTTACTTTGATATATCAGGAGTGAGATCTATAAGACACGATCAAAACCTCAGTATGTTGGGTAGCCGCATTTAATGTTGATGGAACATATATTCTCAAGATGGAATTCATAATCTCTTAACGGAAATATAAAATATTCCCTTGAGATAAGTTTAATGGGTTTGGTTATTCAGAGTGTTGAGCCCAACCACTTTAGTAAGGAGTTACTAAAGTATATATTTATGGAATTGGATTTCATAAATATATGATGAATAACATAAAGGATTAAACCGAGTACTCAAGGATTAAGATGTAGTAATCTTCAAAGTGGCAGTCTACATTCATGACTTTGTATTACAACGAATATTTTAATAAAGGGGTTGCATGTTTAATAAAGTCTTGGGATATAATTTATAGATAAGGCCTAGAGTACAACTATATTTATATAGTGGTATCAAATATAGTTAATGGTAACTTTGAACTTGTCAAGAGTTGACTGAAAAGCCCAAGGCCCATTGGAGCTAGTGTCTTATTGGTCCCTTTTGGTCCCACTCCAAGCCACATACTAGAGCCCAATTGGAATGGCCCAAAAGGCTAGCCCAATTAGATAATCAGTTATATATAAGGAGAGAAACATACTGAATTTGAGAAGGCTTTTCATATATGTGTGGTATTCATTTAGATCACATAAGGAATGTAATGATGTATGTGAGTGTTGGACATTCTCTTATTCTCTTCTTGGAAACTGATTGAGAGACCACACTTCTTGGGCATCAAGTGGAATTGGAGTGAAGATTAAAAGTGTTCCCAAGTAATTCTCAAGTTTTGGTTTTGAATTTCACTACACCAAGGTACGCTTTCTATTTTTTTGTTCTATAATTCAAGGTTACATGTTATCTTTCATGAATGAAGTAGATCCGTGTTTGTTGCTTCCGCTGTGTGTTTTGTATGAGATACAAAACCAGATTTTCCAACAAATGGTATCAGAGCGGTCTTCAATATCATGCTTGTATAACATGTGATTGAGTTTTAGAATTAAAGAAAAACCATTTTCTTGGTGTTCTAATTTTTTGCAGTAAAATTTTCTACATACTTGTTGCACCTATGGTCTGATATAGATACATGTTAGGTTTTATTAATTTATTGTTAGATTAATAATTGAACATGTTTCTATATGTTTTGATAAGAGATAGTAAGAAGGGAACTATATGAAATCGTTTTTGCTTTCTGCACTAGGCGCCCATGTTCATTCTTGATTAAAGAATGAGGAAAGCCAGATTGTTTGTCTTTGTTTCGGTGGCCGAATCAAAGAGTTAACTATTTTTTGGTTTTCGGTAGTGCGTGGGAAACTTGCTATTTATCATGATCTACAATGTGGATTCATAGTTGTGAAAATTTTGCAGTCATTTTTCTGCATATTATAGTTTTTGAAACTATTGTTTGATTAAAATTGATTTTGATGTTATGATGTTGTTTAAGTTTGATTTTAACCATGTAAAATTGAATTTTAACACTATAACATCAATGAAATTCAAGTTTTAATCTTAATCTCATCGTTTTTGATCATTAAGAATGTGTTTTGTTCATTGTAAATGTCAAAAAAGGTTAACAGAAAAAATGGCTATTTCTGGGCATTTTCGCAACTGGCGAGTCGTGAGTGAGTCGCTAGAGCTTTTGGATGAACTCGCGACTGGTCTAGTCGCCAAAACGAGTCGCCAAAACTTGCGACTGGGTTCTCGCGACTGGGCGAGTCGCCAAAACGAGTAGCCAAAACTCGTAACTCGAATGAGTCGCCAAAACGAGTCGCCAAAAATTCGAACACCTGCTTATTACATGTAGTTAAATAGAACTCTTAGTACTAAATTTTTTTATGATTAAAAGTCCTTAATTTATTTTAATTAGAGGTTTTTAATGAGATTAAAATTCTAATTAAAGTTATATAGTTTCTAATGAGATTAGAATACTTTATCTAATAAATTAAGGATAGAGTTCTATATAACCAATTTTTGATTCATTAGTGTTTAAGGAATCCTAAATAGTTTAGGACTTCCATTTTAGTTAGTGATTCTAATAAGATAAGAGTCTTTATCAAGTGCATGGTTATTAGTTGTGATGGGATCACAATTATTTAAAGAAAAACCCAAATAATGAGTGGGAGTGCTGAAATAACCATTTTGTTAAGTTTATTGTAATGTGAATAGATACCTTTTATTGACTTCGAGTCTTGCATTCCATGCGGAGGGTATTTACTTCATGGATTACAAGGTTAAACTTCTTTGTGATTGCGCGAATGTTCGTTACGCTATTGTGACGTGACTTAGTTACATCACATTGAATTTAAACAATTAAACACATCTGATGTGTAGGGTTAAAATTGTGATAAGATCACAATGATTTCAGGACAATCCACTTGTTTTAAAATTTCTAGTGGGAGAGAGATACAAGGGTTGGATCTCACGGCCTCCATTATCGGTTCATAGTGGTGTAGGGTAAGCACCTCGTCTTGGCGTATATGCCTTGCGATCCCAAAGGAGGGTGTTTACTTTATGGTACTACAAGATTGAACTTACCCGTTTAAAGTAGTGTGAACAAGCACCTCGTCTTGGTGTATATGCCTCGTGATCCCAAAGGAGGGTGTTTTGTTTCATGGTACTACAAGTTTAAACACTATAAAGGGAGATGAAATGTGGCTACACATGATTCTAGATAATGGTGTACACTAGACTAAGTGTAATGTTAACCTCCCAAAGGAGCTATGTCATTATTACTTAGAGGCTGAAGATATTATGGTATATTATTAGTGTATGATGAGAGTTATCATGATAGCACTAATAATGAGAATAATTCTCAACCAATTAATGTGTTTATAATAAACTTGCTACCAAGGAATTATAGACATGGATTGGGTTGTCGTTGCACCTAGTATAGTATGTTTTTCGGGTTCCATACTATATGGTTATGGATGCAAAATATAATGTCCCTGTAATTAAGTTCATCATCTCAAAATAGAGTTGTCATAAATTTTTGTTCTCTAGCTACTATTTTAAGTGAGTCACATCAATTAAGAAATAATTATGGACATGGTGCTTAAAGGAGCCGAAGTACACAAATATGTTTTGATTCAGAATTGTCATAATTTCCTATGCATGATGCATTGATGGAAGATAGCTTATGATATGATCATAGTCTCCATTGAAATGCTAAAATGTTACATTGGTTTCTATTTCAATTGTACTATAGCATGAGATGCAAGAGTTAGTACTAGACTTAGACTTTATATTAAGTCTAAATGAGATGTTTGGTATGAATCATATTGAGTGTTAAGAAAAGCTTAAGGAGTTCCAATTCTATATCATTTTATGAAAATATTTTATTTTTTAAAATGAATTGGAATTCTTGGATGTAGAGATTAAATGTTAATCTCATTTGGATGTGATCCACAAGTCCTTGTTAGAATCATTTGATCAATTCAGATTGTTTTGAAAATAAATTCTTTTTATATTATCTGAATTGATGAGTGAGTTCTACGCAACGGAAGACATCCTAAAAGTTAAGGCTAGGATCAATATGATTTAATTCAAATTCTTAGCCTAAACCGAAAGGTAAGGGTGGTAAGAAGAGTGTAAGGTTGAATTTAATCAACCATCTTGTTGGCTTTATTCAGTGCCAAATTTGCTTGTAATTTAGCAATTAGTAACCCTGTATTTAGGTGGGAATCATGTAAGGGTAGTGAGTGAGAGAGTGTGAAGAAATGCTCGAGATTGTGCAAGAATGCAGAGACTCGCGGTTGGGAATCGCAGGTGACTCGTGACTGGCAAGCTGCCAAATGCAGCACACGAGTGAAGCGTGCGAGAAGATGAACAGTCGCGCCAGCTGGAGCACTACAGGACAAAAAGTCCAGCCTGGCCGTTCTGTAATCTCGCGGCTTGAACTCGCAACTCAGTCAAGTCACGAGGCCAAGCCGCCAGACCACCCTGTTTCGGAAAAAATGACTCTTTACATTCCTTTCTCACCCAAGTATAAATACCCTTTAAACCCACGAAATGTAGAGAGCTTCCAGAGAGAATTTTGACAGAGAAACCCTAGAGAAAAACAAGATTGATTCATCCACAATCTTCACATAGAGACTCTTCAAATTCCTCTACTCTCACCCTCTCCATTGTTACATCCTTGAGAGGTTTTTACCCAAATCCTTTTCTCACCATTCGCACATCTGTGAGAAGGCTATTTGGTGCTTTGGGAAGCAGTTAGGAAGGGACCAATGACTATTGGTTGATGCTATGGGCTATAGCGAAATCTGGTAAACTAAAGAAGAAATAGGTTTGGCGTAACCTCGTTGGAGCAAAAATCTTGGAGGGCTTAGGTACACTGGGTAGATTAGGCTTGGAGGGTCTTCTGCTATTCATGTATCCCAACTACATTCTTTAGTGGATTATTTACCGCTTGGAGGGCGGCGGAGAGGTTTTACGTCGAGGGCTTCGGTTTCCTCTTCGATAACACATCGTTGTGTTGTCCTTGTGTTTGCATCTCTCTTCCCTTAATCTTTGCCATTTAATTTCTGCTGTGGATGTGATTTTATTTGGTTTAGATTGTATATCAATTCTGTCATTAGCTTATGTTCATGTTCCACACATTTATTGTTTGATAATAAGCTTGAATTGGTAATTTGTAATTTGGGGTCTAAACGTTCATAGTGTTTTACACGCTATTTGAACATTCAATTGGTATCAGAGCGGGTGCACTCTTTGTGGTTTAAACACCTTAGTGCGATCCTTGACCCCTTATTGAGATGGACTGGTCTCAATCTCTAAACGTTCCACCATTTTTTGATGGTAACAACTATGCTTTTTGGAAAGTTCGAATGAGGGCATTCTTGTGTTCTATTGATGATAATGTTTAGGATGCTGTAGAAGTAGGTTGGACTAGGCCGAGGCTGCTAAATCCACTTGGGATAAGGTAGCTCTTGTGGCGGCTAACGCTAACAGTAAAGCCTTGAATGCTATTTTCTGTGGTGTTTCTCCAGAAGAATTTCACAAGATTTCCCACATCACGATTGCAAAGGAAGCATAGGAGGTACTAGAGACCACTTATGAAGGAACAAAGAAAGTAAAGGACACCAAGCTACAAATGTTGACCACTCGGTTTGAGGAGCTCAAAATGAGTGAGGATGAGTCCTTTGACTTTTTCTATAGTAAGTTGAAAGAAGTGGTCGTCGGCAAGTTCAACTTGGGGGAGAAAACGGAGGACTCTAAAGTTGTGAGGAAAATCCTTCGTTCGTTGCCGAAGAGCTTCCGTGCCAAGGTGACAGCAATTGAAGAGAGCAAGGATCTTGATGACATCAAAGTCCAAGAGCTGATTGGGTCTCTGCAGACATATGAATTGTCATTGCCCACACAAAGGAAGAGCAAATCTCTTGCTCTCAAAACAATTGATGAAAGGGTAATAACTCATGACTCATTGGATGAGGATGTTGATGATAAAGATGTGGCGTACCTTGTGAAAAATTTCAGAAAATTCTTGAAACTCAAGAACAGTGGGGAATTTGGTGATAAAGGGAAATTCCAAAGCTCAGGAAGGGAGAGAAAGGAATTCAAAAAGAAAGATGGAAAGGAATCCCAATCTACACAAGGAATCACTTGCTTCGAGTGCAACGGGCATGGACATTTCAAGAAAGAATGTCCCAATTACTTGAAATCGAAGGGCAAGGCATATGCCACAACTCTTAGTGACTCCGATTCATCTAATTCTGATTCTGAGGAAAGCTGTGACGGAGAAGGAAATTACTCCGCCTTTATGACTATTGCTCATGTTGAGTCTTTGGAGGACTTGAATTTGCTTGTACAAGAGCTCGGGGAGCATAGTGATGAAGAATCAATGGGAGTTGTTGAAGAATCAGAAGCTGAAAAAGATAAGAGCACAGCTGGTCTCCAAGAGAACTACAACTCACTACTTGAGAAGTCGGGAGAATACACAAGGGTGGCCAAGGCGGTTGTGAAGAAGATGAAGAAAGCAGAGGAGGATTATCGAAGTCTCCTAGTACGACATAAGGAAACCAAGAGCGAGATAGAAAGGCTGAATGGAGAGTTGTTAGAGGCTTACACAAAAGTGATATTTCTTGAGTAAGAGGTAGTGCAAGCAAATGCCAAGATAGAGAGGGTTTCCACTAAGAAGCTAGATGATGTTATTTCATCTCAAAAACATGCCTCAGACAAGTCCGGATTGGGATATACCGAAGGGAGTAGCTCATCGGCCAATGTCACCAAAGAAGTGAAGGCCAAAGAGCCAGTTGTACAAGAGTCTATTCCTGATAAAGTTAAGGCTAAAAAGAAGAAGAATGTGACTGATCAACAGGTGTTAAATACATTCCGTAATCAATCAGAAGCCAGACGTGAAGCTAGAGGAAGATCACTTCCAAGATCACAACAGGGTCCTAGAACAAATCATTTTTGTCACCATTGCGGATTGCAAGGACATACCAAACTGAATTGCCATAAGCTTAGAGCATTGAAGAATGCTTCTGACCAAAGGTCAAGAGGACCAAGAAATGACAAGAGGACTTGGGCTGTTGAGCCATCAAGAGGTCGAAATGGTGATCCGGTGTGATGGACATGATGAAGATGATTGGTGCATTCACCACTTGCTTGGAGAGCTTCACTAGAAGGTTTGAAAGTCCTAACTCTTGTACCCAATCCTATAGGGATATCACCCCAAACGCACGTGACGTGTGGGTGAAGAGGGGTACTCATGCATAAGCATTACAACATGTCCATGCATTAATACTTCCTATGCTTTGTGAATATGCTTGGTTGTATGCTTTTTGCTTGTTTGAATTGAAATTTTTTTGGTTTTTTACGTGTTTCTTTTTTAATGTTTTTACATTGTGATAGGCCACAATCTGAATGACCTCTTGTGATTAAACCAATTAATTAATTAGTCAAGTTGTTAATTAATCAATTAATCATGCAAACGTGTGGAAGCACAAACAAATCATCAATAAACTAATTAAGCAGCGGAAAATAAATAACACGGTGATTTGTTTACGAATGGGGAAAACCCTTGCGGCAAAAACCCCACCGGGTGATTTTCAGGTCACCACTCCCGAAACTCCACTATTATCAAATCAAGCGGTTACAAGTAAAGGAATCCCAAGTACCTTAGCAACCTACAGTTGAACCCTTACCCCAATACCCAATTGGACTTGATCTGTAATGACAATTTCCACCTTTGATGCATGGCTCCCAAGTACGTGACTAACCAATGCGCGGATCCCAGTACGCGACTTCAAACACCAACTAAGAAGGAGAGGTTGGCTGCAAAGTTCTTCAGTTCATCCTATACGATGAAGATTAGGAAGATGCTTGGTCACAAAACCCTTTGGTGCAAATACATAGCAACTTCTTCAGAGAAGATGAACTAGGTCAAGAACTTCGTCTTTTGATCACAATTTGCTTGAACAGAAATTGCTCAATGCTTTTGCAACTTGTGTACTGTTTGACGGCTCTTAAAACAATCCTTTTATATGTTTAGGGTTAGAAGAAAAGAAGGCCCAAAAGCATATTCACGGATCCCAAGGAAATTAGATCAGAAAATCTGATTTTATAATTCTCGACAGATAGCAGGTGTCGAGGAGCTATCGAGCAGGTGTCGAGATTTAATGAAATTGCACTTCAGCTTGCTTTTTCTTGGACAGACTTGATGACTTCAACACTTGACCTTGAAACCTTGTTTCTTGAAGTATTAAAAACACCTAGAACTACTCAATTACAAGTAGAGTGCGTTTTGTCAAAAGGATTAGCCAATTTACATAAATAAGTGACATATGTTCTTAACAAGTGAAAACACATATGTCCTAACACATTGTTTGTTTTTTCTTTTGATCAATCTTTTCTTGCTTTTATGTCAAAAATCCAAAAACACATAAAAGTAGAAAATCCAAAAAGTTTGATCGACTTTGTTGAGTTTTGTCTCAAAACATGTTTTGCCTTGTACCTTTGTACTAATGGCTTAGTGCATCCACGAGCATAACTTGTTTCCTATGCACTCATATCATTATGGAAGAAATCTTGAAATCTATGTGATTGTTGTAAATAGATCTTCAAACTTGTCATGAATGATTAGTGAATGGTTTTGTTGATCTTGAGACATGCATAGACTTGTGCCTATATATCTTCCCACTTTTTATTTTATTGCTTTTAATTAAAGAGCTCACCAAATGTAAATCTCCAAATGAAAAGAGATTTTGAGCTGCAAAAGCCTGTCGCACATACTATTATTTGACTAGCAAAAAGGGAAAGCGACCAAAAATAAAATTTTGTGATGCCCAAAAAGCCAAAGGCTAACTCATTAAAGTGAAATATCAAAAATTTCAGGCATCGATCTCACAATGAGATGTGTTGATTCATAAAGATCAAATGATATGTTGAACATGGAGCCAAATGAAAAGTTTCAAAGTTTTTGTACTCAAGTTTATATAGGAGGTCATATATGCATATTTCTATAATTGAGATGGGTCACATTATCTAGTGCTAGTTGTGTATGTCTTGATTGAATTGATTATTGAAGTTTCACATTAGACTAAGGACTATCTCATATTTGATATCCACACACATCACACATGTCTATGTTCAATGAATGTCATATTCATTTGTGTGATTGTACTTGTTTAAATGTGTTTTCACATGCTCAATCTTTGTTGATCAAACACAAAAATATTTTTGAGTGTTTTAGCTTGTTTTTGGAAAGTATTTTGTTTTTACAAAAGTGTCAAAATTTCAAAAATAGTGTTGCCCTGTTCTAGCGACTTAGTCGCGGGTTGACCCAGCCGAATGCCCCAGTCGCGAATTTTACTCAAAAGGTTTTCGCAACTCATTGGCGACTCACTGGCAGGTAAATGCCCTAGTCGCGAAAAATACTTAGAATATTTTTCAAAATGTGTGTTTTTATGGTTCTCGCGGCTCAGTGTGACGACTTGTTCACAGGTGGAAGGTCCAGTCGCGAGAGGTACACAGAGATTTTCATGGCTCACCTCGCGACTGTCTCGCAGGTAGACCTTCCAGTCACAAAAAACACTTAGAAGATTTTTCTCGAATCTTGGTTTCAAAGTGCTTCGCGGCTTACCCTGGCGACTGACTGGCGACTTGACTCAGTCGCGAAAAACGCGTGTTTTGCGTTTTAAAGACAGTTTTTAAAATCATTTCAGTTTTCCCTCAAATTTTTGTGACTGTTCATTGCCTTCCCCATTTCAAACCTCTCTCAAACTCACCGTGTTTCTCTTAAAAACCTCCATCTTTGCATCATTTCAACCATTAATCTTTAAGAAAAAGGTATGGGTTTTCTCTGTCTCACTTGATTGTTCATGATTATGGTTTTATTTTCTTGAATCTGCATTTTGTGTTTATGTTTTTTGATATATGCAGTTTCGGATATGGGTTTGGTTCATGTTTGTGAGTTTGGGTTTTTAGTTTTGTTTTGATCTTGTCTCTAAGATACTAAATATGGGTGTTATCATGCTTTAGTTTCTCTGTTTAGTGTGTGTGTTGTTGTGTTAATCTTATACCCATGTTAATGTGTCTTCCTGTCATATTCTATTTGTTTTGGTCTTTTGTGTTTTTATCTGCTGGTGTGTATACCTTGTCTCAAAATGTTTGTGGTATATACTATAGTTGATATTATCCTTCATCACATGTGTTGTTTGATGGTGGTATGTCCTGTGTTGGTGCAGTCTTTTCAAACTCATCTTGATATGTCTCATAGACATATTCTTTGCTTTTAATGCTTCTATATTGTTGATTACTGCTTGCTGTAATCTGTGATTAGGTTTGTGCCCAAGAGTGCTCTTGTTTTGGTTAATGTGCTCAATGTCATGGTATTATGTATAACTTTTGGTTTTTAGTCAGTCTACCTTCTAGTTGAGATATCCCTCTCAATGTCTGTATCTCAACTGTATATGACCTTAATGGTGGTACTGTTCTATGCCCTTCTCAGTTATACTAACCTATTACTAATGGTTGAATTTCCATCCATTTATGTTCCTATTGTGGCCTCTTCTGCTTGTTTACAGATGGCACCCATACCTACAAAGAAGAAGACTCCTGCTAAAAAGGCTGATAAAAGATTGAAAATGGACCACAACCTGTTTAGGTCTGTTCAGCACTTTGAGAGATACAGAGATTCTTTCATGAAGGGAACAATTATCTAGGAGAGGTTTGTGGATTTAAATGACTTGAAGGATACCTTCATTCCAGAATGCTTTGAAGGCAGAGGATGGGATAAGTTACTTGGTGACCTACCTGCAGTGTGTGAGCCTTTAATAAGGGAATTCTATGCAAATGTGATCATAAGGGAGGATGAGCTGAACTGCTGGATTAGAGGACATGAGTTCACCATAGATGCACATGATATTGATGAGGTTCTAGGGCTTAAGGGATTAGAAGACCATGATTTCACCAACTACAAAGACAGGATGCTATCTTTAGACATTGTCCAGACTTAGATTGATGGTGTTAAAGAAGGGAGATGTCTCAACACTAATGCCTTTTCTGCTGACATGAGGTGTCTGACCACCATCATGATGTTCAACTTGTATCCAATAAGGAAGCTGACTACACTTACTAATGCCAGAGCTATCTTCCTCATGGAGCTCAAGGAGAAAACTTTCATTGACATCAGCTCTCACATATTTGACACAATTGTGGAAGAGACCAGAACCACCTCCAGGCCCAAGCTGATCTTTCCTAGTCTTCTCATGAGACTGTTCAGAGCAAAAGGTGTTGCAATCCCTCAAGATATCAGTCCCATGACTCCACTGTCAGCAATAAACAAATTAACCATCACAAGGATACAAGTTCGTCTTCCAGGTGATGAAGAGGTGGGTGACCAAGGAGAAGGTGATCCTATGGAAACTGAAGCAGAGGCTGCAAGACAGACATCCACACCCAGAAGCAGAGGCAAGAGGAGCAGAACTTCAACCTCATCAGCTGCACCTCCAGATGCATTTCAGATCACCCTGGAGAGGATTGATGGACTCAAAGAAGTTCAAACTGAACATACTGATAGGATGGCAGCAATTCAGGATCAGCTCAACGTACTTTCAGCCAAGTTTGACAGCCTTAACACCCAGCAATGACCCTTTGGCCATTCCGGACAAAAAAGGGGGAGAATTTTTTGAGGGGTAGCTCTTGAGGGGGAGTGCCATTTTGAGGGGGAGCATGCCATAAACAGTGTTTATTCAGTTTATGTTTCAGTTTTTTTTTTACTTTATGTTTCGTATGTTATGTTTGGTTAATGCTCTCATTATGGTTGTGATACACTATGGTTAACTATGGTTAAAATGTTGGTTTAAAGGTTTAAAACTCATGGATTTGTTTGACTTTGAAACTTTGGTTTATTAATACTTAAGATGTTATTCAGTTTGGCTTTATTCCGTGCCAAATTTGCTTGTAATTTAGCAATTAGTAACCCTGTATTTAGGTGGGAATCATGTAAGGGTAGTAAGTGAGAGAGTGTGAAGAAATGCTCGAGATTGTGCAAGAATGCAGAGACTCATGGCTGGGACTCGCAACTGGCAAGCTGCCAAATGCAGCACACGAGTGAAGCGTGCGAGAAGATGAACAGTCGCGCCAGCTGGAGAACTACAGGACAAAAAGTCTAGCCTGGCCGTTCTTTTACCTTGCGGCTTGAACTCGTGACTCAGTCAAGTCACGAGGCCAAGCCGCCAGACCACCCTGTTTGGGAAAAACTGACTCTTCGCATCCCTTTCTCACCCAAGTATAAATACCCCTTAAACCCACAAAATGTAGAGAGGTTCTTACCCAAATCCTTTTCTCACCATACCCACATCTGTGAGAAGGCTATTTGGTGCTTTGGGAAGCAGTTAGGAAGGGACCAATGACTATTGGTTGATGCTATGGGCTACAGCGGAATCCAGTAAGCTAAAGAAGAAATAGGTTCGGCGTAACCTCGTTGGAGCAAAAAGCTTGGAAGGCTTAGGTACACTGGGTAGATTAGGCTTGGAGGGTCTTCTGCTGTTCATGTATCCCAACTACATTCTTTAGTGGATTATTTACTGCTTGGAGGGCGGCAGAGAGGTTTTACGCCGAGGGCTTCGGTTTCCTTTTCGATAACACATTGTTGTGTTGTCCTTGTGTTTGCATCTCTCTTCCCTTAATCTTTGCCATTTAATTTCTACTGTGGATGTGATTTTATTTGGTTTAGATTGTATATCAATTCTGTCATTAGCTTATGTTCATGTTCCGCACATTTATTGTTTGATAATAAGCTTGAATTGGTAATTTGTAATTTGGGGGTCTAAATGTTCATAGTGTTTTATACGCTATTTGAACATTCAAAGAGGAATTATAATACCAAACAGTTCGACAAGTTAGTTGCCCTAGTAGTTGCCAAAAGGAAATTAGACTCAAAAGAATGACCAAAAAGAAAGTGTTTCTGTTTTGGTAAGGCTAAGCATTGTCCATGATTGTTTTCTAGATGGAAATTTACATGTTTTACTTTTTAAAGAGAAAGTTTACGTCCTTTGGTGTTGTATGTTTTGGCACCTATGTCTAGATCTTATTAATCTAAATGATACTCAAGATTGGCGAATTCCCAGTCTATGAATTCTATTTAGAGGATAATATGATCTAGGGCTCCTTTATTGTAAAGGAATATAGTGTCAATGACTTCTTTAAGTCAGTGCATACATGAAGGAGGAATAAGACTCTTTTAGAAATAGTAAAGTACATGATAAGTATTTCCATTTGCTTATTTCTTTTGAAGATATACTCTAATAATTACTATACATTTTCTAAAGTTGATTTCAAAAGTTTGTTCCTAGGACATCTGTCAAATCGTGGATTGGGTGAAAACCTAGTATATGATACTTCCATTTTTGGAGATGTCCAGCACTTGTGCTAGAAAGGAAGTCTAACAAGTTGAAATCAAAAAGTAGAAAAATATATGTTAATGTTGGGTATCCAAAAAGAATTGCAAAAGATTGTTTTGGTAGTCATAAAGAAGACAAGATGTTTGTAAAGTTCTTGATGATGACTATGTGAATAATCTTAAAGCAAATCGTAGATTGTTCTAGAAGGAAAATGTCAGAATTTGTTGTAGGACAACTATAAAATACGTTTAGAAAAGAGATTGTTGTATTAGATACACCACAAGACATTATTCTGTAGATAACTATTACACCGGTACAATATCGTAATGAGAGGATTACCAAATAAATTCATACTTTTGGAATAAAATTTTGTAATTATTCCACAAGGATATGAATTTGATCCTCGGTCCTACGTAAAGGCAATAGATGATATGAATATGGATTACTAGATCAAGATTATGTGAATAGAATTAGATTCTATTTAAAGTCTAGAACTTGTAGAGGCGCCCTATGACATTAAGCCTATTGTTTTCAAATAGGTCTACAAGTAAATGAGATTGATAGATTTGAAGGTGCAAACCTTCAAAGTCAAGACTAGTGGCGAAAAGATCTATTTAGAAAGAAATGGTTCGACTATGAAAAGATTTTTTCACCAATAGTCAAGTTTGACTCTATCTAGATTCTCTTATCCATTATATTTCATTTGGATGAAATATGGCAATGGATATCAAGAAAGTTTTTTTTAGTAGCAATCTTGAGGAAGACATCTATATGATGTAACTAGACTTGTTCATAGCAAAGAACCAGTAGTGTTTAGTATGTAAGTTGCTTAAATTCCATTTATGGACTAAAGCAAGCATATTAACCATAAAATATCATCTTTGATCAAGAAATCAAATTGTTTGATTTTGATCAAGTATTAAAAGGCCTTATGTGTGTAAAAGTTATATAGAAGAATAAATCTCTTAATGTATGTTGATGACATTCTAATAATTTAGAATGATGTAGAGTTATTGTCATTGATGAAGTTTTTGGTTGTCTAGTCCAGTTTGATATAAAGTACTTGGGAAAGACTGGTCACATCCTAAGAATTAAACTTTGTTAAAATTCAGAAATTAGGATATTGGGTCTATCTCAAACTGCTTAAATAGATTAGATTTTAGCCATGTATAGCATGTAATATTTCATGAAAGGATTCTTTTCTTTTAAGTTTGAAGTTCCTTTATATAGGACTATAGTCCTAAGACATATAAAAGGAAGAGCATATTAAGACGGTTCCTTATACCATATCAATAGGGAGTCTTTATGCTATGCTATATACTAAGCTAAATATCTATTTCGCGGTGGGCATGGTAAGCAAATATCAATTGAATCAAAGATCACTTAATTTAGTGGGAGTAAAGCATATACTTAAATATCTTAGGAGAATGAGGGATTATATTCTTGTCCACAAAAGTGAGGTTTTGATGGTTATTGGATGTACAAATATTGACTTGTAGTTTGATTGTGATTCATGAAGTTGGACTTCAAGATATGTGTTCATCCTAGGTGGTGAAGATACACATTAAGCGTAAGTATAATCTCATTAGAGAGATATGAGTACGTGAGAAGTAGTAGTAGAAAAGGTAATTTATGTAATAAATCTAGCTAAAACTTGTTTCCAAACCTTGCCTTAGAGTGACTATGAATTACTCTAAAGGGAAATAAGTGTCGGATATATGGTAAATTGTCTTGGAGGGCAAGTGGGAGATTGTTGAGGTTTATGCCCTAAAATCCAATTTATTGGCATGTCATAAATAATTAAATTGTTTAATTATATGAGACTATTTATTAATGAACTAATGGGACATTATCTTAGTCCACAAGATGCATAGTATCTGATTTAGTCACAGAAGATATAAATCACAAGTTCTTTGTAAACTCAGAATTTTAGTTCGTAGTCAGTGATGAAATTGAGCATTTCATCTGCGAAGACTATAACATATCAAGTAAGATGATTTGTCTTGATCATAGAAGTGGAGTCTTCTAGTTGATATGTTGATATGTTTTAAGAGTTAAGACATATTAAACTGGACCGCTATGAGATTTATTATTCTCCTAACGACTGTCAAATGAATAATAAATCTCACGACTTCTATTTACATCAACTCTAAATCCTGAGAGAATAATGGACCTGATCATAAGGTGTAGGTTGCTTTGATATATCAGGGGTGAGATCTATAAGACACGATCAAAACCTCAGTATGTTGGGCAGCCGCATTTAATGTTGATGGAACATATATTCTCAAGATGGAATTCATAATATCTTAATAGAGATATAAAATATTCCCTTGAGATAAGTTTAATGGGTTTGGTTATTCAGAGTGTTGGGCCCAACCACTTTAGTAAGGAGTTACTAAAGTATATATTTATGGAATTGGATTTCATAAATATATGATGAATAACATAAAGGATTAAACCGGGTACTCAAGGATTAAGATGTAGTAATCTTCAAAGTGGCAGTCTACATTCACGACTTTGTATTACTACGAATATTTTAATGAAGGGGTTGTATGTATAATAAAGTCTTGGGATATAATTTATAGATAAGGCCTAGAGTGCAACTATATTTATATAGTGGTATTAAATATAGTTAATGGTAATTTTGGACTTGTCAAGAGTTGACAGAAAAGCCTAAGGCCCATTGGAGCTAGTGTCTTATTGTCCCTTTTGGTCCCACTCCAAGCCACATACTAGAGCCCAATTGGAATATCCCAAAAGGCTAGCCCAATTAGATAATCAGTTATATATAAGGAGAGAAACATACTGAATTTGAGAAGGCTTTTCATATGTGTGTGGTATTCATTTAGATCACATAAGGAATGCAATGATGTATGTGAGTGTTGGACACTCTCTTATTCTCTTCTTGGAAACTGATTGAGAGACCACACTTCTTGGGCATCAAGTGGAATTAGAGTGAAGATTAAAAGTGTTCCCAAGTAATTCTCAAGTTTTGGTTTTGAATTTCACTGCACCAAGGTACGCTTTCTATTCTTTGTTCTACAATTCAAGGTTACACGTTATCTTTCATGAATGAAGTAGATCCGTGTTTGTTGCTTCCGCTGTGTGTTTTGTATGAGATACAAAACTAGATTTTCCAACAAAGAGGATATTCCCCATGTTAGTGGGTCTCTCTGTATCATATTATTGGGCAGAAGAGATCCGTCTCCTGCTGTTGACATAACTTCCTAGTAACTCGTGTCTGACGCTGGTTAGTGCTTAGCAGGCAGATTCCCCCAAGGCATTATCTCTTGTCCATGGCATGTTTGGGGGTACTAATTATATGCTCGGCCAGCTCCATACAGTTTGGCTAAATGGGCTTAGATGGGCCGAGACTACTTCAATGACTGGGCCTATAATTTGGGGCTAGATTGCCACGATCCCATTTCCAGATCATGGGAGTGGGATCATGGTCGTGTCCTCGACACGTGGGGAATCGTGCTTGATGTAACTGTTACCTCTCAGGGATACCAAATGTCAGGTAATAAATGTGCCAGCTTAACAACTTACCCTTCTTGCACGTGTTGAGCCAGCTGTCGGGATCAACAGTCAAGATCACTTAATTGTTCAGTTACCGAGGCATGCGTGGATCGAAAGGCAGAAGCGGATATTATTTTCCTACCAAAGCATTTATTTTCCCTTATGGTCATAATAGAGGGGAGTATGCCTCGACTGAGTGGATTGGGGCGGAGAAAAGAAATGGAGTCGCCACCTAGATTAGGTCTAGGAACCATATATATTGTGCCTTTCGTGCAAGGACTAATCTTACGACCAGAGTATGGGTTCAGAGTTTGGGTATGGTTTGGGAAGGTGTTAGGCACCCAAAATCACCCGACCAGTGGGTCGACTACCACTCATTGTGTCTTATGTCTTAACACACTGTTGAGGTCTAAAAAGTTACAATGCTGCACCAAGGCCCAAAATGGCATAGTGAGTTGGATTCCATGAAAAAAATAATAATAAAGGGCTTGAGCTCACAATAAGGAAAAAGATTTAAGCCCAAGACCAACGAATGGATAGGCCTTTAGGCCCATTAAACAAAGGGAAGTAAGAAAAAAGCTCAGCCCGCCAAGATCATAAAATTACTAGGGAGTCCAGTGGTAAGAACTGGGTCGGGATACCTAGGGACTGCCAAGAGATCAGGGTCCTCGAGATGTGCAGCAAAGC
Source organism: Quercus aquifolioides (assembly GCA_019022515.1). Lineage (NCBI taxonomy): Eukaryota > Viridiplantae > Streptophyta > Magnoliopsida > Fagales > Fagaceae > Quercus > Quercus aquifolioides. The sequence goes on along the minus strand of CM032326.1, from coordinate 56,327,601 downwards.
TAGGATGAGATTAAGACAACTCAAAAGGAGTGCGAAGAAACACAAGGAACGAAGAACAAATACGTCCTTATTAGCCACCCAATGATGCATAAAGGAGTCAGAAAGCTTAGAGACCAACAATTCATGAACAAATGGCTGGTACCTCGGGGAACCCAGAAAGAAGAACCCTGAAGGGAAGTAGCTGGGAAAACTTTCAAACTGGCAGGGATGGAATCGGTTCACACTATAAAAATGACAAAAGGGAAAGGCAGCCAAAAAGCTGAGTCTGAAAATGTGAGATTTAGAAGCCTTGAAGGAAGAGAGATTAGAGGTCAGCTCTCTAGGGACACCCTAGAACGGAAAGTCAGCAAGAGGTTTTTAGGGAAAAGGCACCAAAAGAAGAAAATTATGAGAAAACAAGGAAGGGACCAACCACCAAGGTTGCTGGCACAAAATTGGCTCTGGTACCCAGGGGAGCAAAGGAGGGGAATCAGTGGTACCCCGGAACCCCAAGACACTATAAAAAGGGGAAGCAGCCAACAGTGAAGGGGCATTCAGCAACAGTGAATTAGAATAGAATCATTGAGTAAACTCTATAAAAAAACCCAAAGAAAGTAACAAAAGAAAGGAAAATACCGCCCGGTATCCTCAAATAGCCACTATAGAACATACTCAGATTCAAAGGGATTCAAACTTTGCAAGTCTTAGAGGCTTGGAGGGCCATCTAAGTACGTGATTTGTGAGCTTATTTGGACCTTGTAATACGTCTTAGTGAGCATATTGTAATACACAATTAAGAAAAGTAATGGAATATCTCGCATTGTCTTAAGGATCCTTAACGTTTATTTTGTGTCTTTTGTTTATCACATTGCTCCTTCACTATTTCCTGTTGTTCTATGCATATATATTTCTTGCTTGTTAGTATGTATGTATTGTAGGATTCCTGCTCTGTGCACCACTTGGTTTGTAATCAGCCCATTTAGCTACGGTGAACCAAGCTCAGTCCCTTAAAACAATAACTAAAAGGCCCAGGGTCCTTGCTTCTACTTGGGCCTAGACACCGTCCAAAAAAGGACCCTCACATTTTGGCAACTCCATGGGAGTAAAGCATATGAGGGTTTTAAGAGACTCCAATCTTGTGGTTTCTCAAGTGAAGGGTGACTTTGCACTAAGAGAGTAGAGTTTGGCAGCCTACAAAACTTGGGCGCAAAGGCTGGAGAAGGAATTCTAGACCTTTAGCGTAGAGTACGCCTAAAGGAGTGAGAACAGGTTCGCTGATGCACTAGCCACCCTAGGATCCCAAGTACCATTCAAAGGAAGAGACACTCTGATAAGAGTAAGTAAGCAGGAACATTCCATCATAGGGATCCTCAAAAAGATATTCCCTGAAGAACCAGGGCAGCAAAATTAGAGAAATGAGGTCACTGAAAAAATGAAAGAGTTAGGAGATGGAGGAAGTATCAAGGAGCTGAAGGATTACACTTTGATAGAAGGAGAGCTATACAAGAGGCTACCCGGAGGGATCCTATCCAGATGTATCAACGAAAAAGAAGGAAAGCTGAGATTGGAAGAAGTACACAGCCAGATCTGTGGGGTGGCAGAAAAAATCAGCTTATACAGAAGGATGCAGCGCATGGGGTACTACTGGCCAAATGTGAACAAAGAGGTTGCAACTGTACAGGAGGAATGTCAAAGATGTCAACTTTCAGTAGACAAAGAAGAAAGTTATGTTGTATTTATTACGAAAGATTGGAGGACCCCATTCATGGAGTACTTGGCTCAAGGAATCCTACCAACTGACAGGACATTGGCCTACTAGCTCAAGAAACTCGTAGTTAGATATTTCTTACAGAACATGATCCTGTTTGTAAGGAACTAAGGTATAAGGCCATCCAGCAAAGAGTCCCCTGAGGGAATCATGGGGGTAGGTGATGAGGAAAGAAATCACTGCTTCTTAACTTTCAAATCTTGCAAAACCTTATAAGCACAGGCCAGGGCCTCCTCATCAGCAGCAATCTTCGCATCAAGGTCCTTAGAAATCCTTCTTTGGAACAGCATGTGGGCTAAAGATCGCAAGTACTCCAGCAAAAAAGATAGACTGAACTTGGCCTCCACGAGATCCTGTACCACCCTTCTCCACTCCAAAAGCCTTTCCTCAGATAGGGAATCAGGAGAGGAGTCCCTCAGGGAAATCAGAATGGCACACAGGAGTTCCATCATGAAAGCTCGAAAATGTGTTGAAAACACAAGAGCTGTTTAGACCCCCCAATTAAAATTACGGCTTGGTTGATTTTACACTAACTTAATACTAAGTGCGGAATCGTGTAAACACAAGCGTATAAGCAATAAGCTACTCTAATCCATAAACTAAGCAACACAGCAGTATAATGGAATATAAAAGAGTAGGGAAGAAAGATGCAAACACAGAAAACACCAAGACGTGTTTTCGAAGAGGAAACCGAAGAACTCGGCGAAAAACCTCTCCGCCGCCCTCCAAGCGGAAATCGATCCACTAGACAATCAGTTGGGATACATGAGTAAGCAAAAGACCCTCCAAGCCTAATCTACCCGATGCACCTAAGCCCTCCAAGCTCCTACTCCAACAAGGCTTCTCGGAACCGTGTCTTGTCTAGTTCTCCGGATCCCGCAACAAGCTCCATGTTGCATCTGCCATCCTTGGCTTCTTCCAATGCTTCCCAGCAGCACCAAAACGTCACTCAACACTCTCAAAAGGTGTGGTAAGTGTTTGGGCTATCAACCTCTCAATGGTGTGGAAATGGAGAGGGAAGGGTTGAGGAGATACCACAAGCAAGTGTATAAAGAAAGGTGCGGATGACAATCTCTAATTGCAAATGTGTTTGGCTAGGGTTTTCTCTCTGAAGCCTTCCTCAACATTTGTGGGTAATGGGGGTTTATATAGGATAGGTGCAGAATGTGTGAGTCAGTCAGTACAGGCTGGCAGAACAGCATGTCTCGCGGGTGTCTCGCGGGAAGGCCTTACCCGCGAGATACTCGCGAGAGACAGCTGTCTCCATCTGTCCTGACTCTTCGCATTCCAGCATGTGCAAGACACATGCTTCACTTCGCGGGAAGCTTAGTCGCGACATACCCGCGAGATTCCATCAGCTTCCACTTTGCTTGAGTCTTCACACACTCTCTATCACACACCCCTTACATCAATTCCCACAACAAATACAGGGTATAAACAATTGATAGTAATTACAATCAAATTTGGCACGGAATAAAATCCAACAAAACACATAGTTGTAAATCACAACTTTACAATCTCCCCCTTTGGCTATTCCGTGACAAAACCCTAAAACAGACTCTAGACTTAAACGTGAGTTTGGGAACACAGGCAAAACTCACTCACACCTAATTCTAGATTTTGATAAGCTCTTGAAACATATGAACAAGTAACTCCTGAAACACAACAACAAAATATTATCATTGTATGCAGAAAACTTGAAAAGCATATGGAGCATCAATAGCATGATCAAGCAAGATGAAATAGAAAACACTAGATCATGGCAAGATCAAACAAGTAATCACTCTACACAAGCAATTACTATGCTCATTCACACAAGGAATGAACATCCGGATATGCAAGATGATAAGCTCATATGAAGAGTACCATTTGCAAATCCAACACTCAACCAATGCAAAATACTTGAAGTATTTGCATCTAGGAACAATCCTACATGGGCACAAGAGTGTTCATCACTCAACCAATGCATAGAACGTATATGCATCTAGGAACAATCCTACACGGGCACAAGAGTGTTCATCACTCAACTAATGCATAGAACGTATATGCATCTAGGAACAATCCTACACGGGCACAAGAGTGATGTATTGAAGTAAATGTATGACATTAAACTTCAAAAGCACAAGCATAAAGGCTGCATAAGCAAAGTATTGCAAATACATGGCACAAACCACAAAAGCCTACAAATCATGCAATGAAACAAAACAACCCTTAAAGCTTACAAAAGCAACATGGGTACATGCAAAGTATGCTACAAAGCATAGAGAATAACACAACAAATATCTGAAATAATACTTAAATAAAGCATAGTATCAAAGCTTTAAAGACAAAAAAATAAACACAGGAACAGTTGACTTCTTCTCCCCCTATCTCCATACTCCCCCTATCAATGACATCATCTCCCCCTTTTTGTCAAGGAATAGTTAGTCATCCCCTTCTAGCTTCCGTTGAATTTCGTCCATCTGAGTTTGGAGAGATGTGAGCTGTGCATCAAGACGTCGGTGGTGAGTGTACATGATAGTCCCAAACCCGGACATCTTTGTACTCAACTCTTGAAGAGCAGTAAAGATATTGTTGATCTGTTCATCATTGATACGAGCTGCAGAACTCGAGGAACCCGATGGTGCATGAGTTTCTTGCTTGGTGTTCTTCTTGGCATGGCTCATACTAGCATGGAGAGACCGAATGTTGATTGGACTTGGCCTTGGATATGGACGTTCATCATCCAATGGACGGACACCTTTGAGCTTCAAAATCTTTGAAATAAGGCGAGAGAAAGGAAGACAATTCCTTGAAGCTGTCCGGTCGACTGTTTTTGCCAAAATGTGAAAGATGTGAGAGCACACATCAATCTCGACATCCGTGATCAGATCGTTCAAAAACAAAGCTCGTCCAAGGTTCATATATCCGGTGCTGGACAAGGGATAGAGATTGCTACACATGATCATTGATAGAAGTCGTAGCTCGGAAGAAAGAGATGCCACATTGATTGACTTTCTAGTGGATGAGAATTCCAATTCAGCTCCTAAAGACTGTCGGAGATATTCTTCATCGGGGTTCAGCTCATCATATACCGGCGGTATGGGGAGTATTGGCCGGTTAATGTGTAGAATTTCCGCCAAGTACATTAGTGTGACAGAAAAGCTCTTTCCTCGAACCCAACATTTAATCTCATCGCCGACGACACTGGCATTGGCATAGAATTCCTTAACCATGTTCTCATATGTATCCTCGAAAGTTGACAACAGATAGTTCCAATCTTTCGTGGCAAACCAAATAGGTATTTGTGTGTCTTTGAGTGATGGCTGGTCAACCCCCCTTTCAACTATCAAAGGAGCACCCTGAAAGTGGTTCTTGAAGGATTCAAAAGCAGCATGAGACTTGAACAAGTGAGGATCAAAAGTTCCTGTTGAGCCACGAGTTCGCTTCGGTCTAGGTGAATCAGCATCAACGTCAATGATCGGTTCTTTCCCTTTGTCGCGGCTTCCTTTCACAGCTGAAGTCTTGAATGGAGACATCTGTGCAACATAGGACACAACACAAACAGGAGACAGGAGCACAACCCATAGACCACATAACATAGAACTTGATCAGAGTCAAGTTAGGTCAAAGCAGAAGTAACACTGCTGAATATATAGACACAATGCATGGAACTAAGCAAATGTGCATGAGTATGTATGTGGGAGCAAGTGCAAGATGCATGAGACACACTATCAATGACCAAACTGAGTGAAATAGGGTCAAACATGTGAAAGTCCATAGATTGAAATCACTTGATTTCAAAATAGCACAAAAATGTCACTCGGACATTTTGACAAACACATAGTGTGCACACCATCAAATAAGACATGAGCAATGCATGAACATGGGAAAAACTACCCTCAATACAAGATAAAATGCCACAAGGGGCCAACACAGAATCAGAAACAACCAATGGGACACAGCCCAAGCAAAAAGTTTTACAAAAATTCACCCAATTTTGAAAAAATATCCAAATTTTTGAAAAACCCCAAATTTTTGAAACCCTAACGAAAAATCTGCAAAAATAAGACAAAACTTGAAGGGAAAAGGTTTAGAAGACATACCTTGAGGATGAAAATGCAGAAAAGATGCTTGAAAATGAAGGGTTTTGAAAAAAAAATGACCTTGGGTTGAAAAAGGTTCGACAAGGGTTGAGCGAGGGAAGTTTTTGTGTTTTTGAAACACTGTCACATCAGCTATATAAAAACTGAAAACACGCGTTTTTCGCGGGTTAGAGAGTGGCGACACAGTCGCGAAACAGTCGCGAGAAGGGCCACTGAAGCATAAAAATTTTCGCGAGAAGCATTAGGTCGCGAAACAGTCGCGGTAACTTCTATCTGAAATTGGAAAAATCCAATTTTTAGCCAAACAGCATTTCGCGAGTAGCTTTTGGTCGCGATACAGTCGCGAAAGTTTCTGTGTGACATGTTAAAAGAAAAATTTCCCTCAACCCATTTTCGCGGGAAGCTCTAAGTCGCGAGATTCTCGCGAAAATACCCCTGAACCAGTTTTTGAAGACACACAAAAACATGCTTTTTAATGAAAAACAAATGACAAGACAGTAAAAAATCACTTTCAAAAACAAATAAACCACTCAAAAATCTTTTTGGGTTTGATCAACAAAGATTGAGCATGTGAAAACACATTTAATCAAGTACAATCACACAAATGAATAAGGCATTCATTGTACATAGACTTGTGTGTTGTGTGTGGATATCAAAAATGAGATAGTCCTTAGTCCAATGTGAAGCTTCAATGATCAATTCAATCAAGGCATACACAACTAGCACTAGATTATGTGACCTATCTCAATTATAGAAACATGCATATATGACCTCCCACACGTACTTGATAACAATTCATTGAAGCTTTTCATTTGGCTCCATATTTAACATATCATTTGCAACTTTTGAGCAAAGAGAATCTCATTTAGAGAAAGATGCCTGAAATTTTTGATATTTCAATTTATGAGTTAGCCTTTGGCTTTTTGGGCATCATACATTTTATTTTGGTCGCTTTCCCTTTTTCCTAGTCGAATACTAGTTTGTGCGACAGGCTTTTGCAGCTCTATATCTCTTTTCATTTGGAGATTTACAATTAGAGAGCTCTTTTAAGCAAAAAAAAAAATAAAAGTGGGAAGATATATAGGCATGAGTCTATGCATGTCTCAAGATCAACAAAACCATTCACTAATCATTCATGACAAGGTTGAAGATCTATTTACAACAGTCACATAGATTTCAGAGTTTCTTCCACAATGATATGAGTGCATGAGAGACAAGCTAAGCTCGTTAAATGCACAAAGCCATAAGTACAAAGGTACAAGGCAAAACATGCTTTGAGACAAAACTCAACAAAGTGATCAAACTTTTTGGATTTTCTATTTTTTATGCGTTTTTTGAATTTTTTGAACACACCCAAAACAGAACAAAAAATTAACAAAGACAACCGGTACAAATCAACCGGACAAAATAACAACAGTAAAAATAGAGCAATGCATGAAAAAGATGCAACAGCAAATGTCCCTAAACATTGAAAGAATTTATGCGTGGACATGTTATAATGCTTATGCATGAGTACCCCTTTTCACCCACACGTCACGTGCGTTTGGGGTGATATCCTTAATGGATTGGGTACGAGAATTTGGACTATCAAACCTTCTGGTGAAACTCTCCAAGCAGGTGGTGAAGGCACCAATCATTTTCATCACGTCCATCATGCCAGGATCACGATTTTGACTTCTCGGTTGTTCACCACCCCAAGACCTCATGTCATTTCTCCTTCCTCGTGACCGAGGTGCGCTTGAATTGTTGTCTGATCTCAGCTTTTGACAGTTGGGTCTGGTATGTCCTTGCATTCCGCAGTAATGACACACATAGTCCGTTCTAGGACTCCGTTGTGATCTTGGGAGAGATCTTCCTCTGGTTTCATGTCTACCCATGGAGTGATTTCGGGGCTTATTCACCATCCGTTGCTCACTCACATTCTTCTTCTCAGCCTTAACATTCTCAGGGATGGTTTCTTCTACAATAGGCACTACGGCCTTCACAAACTTCACTTCTTTGGTAGCTTTGGCTGATGAGCTGCTTCCTCCGGTGTATCCCAACCCGGACTTGTCTGAAGAAGGTTTTTGAGATGAGATAACATCATCTAACTTCTGGGAGGAGACTCTCTCTATCTTGGCATAAGCTTGCACTACCTCTTGCTCAAGAAACCTCACCTTCGTATAGGCTTCAGACAACTCGCCATTTAGTGTCTCAATCTCACACTTAGCCTCTTTATATCTGACCATGAGACTTCGGTAATCTTCCTCAGCCTTCTTCATTTTCCTTACAGCTACCTTGGCTATTTTGGTATACTCTCCGGACTTCTCAAGAAGTAAAGAGTAATTTTCTTGAAGATTAGCTGTATTCTCTTCTTCTTCTTCAGCATCTGATTCTTCTACATTCCTAATAGACTCTGAATCGGAATGTTCACCAAGCTCCTTCACAAGAGCACCCAAGTCATCCGATGACTCCACATGAGCAATGGTCATGAATGCGGAGTAATTTCCCTCTCCGTCACAGCTCTCTTCCGAGTCAGAATCAGATGAGTCTGAATCACTGAGTGTCGTGGCATAAGCTTTGCCTTTTCCTCTCAGAAAATTTGGACACTCCTTCTTTAGATGTCCATGGCCATTGCACTCATAGCATATAATTTCTGAAGAAGGTTGAAACTCCCTCCCTTCTTTTCTTGTAAACTCTTTCCTATCACCTCTTGAAGATGAAAATTTTCCTTTGTTGAATGGTTTCCCACTGTTCTTCATCTTCAGAAATTTTCGGAAGTTTTTCGCAAGAAATGCTACTTCCTTCTCCACCCCATCTTCTTCGGAGGAATCACCCATCCTTTCGGTGATGGTTTTAAGAGCAAGTGATTTACTCATCTTATGGGAAGGCAGTCCCATCTGATATGTTTGGAGAGACCCAACTAATTCTTGAATTTTAATCTCATCCAAATCCTTGCTTTCCTCTATGGCTGTAACTTTTGCTCTAAAACTTTCAGGCAAGGACCTCAATACTTTTCTCACCACCTTAGCATCTTCAATCTTCTCCCCAAGATTGAGTTTAGCAATAACAATTTCATTGAGCTTCCCATAGAATGAATCAAACGGTTCATCATCACCCATCTTGAGCTCTTCAAATTTGGTGGTAAGCATCTGAAGCTTTGTGTCCTTAACTTTCTTTGTACCCTCATAAGTGGTCTCCAAAATCTCCCAAGCTTCTTTGGCTACTGTCATGTGAGAGATCCTGTGGAATTCATCAGGAGACACAGCACAAAATATAGCATTTAAAGCTTTACTATTAGCATTGGCTGCTGCAAGAGCCGCCTTATCCCAATTAGCCTTAGGAGCTTCCGGCTTAGTCCAGCCGAGCTCTACCGCATCCCAAACGGTATCTTCTATAGAGCATAAAAATGCTCTCATTCTGACTTTCCAGAATGCGTAATTGTTCCCATCAAAAAATGGTGGAACATTGAGCGATTGAGACCGGTCCATCTCAAATAGGGTCAAGGATCACACTAAGGTATTTAAACCAAGCAAGTGTACCCGCTCTGATACCAATTGAAAGCTCGAAAATGTGTTGAAAACACAAGAGCTGTTTAGACCCCCCAATTAAAATTACGGCTTGGTTGATTTTACACTAACTTAATACTAAGTGCGGAATCGTGTAAACACAAGCGTATAAGCAATAAGCTACTCTAATCCATAAACTAAGCAACACAGCAGTATAATGGAATATAAAAGAGTAGGGAAGAAAGATGCAAACACAGAAAACACCAAGACGTGTTTTCGAAGAGGAAACCGAAGAACTCGGCGAAAAACCTCTCCGCCGCCCTCCAAGCGGAAATCGATCCACTAGACAATCAGTTGGGATACATGAGTAAGCAAAAGACCCTCCAAGCCTAATCTACCCGATGCACCTAAGCCCTCCAAGCTCCTACTCCAACAAGGCTTCTCGGAACCGTGTCTTGTCTAGTTCTCCGGATCCCGCAACAAGCTCCATGTTGCATCTGCCATCCTTGGCTTCTTCCAATACTTCCCAGCAGCACCAAAACGTCACTCAACACTCTCAAAAGGTGTGGTAAGTGTTTGGGCTATCAACTTCTCAATGGTGTGGAAATGGAGAGGGAAGGGTTGAGGAGATACCACAAGCAAGTGTATAGAGAAAGGTGGGGATGACAATCTCTAATTGCAAATGTGTTTGGCTAGGGTTTTCTCTTTGAAGCCTTCCTCAACATTTGTGGGTAATGGGGGTTTATATAGGATAGGTGCAGAATGTGTGAGTCAGTCAGTACAGGCTGGCAGAACAGCATGTCTCGCGGGTGTCTCGCGGGAAGGCCTTACCCGCGAGATACTCGCGAGAGACAGCTGTCTCCATCTGTCCTGACTCTTCGCATTCTAGCATGTGCAAGACACATGCTTCACTTCGCGGGAAGCTTAGTCGCGACATACCCGCGAGATTCCATCAGCTTCCACTTTGCTTGAGTCTTCACACACTCTCTATCACACACCCCTTACATCAATTCCCACAACAAATACAGGGTATAAACAATTGATAGTAATTACAATCAAATTTGGCACGGAATAAAAGCCAACAAAACACATAGTTGTAAATCACAACTTTACAATCTCCCCCTTTGGCTATTCCGTGACAAAACCCTAAAACAGACTCTAGACTTAAACGTGAGTTTGGGAACACAGGCAAAACTCACTCACACCTAATTCTAGATTCTGATAAGCTCTTGAAACATATGAACAAGTAACTCCTAAAACACAACAACAAAATATTATCATTGTATGCAGAAAACTTGAAAAGCATATGGAGCATCAATAGCATGATCAAGCAAGATGAAATAGAAAACACTAGATCATGGCAAGATCAAACAAGTAATCACTATACACAAGCAATTACTATGCTCATTCACACAAGGAATGAACATCCGGATATGCAAGATGATAAGCTCATATGAAGAGTACCATTTGCAAATCCAACACTCAACCAATGCAAAATACTTGAAGTATTTGCATCTAGGAACAATCCTACATGGGCACAAGAGTGTTCATCACTCAACCAATGCATAGAACGTATATGCATCTAGGAACAATCCTACACGGGCACAAGAGTGTTCATCACTCAACTAATGCATAGAACGTATATGCATCTAGGAACAATCCTACACGGGCACAAGAGTGATGTATTGAAGTAAATGTATGACATTAAACTTCAAAAGCACAAGCATAAAGGCTGCATAAGCAAAGTATTGCAAATACATGGCACAAACCACAAAAGCCTACAAATCATGCAATGAAACAAAACAACCCTTAAAGCTTACAAAAGCAACATGGGTACATGCAAAGTATGCTACAAAGCATAGAGAATAACACAACAAATATCTGAAATAATACTTAAATAAAGCATAGTATCAAAGCTTTAAAGACAAAAAAATAAACACAGAAACAGTTGACTTCTTCTCCCCCTATCTCCATACTCCCCCTATCAATGACATCATCTCCCTCTTTTTGTCAAGGAATAGCTAGTCATCCCCTTCTAGCTTCCGTTGAATTTCGTCCATCTGAGTTTGGAGAGATGTGAGCTGTGCATCAAGACGTCGGTGGTGAGTGTACATGATAGTCCCAAACCCGGACATCTTTGTACTCAACTCTTGAAGAGCAGTAAAGATATTGTTGATCTGTTCATCATTGAAAGAACATATAGCACGTTGGGAAAAGGGTGAGGAAACTTTGGCAAAATTGCTAAAGGAAGGGAAGGATGTTAGGGGCTTCACCATAGAAGGAAAAGGCAAGGGAGAAGTAAAAAAAAAAAAAAAAAAAGGGAGGAGGGGGGAGTACAATGAGGGTAAACAACACGCACCTTTAGAACCCTCTGACTCCAAGAAAGAGGCGGCCTTAGAGGCAAATTGAACACTGGTTTGACCTAAAAGGGGAGGAGAAAATGAGAACTCTCAGAAAGAAAAGATAAAAGAGATGAGATTAAACATTTTTATAAGGGGTGGGTGAGGCTCACCTGTTGTATGGATGAAGATGTGCGCCTCAAGGACTTTTTGCTTAACGTAGGCTCAATCATGGGCTCAAGTGACACAGTTTTGGTAGAACTGAGAGTCTGCTGGGGATCTTGGGAAACAGGAGGCTGAGAAGTTTCAGGGTCCTAAGCAGCCAAGGGAATAGAAGGCAGAATGGGCTGGACATCCTTCACTGGCTGCCAAACTTCCTTAGTCACATCACCACTAGGGGGCTCCTTTTCCACGCCTGGGGAAACAATAGAGGGAGCTGTCATCACTTCTTTCACCAGAGTCCCACTAGTCGTGGGTGGAGGTACCTCCACTTGCAAAAGGAAAAGAAAAGCAAGTGGTAGAACATCACAAAATGCATATGTACAAAGCACTGGAAAAGAATGGAAACAAACAAAAAAAGGCACAAATAGAAGAGGGCCATACCACATCTTCACCAGATGACTGACTCTTGCCTCTCCTGGGGTCTGACTTGCATTTGGACTACAAGGAAGAAATGACCATTCATCAGTTAAAAAGAGAAAAGGGGAGACACAACCAGAACAATAAACTACTACAAAATAAAGGAGAGAACAAGGAAAGAGGCCTTGCCCTTCTCTCTCTCTACAGATTCTCTAATGGTCTTTTGTCTACTACGGGTACGCCCAGAGTGTCTTAAGGGAGACTGAGGTATAAAATCAAAGGACCCAGAAGAACCTTGGGCTGAGGAACTCACAGGAACCTGAGAGAGAGAAGACTCTACCTTAGTCTTCACTCGAGTCCTTGGAATTAAGGGTTGGCCAACTTCCTTTCCAACTGGAAGGGGGCTTACTCTCTCGGGTTCCTCAGAAATTACTAACTTCTGGGATTTCACGATCCTTCTCTTCTTAGTCTCAGGGCCAACCTCAGTACCTGTTGGGATTAGTGCTCTAGAATCCTATTGTATGATGTTATGTATGATATTATGTATGACATTATGTTTGACATGATGTATGACTTAATATTGTAATTAATAAAGTTGTTTTATTATTATCTAAAATAATGGTAACATGAATATTCGGACATTATCATTTAGTCCATGAAATGCATAGTATGTGATTTATGTGATTTAGTCACAGAAGATATAAGTCACAAGTTCTTTGTAAACTCAGAATTTTAGTTCGTAGTCGGTGATGAAATTGGGCATTTCATCTGCGAAAACTATAACATATCAACTAAGATGATTTGTCTTGATCATGAAGTGGAGACTTCAAGTTGATATGTTGATATGTGTTAAGAGTTTAGACATATTGAACTGGACCGCTGTGAGATTTATTATTCTCCTAACAATTGTCAAATGAATAATAAATCTCACGACTTCTATTTACGTGAACTCTTAATCCTAAGAGAATAATAGACCTGATCATGAAGTGTAGGTTGTTTTGATATATCAGGAGTGAGATCTAAAGTCACGATCAAAACCTCAGTATGTTGGGCAGCCACATTTGTGTTGATGGAACATATATTCTCAAGATGGAATTCATAATCTCTTAACGGAGATATAAAATATTCCCTTGAGATAAGTTTAATGGGTTCAGTTATTCAGAGAGTTAGGCCTAACCACTTTGGTAAGAAATTACTAAAGTATATATTTATGAAATTAGATTTCATAAATATATGATGAATAACTTAAAAGAATTAAACCGGATACTCAGGGTAGTAATCTTCAAAGTGACAGTCTATATTTATGACTTTGAATTACTACGAATATTTTATGAAGGGGTTGCATGTATAATAAAGTCTTGGGATATAATTTATTAATAAGGCCTAGAGTGCAATTATATTTATATAGTTGTATTAAATATAATTAATGGTAACTTTGGACTTGTCAAGAGTTGACAGAAAAGCCCAAGGCCCATTAGAGCTAGTGTCTTATTGGTCCCTTTTGGTGCCACTCCAAGCCACACACTAAAACCCAATTGGAAAGCCCAATAGGCAGCCCAATTAGATAATCAGTTATATATAAAGGGAGAGACATACAAAATTTTTTTATTAGAGAAAGAGGAAAAAGAGAGACATCATTGTGAAATGGTGTGTATGTGTGAGTGAAACCACTCAATTATTCTCCCTTGGAAACTGATTGAGAGACCACACTTCTTGTGCGTAAATTGGAATTAGAGTGAAGATTAAAAGTGTTCCCAAGTACTTATAATCTTTTGTTTTGAATTTCACCGCACTAAGGTACGCTATCTTGTTCTTAAATTCTGAAATTTACATAATGCAAGTTATCAATCATGAATGAAATAGATCCATGTTTGTTGCTTCCGTTGTGTGTTTTGTATGAGATACAAAACCAGATTTACCAACAATTGGTATCAGAGCCTGGTTTTCATATCATGATTGTATAGCATGTGATTGAATTTTAGAATTAAAGTAAAACTGGTATATCAGTCAAAGTATAAGCATTTGGTTTTGCATTGGTTGGTTATAATTGACGGTTGAATTTTGTTTGATAATCGCTGCCAATGCCATTGACTTATATGAGACATGATGATATTGGGTTCACACCAAGGATGCATATTCTCTTGGTTTGTTCGAAGTGGTCAAGATTATGTCTCTCCATGTATGGCGTGCTATGATGGTGTTTGTATTGAACATGAACACAATAGTCTTTGTATTAGAGACGAACACATAAACCTATAATGCATTGATTGAGTTTGATGTGTCGGTCTCTTGTTTTCTTGGAATGGATATAGTTATTGACTATTGAATGTAACTGTCAAGTGCGTGAATGATGCTTTGCACCGCTTGGATATAAATATAAATATAAGGCTTGCCTGGTTTGATTATTATAAGGTTTTTGATCTTGCATGGTTTCGTGGACCCATGTGGCATTTTCATTCCGCCATTAACACGCTTTCAATTATATATATGGGTTTATATGCAAGTTCTTGATGACCATTTTATAAGCATGTAATATTTGCCTTGGTTGTACAATCCGTATATTATATTTTTTATATATAAATATATGGGTTTACTTGCAAATTGTTTATAAAGGATTCATCATATTGTTGCTTGCCTTACATCATATATTTATAGTCAAACAGTATATTAATGCTAGAATAAAGTATTTTGGTTTCCTATTAAAATACTTTAATGAAATTTATTCCTAATGAGATTAGGATTATGTTTTCAAGGGTTTCTAGCATTCTTATGGTTCTTGATCATAAAAACCTTTAATTTAAAACATCTAGTGGGAGAGAGATACAAGGGTTGGATCTCACGGCCTTCATTATCGGTTCATAGTAGTGTGGGTAAGCACCTCATCTTGGCGTATATGCCTTGCGATCCCAAAGGAGGGTGTTTACTTCAAGTACTACAAGATTGAACTAACCTATTTAAAGTAGTGTGGACAAGCACCTCGTCTTGGCGTATATGCCTCGCGATCCCAAAGGAGGGTGTTTTGTTCCATGGTACTACAAGTTTAAACATTATAAGGGAGATGAAATGTGGCTACACATGATTTTAGATAATGGTGTACACTAGACTAAGTGTAATGTTAACCTCCCAAAGGAGCTATGTCATTATCACTTAGAGGCTAAAGCTAATACGACATATTATTAGTGTATGATAAGAGTTATCATGATAGCACTAATAATGAGAATAGTTCTCAATCAATTAATGTGTTTATAATAAACTTGCTATCAAGGAATTATAGACATGGATTGGTTTGTCGTTGCATATATTATTTTATGGTTTTATAAGGTTCCATATTATATGTTTATATGCTAAATTGATAATGTCTAGTTTACTTATTATATTCATGTTTGTTATTTTCAGATTTAAAATCATGGCATCATTTAGCCCACTTGTTGCTATTCTTAATCAAAACAAACTGGCTGGATCCAACTATGTTGACTGGAAAAGAAATTTGGACATTGTTCTTACTGCTGAAGAGCACAAATATGTGCTTACTCAACCATGTCCTAGCTTTCCATCATTAGATGCTCCTCTTGAGGAAAAACAGCGATATGATCGTTGGCAGAAATCTAATGAGATGGCTATATCCTAGCATCTATTTCAAATGTTCTACAGCATCAAATGCAGGATGTAGAACTAGCTTCGAACATTATGCTAAGTCTGAAGGAGATGTTTGGTGAGCAAGGCCATTCTGCAAGGCAAGAAACTATGAGGCAGATTTATAATACCAAAATGGCTGAAGGTACTTCAGTGAGGGAGCATTGTCTTAGGATGATCTCTAATTTGAATACATTGGAAGTTTTAGGTGCTAATATTGATGGAGAATCCCAAGTGGATATGATACTCCAGTCACTACCAGAATCATTCAAGGAATTCAAACTTAACCATAATATGAACAAAAAGATTTATACATTGTCTGAATTGATGAATGAATCGGTAGCGGCGGAAGGCATCCTTGGTACTTCTAATGTTGATGCTAATATGGCTGAAGCTTCTACTTCTCAACCTAAGTCGAAAGGCAAGGGTAAGAAGAAGAAGAAGAAGGACTTCTCCAAGAAAGATGGTAAACAAGTTGCCTTAGGAGTTGCCAACAAAGGAAAGAAAACCAAAGGAAAGTGTTTCCATTGTGATGAGAAAGGACATTGGAAGAAGAATTGTCCAATATTTAAGGCTGCCAAGAATAAAGGTATGAAAAGTACATTCCTTCTTAAAACATGTTTGGTACAGAATCCCACAGATTCCTGGTGTGTGGATTCAGGTTGTACGAATCGTATATGCAAATCCTTGCAGGGGTTTCAGGAGACCAGAAAGCTGAATGAAGGGAAAATGTTTCTTACCTTGGCTGATGGGAGCAGGATTCCAGTTGTAGCTATTGGAGTGTTTAATTTATGTTTTGAATCTAGAGTTTTAATATTGGAAGACTGTTTATATGTACCTAATGTTCGTAGGAATTTAATTTCTGCAACTTATTTAGGTAAACATGGATATTATGTTATCCTAAAAGACAATGTTGTAATAAAGAAGGATAAAGTGTTTATCTGTTCTGGCAATATTGTGGATGGTCTTTATATTTTAACTCCTGATAAGCATGAATTATATAATTCTGAATTAGATCATAACTCTCATGAAAAATCATTAAAGAGAAAGTTTCCTTCTACTAATGAAGCATATCTTTGGCACTTGTGTTTGGGTCATATTAATCCAAACAGAATTCAAAGACTAATCAAAGATGGACTCTTAAAGCCATTAGACTTTGATGAATTTTCAGTTTGTGAATCTTGTTTGGAAGGCAAAATGACCAAACGACCTTTTAATGCAAAAGGTAGAAAAGCCCAAGAGTTGCTTGAATTAGTTCATACAGATGTATGTGGTCCTATGTCAACCCAAGCAAAAGGAGGTTATGAGTACTTCATCACTTTTACCGATGATTACTCAAGATATGGTTATGTGTACCTAATAAGACGGAAGTCCGAAGCCTTTGAAAAGTTCAAAGAGTTTAGGGCTGAAGTTGAGAATCAATTAGGTAAACGCATAAAGGCCATTCGATCTGATCGTGGTGGCGAATACCTTCTTGGGGATTTCAAGGATTACTTAACTCAAAATGGGATTGTATCCCAATTGGCTGCACCTGGAACTCCCCAACAGAATGGTGTAGCAGAAAGAAGAAATAGGACTCTTTTGGAAATGGTTAGGTCCATAATGAGTTATTCAACTTTACCAGTTTCTTTTTGGGGATATGCACTAAAAAATGTTATGCATATTTTGAATTTAGTTCCATCAAAATCTGTTCCTAACACACCTAAGGAATTGTGGAGTGGGCGTAAGCCTAGTATGAAATATCTCCACATTTGGGGATGTCCAGCACATGTGTTGAAAAGGAAGTTTGATAAGTTGGAAGCTAAAACCGAAGTATGCATGTTTTTAGGGTATTCAAAGGAAACAAATGGTTATTTATTCTATAATCATAAAGATAAACAAGTGTTTGTTAGCACATATGCCAAATTTTTGGAGGATGATTATGTGAATAATTTTAATCCTAGAAATAAAGTTGTTTTGGCTGAAATGAATGAACCTGTAAATGAGCAACCAATGGATGAAACTAGGGATAATGTGGTTGTATTAGATACACCACAAGATATTACTCATGAGATGACTAGTACACAGGTGCCTCGTCGTAGTGGGAGAATTGTTCGGCCTCCTATAAGATTTATAGGTTTGGGAGAAACTTATGAAGCTATCTCAGAAGAGGCTGAATTGGATCCCTACACTTATGAAGAGGCAATAAATGATATAGATGCACATCATTAGGTCAAAGCTATGAAATCTGAATTAGATTCTATGTATTCCAATCAAGTTTGGGATCTTGTAAAAGCACCTAACGGCATTAAACCTGTTGGTTGCAAATGGGTTTACAAGAGAAAGAGAGGGATAGATGGAAAGGTTGAAACCTTTAAAGCAAGACTAGTGGCGAAAGGGTATACACAAAAAGAATGTATTGACTATGATGAAACTTTTTCGCCAGTAGCCATGCTTAAATCTATCATAATTCTCTTATCCATTACTGCTCATTATGATTATGAGATTTGGCAAATGGATGTCAAGACTGCTTTTCTCAATGGCAATCTTGAAGAAGAAATCTATATGATGCAACCGAAAGGTTTCATAGCAAAGAACCAAAAGCATATGGTATGCAAGTTAAAAAGGTCCATTTATGGACTTAAGCAAGCATCTAGGTCATGGAACATCAGATTTGATCAAGCAATCAAATCATTTGGTTTTGAACAAAATCTTGATGAACCATGTGTGTACAAAAGACATCGAGATAAAGTAGTAATGTTCCTAGTGCTTTATGTTGATGACATTCTAATCATTGGAAATGATGTAAGGGTAATGTCATCAGTAAAAGTTTGGTTGTCAAGCCAATTTGATATGAAGGACTTAGGTGAAGCTAACTTTATTCTAGGGATCAAGCTTTGGCGAGATTGCAAGAATAAAATGTTAGGTTTATCACAAACTAGATATATAGATAAGGTTCTAGAACGGTTTAGCATGCAAAACTCCAAGAAGGGATTACTTCCTTCCAGACATGGAGTTCTTTTGTCTGATGACCAAAGGCCTAAGACTCAAGGGGAAGAAAATATGATGAGACAAGTTCCTTATGCTTCTGTAGTAGGAAGTCTTATGTATGTCATGCTTTGTACTAGACCAGATATCTGTTATTCAGTTGGCATGGTTAGCCGTTATCAATCAAATCCAGGACCAAAACATTGGCAAGCAGTAAAGCATATTCTCAAGTATCTACGGAGAACGAGAGATTATATGCTTGTTTACCGTTGTGAGGATTTGATTCCCATTGGCTATACAGATTCAGACTTTCAATCGGATCTAGATTTCAGAAAATCCACTCCAGGATGTGTTTTCACCTTGGGAGGTGGAGCCATAACTTGGAGGAGTGTTAAGCAATCTTGTATTGCGGACTCCACCATGGAAACAGAATATGTTGCTGCTTGTGAAGCAGCAAAAGAGGCTGTATGGCTCAAGAAATTCCTTTCTGACCTTGGTGTAATGAGAATAGAACAAGTTCCCATCACAATGTTTTTGCGACAATAGTGGTGCAGTTGCACAATCAAAAGATCCAAGGAATCACAAGAAAGGAAAGCACATTGAGAGAAAATATCACATCATTTGAGACATCATTGCTCGTGGAGATGTAGTGGTTGCAAAGATTGAAAGTGCAAATAATCTAGCAGATCCCTTTACCAAAGCCTTGCCTCGAAGGACTTTCGAGTCGCATTTGGAGGGAATAGGAGTTAGATTAGTGCATAATAGTCTTTAGGGCAAGTGGGAGATTGTTGGGATTAGTGCCCTAGAGTCCTATTGTATGATGTTATGTATGATATTATGTATGACATTATGTTTGACATGATGTATGACTTAATATTGTAATTAATAAAGTTGTTTTATTATTATCTAAAATAATGGTAACATGAATATTCGGACATTATCATTTAGTCCATGAGATGCATAGTATGTGATTTATGTGATTTAGTCACAGAAGATATAAGTCACAAGTTCTTTGTAAACTCAGAATTTTAGTTCGTAGTCGGTGATGAAATTGGGCATTTCATCTGCGAAGACTATAACATATCAACTAAGATGATTTGTCTTGATCATGGAAGTGGAGACTTCTAGTTGATATGTTAATATGTTTTAAGAGTTAAGACATATTGAACTGGATCGCTGTGAGATTTATTATTCTCCTAACGACTGTCAAATGAATAATAAATCTTACGACTTCTATTTACGTGAACTCTTAATCCTGAGAGAATAATGGACCTGATCATGAAGTGTAGGTTGCTTTGATATATCAGGAGTGAGATCTAAAGTCACGATCAAAACCTCAGTATGTTGGGCAACCACATTTAGTGTTGATGGAACATATATTCTCAAGGTAGAATTCATAATCTCTTAACGGAGATATAAAATATTCCCTTGAGATAAGTTTAATGGGTTCAGTTATTTAGAGAGTTAGGCCTAACCACTTTGGTAAGAAATTACTAAAGTATATATTTATGAATGTAAGGTTGAGTTTTATCAACCATCTTGTTTGCTTTATTCCGTGCCAATTTGCTTGTAATTTAGCACTTAGAAACCCTGTATTTAGGTGAGATTCATATAAGGGTAGTGTGTGAAGAGAGTGTGAAGAATTGCTCAACTTTGTGCAAAGAAGCAGGGACTCGCGGCTA
This sequence comes from Quercus aquifolioides, assembly GCA_019022515.1. Taxonomy (NCBI): domain Eukaryota; kingdom Viridiplantae; phylum Streptophyta; class Magnoliopsida; order Fagales; family Fagaceae; genus Quercus; species Quercus aquifolioides. The sequence continues at coordinate 56,307,081 of CM032326.1, read as the reverse complement.
GGACTCGCGACTTGCAAGCCGCCAACTCCTGCACATGTGAGAAGCATGCGGGGAGGTGAAGGGTCACGCCAGGTGTCGCACTACAGGACAAAAGTCCCACGCTGGCCAGGCTGTTATCTCGCGACTTGAACTCGCGACTTAGACCAGTCGCGAGGACAAGCCGCCAATCAGTCCTGTTTGGAAAAAACTGACTCTTCGTATTCCAAACACACACCACTATATATAGACCCTTATACCCACGAAATGTAGAGAGCTTCTAGAGAGAATTTTGAGAGAGAAACCCTAGAAAAAAACAAGATTGCCTCATCCTCAATCTTCATCTAAGAGACTCTTCAAATTCCTCTACTCTCTTCCCCTCCATTGATACATCCTTGAGAGGTAATTGACCAAATCATTTTCTCATCACACCCACGTCTGTGAGAAGGTATTTTGGTGCTAAGGGAAGCAGTTTGGAAGGGACCAATGGTTATTGGTTGATGCTATGGGTTATAGCGGAATCTGGTAAGCTAGAAAAGAAAAAGGTTCGGCGCAACCTCGTTGGAGCAAGAAGCTTGGAGGGCTTAGGTACCTGGGTAGATTAGGCTTGGAGGGTCTATTGATGTTCATGTATCCCAACTACATTTTCTAGTGGATTATTGACCGCTTGGAGGGCGGCGGAGAGGTTTTACGCCGAGGGCTTCGGTTTCCTCTTCGATAACACATCGCTTGTTGTCCTTGTGTTTGCATCTCTCTTCCTTTATCTTTGCCTTTTATTTTCTACTGTGGATGTGATTATAATTGGCTTAGATTATTTATCAATTCTGTGTTTGGCTTATATTCATGTTCCGCACATTAATTGTTTGATAATAAGCTTGAATAGATAATTTGTAATTTGGGGTCTAAACGTTCAAGGGTGTTTTACACACATATTGAGCATTCAATGAAATTAGATTTCATAAATATATGATGAATAACTTTAAAGAATTAAACTGGGTACTCAAGGATTAAGATGTAGTAATCTTCAAAGTGACAGTCTATATTTATGACTTTGAATTACTACGAATATTTTATGAAGGGGTTGCATGTATAATAAAGTCTTGGGATATAATTTATTAATAAGGCCTAGAGTGCAATTATATTTATATAGTGGTATTAAATATAATTAATGGTAACTTTGGACTTGTCAAGAGTTGACAAAAAAGCCCAAGGCCTATTGGAGCTAGTGTCTTATTGGTCCCTTTTGGTCCCACTCCAAGGCACACACTAAAGCCCAATAGGAAAGGCCCAATAGGCCAGCACAATTAGATAATCAGTTATATATAAAGGGAGAGACACACAGAATTTTTTTATTAGAGAAAGAGGAAAAAGAGAGACATCATTGTGAAATGGTGTGTATGTGTGAGTGAAACCACTCGATTACTCTCCCTTGGAAATTGATTGAGAGACCACACTTCTTGGGCGTAAAGTGGAATTGGAGTGAAGATTAAAAGTGTTCCCAAGTACTTATAATCTTTTGTTTTGAATTTCACTGCACCAGGGTACGCTATCTTGTTCTTAAATTCTGAAATTTACATAATGCAAGTTATCAATCATGAATGAAATAGATTCATGTTTGTTGCTTCCGCTGTGTGTTTTGTATGAGATACAAAACCAGATTTACCAATAGTACCTTCAGCACTTTCTTCAAGCTCAGCTCTTTTAACCATTTCTTGTTTGATCTTTTTTCTTTACCTTTGCCTGTAGGAGTGGCAGCACCAATTGCCTCTATTGCCTCTTTCTTAATTGGCACACTAGAAGAGGCACCAACAATAAGGTCACACCCTGACCAAGTCTTTGGAAAATCTTGCGCATAACACACCCAACCACCCCTAGAAGCATGCCATTTCGTGAATCCTGTCTTGCTGCTTATAGCAACAGATACAATGCCAGCAGTAGGGAGGGACAGATGTTTGTTGGAGGTAGGAGCAGAGAGAATATTAGGATTGGGAGCCCTTTCAATTTTGCCAGAACCAACGTAGTCTGAGAAGGACTTCTGAACTCTTCTCCAATAACTAGCAAAGCCACTGGAAGCAAAGACTCCCCTCTGGGAGTTTGGCACAACAAACTGAGAACTCTTCCACGACCAATAAGAAAAGGCCTAAACCCTTAGGAACGGATCCAAAGAAGGAAGAGAAGGTACTATATCCTTAAACACTAGTGGGATGTCCTGATCAAAGCCAAATTGCCGGAGTACCCAGTGTGCTGAGTAGTGGTTGTACTTGGGACCACTCGAGGAGGGCACTAAAAGCCGTGAGGGAATGATACAAGCCAAGTAGGCCAAACTACCTTCATCCCCACGACGAAGATCAAAGGTATTCCCTAGAGAGTTGAGAAATGAGGCCAACACGGAATCGTAGGCGAACCCGGGGCTGAACTCCCAGGGAGAACGCCAACTCAAGTGCCCTGCTTGATTAAATATCTCAACCAAATTTAGGCTGCCACCTTTCAAGTTGGCCCAATTAAAAATAATGGGGTGGCTATCAATAGAACTACCACACAGACCCTTAATCACATCGGGGATCCCTGAAACTTATCCTTCACAAATTTCAAACTCCTACACTTTGCCAAAGTAACAGAAGAACAGTCCCACATGAATACCTAGAGAATGGCACAATGAAGAGACGAAGTGATAGCATAGCAAGAATCGCCCTTGACTTCATCTCCATGAAGCAAATCTAATTGGGAGCAAACATGGCCTGAGAACACAGGAGCTAAAGGATACTGAGCACCCCAGGCTAGTCTAATTGCCAAAGGGAAGAAAACAGACTTAACCCCATACCCGAGGAACTCACTAAATAAAAACTTACTGAGCCAAAGTGCCAAGAACCCAGCTCACCTAACTGCTTCGTCCTTCTCTCGAGAAAGGTTCATGACCTATTTGCACATTCTGGCTGGTTTCCCACCAGGATAAGCAGTACGCCCGCCAAAATGACTGAATAGTTTGTCTTCCACTTCGAGATCCTCGCTGGAAAGACCGATGTAGAAAGGATTCTCATTTCCAAACACCAGGAGGAGGAAGTTATTAACCACATCCTCTAGGGTGATAGCAAGCTCACTAACAAAAAAGAAGAAGGTGTGAAGAGAAGGGCACCAACGACGTACCAAGTGTCTAAGGCCCTTGGCGGCTCTAAAACCTTCAAGGTTCCTGGAAATTGCCACTACTTTCAAGATCCCAGCATGCTCCAGACAAATAACAAATTCCCCATCAGAAAGTTCCCTGTCCACCCAAATGGGCCAACTGGTGATCTTCCCAAGAACGAAGTCAAAGAAAATGGGAACCGCCTCTCGAGATCCCCGCCTAATCTGGAGATCTAAAATCTCCCTTGGATCTAGAACCGAGGCAAAACTGGCAAAACCCGACGGACCAGAGAACACCCAAGTGTGAGGGGAAGGAGGGGCCTCACTGTGAGACACCTAAGGGAAAAATAGGATGGGGGTGTACCAGGGGTCCCATAAAGGGAAAGCTGGGCGCTCTGTGACCCCCTATGACTCGCCTTATGTAGGCCCAGAAGAGCTTTCACCCTCAGAGTACGCTCCTTACTTTTTCGTGAGGAAAAGAAGTCATAGAACAACAAGTGTGCCGGAAAATAGGGAAGTTAAAGGAATGAAGAACACAGAAGAAGAAAATAGAGAAACAAACTAATTGGAAAGAAGAAGATAAGCTTGGGAATAGAAGACTCTGGAAAGTGAAAAAATATGAAGTGACTGCAATAATGGCGCAAAGAGTAGTTGGAGAAGACGATGTATGGAAAGGCGCGCCAGTTGCCAAAATTTAATTTTAAAGAGGAGAGTTATTGGTAGTTATTAATGGGAGTTACGGGGAACGTGAAAAGTGGGTAGAGGAAGTTTTCACTCCAACATTCAACTGTCATATCCTGTGTAAGGGGGGAGTTACAAAAAGAAAGAAGTGCAACACGCAAAGAAAACCAAGATACCCGAAAGTAGCGGGAAAGACAAGACCCTGAAGGAAGAAGGGGGGACCCTGAGGTTAATTAAAATAGTGAAGAAGGAATTCCTATAGAAGATTAAGGCTTTAGTCTACTCATGCGTGGGCTGCAGGCAACCCATGAGCTCGAGGGGCTAAATGTTGAGGTCTAAAAAGTTACAATGCTGCACCAAGGCCCAAAATGGCACAATGAATTGGATTCCATGAAAAAAAAAATAAAAGGCTTGAGCTCATAATAAGGAAAAAGATTTAAGCCCAAGACCAACGAATGGATAGGCCTTAGGGCCCATTAAACAAAGGGAAGAAAGAAAAAAGCTCAGCCTACCAAGATCAGAAAATTACTAGGAAGTCTAGTGGTAAGAACTGGGCCGGGATACCTAGGGATTACCAGGAGCTCGGGGTCCTCAGGAAGTGCAGCAAATCTAGGATGAGATTAAGACAGCTCAAAAGGAGTGCCAAGAAACACAAGGAACGAAGAACAGATACGTCCTTATCAGCCACCCAATGATGCAGAAAGGAATCAGAAAGCTTGGAGACCAACAATTGATGAACAAAGGGCTGGTACCTTGGGGAACCTGGAAAGAAGAACCATGAAGGAAAGTAGCTGGGAAAACTTTCAAACTGGCAGGGATGGAATCGGCTCACTCTGGAAAAATGACAAAAGCAAAAGGCAGCCAACAGTGAAGGGGCATAGAATCATTGAGAAAACTCTATAAAAAAAACCCAAAGAAAGTAACAAAAGAAAGTAAAATACCGCTTGGTATCCTCAAACGGCCACTATAGGACATACTCAGAATCAAAGGGATTCACACTTTACAAGTCTTAGAGGATTGGAGAGCCATCTAAGTCTGTGATTTTTGAGCTTATTCAGACCTTGTAATACGTCTTAGTGAGCATATTGTAATACATAATTAATAAAAGTAATGGAATATCTCGCATTGTCTTAAGGATCCTTAACGTTTATTCTGTGTCTTTTGTTTATCACATTGCTCCTTTACTGTTTCTTGTTGTTCCATGCATATATATTTCTTTCTTGTTAGTATGTATGTATTGTAGGATTCCTACTCTGTGCACCATTTGGTTTGTAATCAGCCCATTTAGCTGCGGTGAACCAAGTTTAGTCCCTTAAAACAACAACTAAAAGGCCCAGGGTCCTTGCTTCTACTTGGGCTAGGACACCGTCCAAAAAAGGACCCTTACACACGCCAACATGCATTTAACATAAACATCACAAGACAGATTCAAACACCATGTTTTTTAGTCAAAGGCATGGTATACATACTTGCACATTTATGTTCATCAAAATAAGATCAAGGTCATATCACAAACAAATGCATGTTCATGTGAATGCATGACTTACCTTACTTACCTCACTGCATCATAGCACCTATGCATCAATGCATGATCATTCATAAGCATGTTCATGGTAAAACAAAGAAGGAATTGAAAACAAACCATAATCTAACACATGAAGAACAAAAAATGAGTAAACAAAGAAATAGAGACATATACATGTGGAACCAAGCTAGAACAAAGGCATACTAGACAAACAAAATAAAGAAACAAAAGCAAAAAGGTTTAGATTAGGGTTTTTGGGCACAAATATGCGTGCACCTACATAGGGCCTGCATATGCAGCCCAGTTGTATGCATGTGCTTACTTTAAGTATGCGTCATGCACAAAGCATGCATATGCCAACACACCCTAACCCTAACCCTAACCTAGAAAGCAAGAACACAGCAGCAGAGAAACCTTAAATCTAACAACCTAACATGCTTAAAACAAAGAAATAAAGAAAACCTAAACTAAACAAACATGTTATAGCATATTCAAACAAGAGAAAAATAAGAAAAAGCTATGTAAAGAAATAAGAAAGTTTAGAACTTATACCTCAAAAACACAAAGCTCCTTAGCTTGATTTTGACCATTCCCCTCAGTCAAATCTACTCACAATCAAACAAGGAAGTTATTAGTAATCTTAAAACACCAAGATCAAGGCTAGAAAATGCCTCATTCAAAAAAATATTGACTTGAGGATGTTTTGTGAAAAACTCCCTCTTTGATTTACTTGAGGATTTTCTTTGTGTTTTTGAAAGCTACTATGTATGGTCTTATATAGTGAGAAAATAGGGGTTTGGAACGGCTCTAGACGATGTGGGATTCATTCTAAGATCCATCTTTAATGCAGAAAAACTTTTCTTTCATAGTTTCTGAAACCCTAACATGCATACACATGCCTATGTATGCGTACGCATGCATGAAGCATGCGTACTCATAGCTTGAGCATGCGTGCGCATACAAGTGTATGCGTATGCAAAAATAGCTCATTTTACTCATTAAAAGAGTTATATTTTTCCTAAAACATTTTTCTTAAGCCAATTTAATCTAATTGGGTCCTAAACCAACCTTAGGCTTTAGAATTTCAACATCATTGGGGAACGGGGGCCTGAGTTGTAAGGGGTACAAAATACAATGTCTACAGATGCCCCTCTTTTGATTTGTGAGCTTTGGTAACAGAATCAAAAGAATAAGTGACAAAAACTTTGTTTCGACATACAGCTCGAGCCTAACCCACACACATGGCAAACAACACGCATACATGGGGCGGGGTGCAACACCACAGAGTTGCGTGGGAATCGTATGTCCAAAATCCCACATTTGTTACTCAGGAAGCAAGCAACAACAGGTTCACTATCCTAGAACCTTTTTTGCCAATTGCAAGCAAAAGGCGAGTGACTCACTATCCTAGAGTCACTGAAAAAGAAAAACAAGCATGGCCAATTGTCGCAACCATCAACGAAACAAACAAGGTGCTTTTACGAGCTTAAAAGGGTATATATTTGCAGTGTCCATCTGGAGCTCTTGCCTTAAACTTCATTGGGTGGCTTGCACCTCGGGGTAATACTTGTCTTCTATCTCCATCTCTACCTACTCTGGTAAGGCTCTTGCATCAGGGTGACCTTACTCTCTTTCTCTACCTCTACCTCTTCAACTGTGCTTGCATATTCAATTCCCGTGGGATATGTGCACAAGTTCTATATTCTTCTTTTTTGACTTGTATAGGATATGTTCCTGCATATTTAATTCTAAAGGATATGTGCACAGGTTTTGTATTCTTATGTTCTAACTCACGAGTAATTCCTTTATGTGTGATCTACTAGGGAAAATAACTTTGCTGATGAATGTGTTGATGGCCCATGGGGAAGCCGTCTTGGTGATTTTGACTTATAGGGAAGCCTCTGATGGTAAGTAGTCCATTGGGAAAAATTCTCTTCTTCTCCATTATGACTCACTAGGGAATTGGTGCTGATTCTACTCATGAGGGAGTTTCCTCAACTTCACGAGGGAATTGCCCTCTCTCATTTTTCACCCTTACAATCTGGTTCTCACTTCCTCTCACAAACTCTCTTCTATCCTCCAAACTCTCTCATCTTCTCCAATGGCACCAAAGTCGAAAACCAAGAAAGCTTCCTATGTGATTTCTAGTGATGTGTTCAATCTCACCCACTGGAATGGGGTTATAAGGCTGTATGAGTCTCTTCCACTAATCTACAAGCCACAAAACCATCTCTCAGAGGGTGCAAGGACCGAATCGGTAAGTTTTTCAAACTTTTCTCATTTTCAAGTTCTGCTTTGATCTTCCATTTTAACTCTTTTTTGGACTTATAAATGCTTGAGTTTTTTTGTGGGATGGGTTTAGATGAAAACCTAATGCCTTTGGAGGGGTAGGAACATGTTTAGGATAAGTTTTAATCAAAAGTTAGCTGAGAATGTCGAAGAACACTCACTGTCTGTGTTCATGCGTGCGCATGTATCGGGCCCGCGTACGTAGCTTGTATTCATATGTATGCATAATCACTCCTATGTACACGTGTTGTGTTAATCCGTATGCGTCCGTGTTCTTCAGTTCATATGGACGCATGTTCCAACCTGTGTACACATTTAAGGACCCTGCGCACGCATGCGCGAACCTGCGTGTGCATGCTGGCACTTAGAAACCCTAATTTTTATTATTTTGACTTCATTTCATTTATTTCCTGCTCTAATGGCAATTCACATGTCCTCTTTTCACCTTTTGGAAGGTTTTAGCTCCTTTTTAGGTAGGGGTAGCACTAGTCACATGTTTTCTTGGTACAAGGCCTTGGCCGATGACACAAAGGCTTTGGTGTGTGCAGCTGATTTCAAGCCTATCCTCCATTTGCTTCCAGAAAGTCATGCTAGTGGCATCTTGGTGCAGTCACTAGCCGAGAGGTGGTGGGATACTACCCACACCTTCCATATTTCTAAGAAGGAGATGGCCGTGACTCCCAACGATTTTCACTAGATGACCGCCCTTCGATGTGATGGATCAATCATTAATTTCGAGGGTGAATCGAGCATACAACTGGGTATTGAGTTGTTGGGGTGGAGGCACACGAAAGAGACCATCTGCTACTTCGACCTCGAGATAGACCACAAGCCTCTTTCTTAGGAAAGGGCTGAGGACTATGCCAGGATGGCTAGGGCATTCTTGCTTTACATACTGGGGGCATACCTCTTCGCCAATGAAGGGCAAATAGTGTCCTTGAGGTGGTTGGCTCTCTTTCGTGACTTCGAGGATGCTCAAGGGGCCAACTGGGGTCAGGCTTTCCTTGCCTACCTTTACTCCTTAGACACGCTTTGTCGTCCGACTCTACACCAGTTGGTGGGGGCCTTGGAAGCTCCTTGAGGTTAGTTCTTTCTACCTTTTCTTTTGTAGCTTCTTACCAATATGTACTTCGTGCCTTTGCAAACTATGTGCTTATGTCATTCATCTTGAAAATTGTCATCTTGCAAACTGCCATCTTGCAAACTGCCATCTTGCAAATTGTACCCCGTTTATCTTACAAACTATCATCTTGTAAACTGTGCCTTCTTTTTGTCAGTGTTGGGCCGTGAAATACTAGCTCATCGCTCATGGAGCAGAGGTGGACTTGAGGAGCTTCTCCTTAGTTAGGGCTCACTTCGATGGTCTTTCTGCTGAGGATGTAAGTAGGAATTCCATCTTCTATCATCACATTCTTTTGCATATTTTATGGGGTCCACCTTCTAACCCTATATGTTGTCATAGGTCAAATGGAGTCCTTGGACCAGTGCTCCTCCTGTTGCAGACCTTGACATGGAAGCGGCTACCCTTCTTACTTCCAAGATCACCCGGCCTCTAGAGGGTGTTGGTTTGAGGGTCCTCTACTTAGCCAAGAGGGTTTACTGCCAACTGGTGGGCGCGGACACACCACGCATTCCGATGGATACTCCACAGTTCATGCTTTCCCCGCTTTCCATGACTGAGGCCGAGTACTAGCTTTGGAGGAGTGGCATTCCCTATACTGGGTGGCTTATGGATGATTTGGACTATGTCAAGTTCAGCGAGATTCGTCCCAGGCCTTCCCTCATTCCAGAGGTATGTATTCTTTCCTTTTTTTACTTCCCTTCCTCTATTCTACTCAAATGTGATGCTCATCTCATGCTAATCTTACTGCCAGTGGTCCTGTTGACCCACCCCATTTACCTTGGTTGGTTTATGCTTATGGCCTTGACAACTTTGCGAAGGGTACGCAAGCAGTGAGTTCTATTTCATCCTTGTCTTGTCCTTCCTTTTCTTGCATCTCTCAATACTTGTTCTAATAATGTCTTCCTCTCAAATTTCTTTCAACTATGGAGGAGTATGAGGAGCTTATTTACCTAACCAGAAATCTCAAGCTAGAGGTGACCAAGTACTCTAGGCAGATCAATGGTCCTGGAGGGTTTGCTTACCCGAGTGATGATGACGATGATGGCGGCGACCTTAAGACAACTCCCAGCTACCAGCCAAGCAAGAGGTGTAACCAGTGATCCGACAGACAGACAGACAAACACAGACACAGAATTACAACATATATTCTTTTTCTTTTTCTTTTATTAGCATGTATTTTTGCACTTTACTTCTTATTTGAGACATTGGTTATATTTAAGAACATCTTTTATATTTCTGCTTTTATTTAGGACATGTGCTTATTTTACAACTCATTAGGATTTTTATATATTGTCTTGCTTTTCTCTTCTCATTAATGCTTGAAAATCTGAGCTTGAGTGTGCCTCCAATAATCCTTTAGGTCATAGGAATCATGGAGAAACCTTGGTGGAGGAATCATAATCCAAATGGGACAAGGAATCTGATTTTAACTTCAACTTTGGGCACAAATAAGCGCACTTGCATACGCGGGCTTTGACCATGCGCACACATGTTTGACCCTACGCACGCATGTCATGGGCCAGAAAATACTAGCTGCCTCTCTTAAGCATAAAATAGCCGTTGGGGGCTTCCAAACGCTCACAAAACATGTTCTAAACCTAGAATACATTCCAAGGCTTCCCTATGGCAGAATTCACTCCTATAGAGGTTTCGGCAAGGATTAAGAAGCTTGGACCTAGCATATCTGTGGTCTTGGAAGGTTTGGGCACCTGGGTGATAATGATGATGATGATGATAACGACGATGATGATGATGATGATGGCGGCGACCCAGAGATGACTCCCTGCTATCAGATGAGGAAAAGGTGTTACCGGTGATCCTATAGACAGACAAACAAACACAAACACAGATATACAACATATTTTTTTCTTCTTCTTCCTTTATTAGCATATATTTTTTAACTTTACTTCTTATTTGAGACATTGGGTTGTATTTAAAAACATCTTTTAGATTTCTGATTTTATTTAGAATATGTACTTATTTTACAACTCATGAGGATATTTATATATCGTCTTGCTTTACTATTTTCATTAATGCTTGAAAATCTGAGCTTGAGAGTGCCTTGAATAATCCTCTAAGTCATAGGAATCGCAGAGAAACCTTGGTGAAGGAACCATAATCCAAATGGGACAAGGAATCTAATTGTTCCTTCAACTTTGGGCACATATACAAGCACATGCATACACAGGCTTTGATCATGCGCACACATGTTTAACCCTACACACGCATGTCATGGGCCAGAAAACCCTAGTTGCCTCTCTTAAGCATAACATAGCCATAGGGGGCTTCCAAACCCCCACAAAACATGTTCTAAACCCAGAAAACACATTCCAAGGCTTCCCTATGCCAGAATTCACTCCTTTAGAAGTTTCGACATGGATTAAGAAGCTTAACCCTAGCAGATCTATGGTCCTGGAGGGTTTGCCCACCCGAGTGATGATGATGATGGTGGCGACCTTGAGACAACTCCCAGCTACAAGCCGAGGAAAAGGTGTTACCGGTGATCCTACAAACAGACAAACAAACACAGACACAAACATACAACATATTTCTTTTTCTTTTTCTTTTATTAGCATGTATTTTTACACTTTACTTCTTATTTGAGACATTGGATTGTATTTAAGAATATCTTTTCACAAATCTGCTTTATTTAGGACATATACTTATTTTACAACTCATGGGGATATTTATATATCGTCATGCTTTTCTCTTTTCATTGATGCTTGAAAATCTGAGCATAAGTGTGCCTTGAATAATCCTCTAGGTCATAGGAATCGTGGAGAAATCTTGGTGGAGGAACTATAATAGAAACGGGACAAGGAATCTGATTCTACCTTCAACTTTGTGCACACATAGGCAAGCATGCGTACGCAGGATTTAACCATGCGCACGCATGTCATGGGCCCAAAAACCCTAGTTGCCTCTCTTAAGCTTAAAATATCCATTGGGGGCTTCCAAACCCTCACAAAACATGTTCTAAACATAGAAAACACATTCCAAGGCTTCCCTATGGTAGAATTCACTCCTTTAGAGGTTTCGACGTGGATTAAGAAGCTTGACCCTAGCAAATCTATGGTCCTGGAGGGTTTGCCCACCCAGGTGATGATGATGATGATGATGATGATGATGGCGGCAACCTTGAGACGACTCCCAGCTACTAGCCGAGGAAGAGGTGTCACCGGTGATCCTATAGACAGACAAACAGACAGAGACACAGACATAGAACATTATTTTTTTTTCTTTTATTAGCATGTATTTTGCACTTTTTTCTTATTTGAGACATGGGATTGTATTTAAGAACATCTTTTATATTTCAGCTTTTATTTAGGACGTGTACTTATTTTACAACTCATGGCGATATTTATATATCGTCTTTCTTTTCTCTTTTCATTGATTCTTGAAAATTTGAGCTTGAGTGTGCCTTGAATAATCCTCTTGTTCATATAAATCATGGAGAAACCTTGGTGGAGGAACTGTAATCCAAATGGGACAAGGAATCTAATTCTGCCATCAACTTTGCGCACGCATAGGTGTGCATGAGTATGCAAGCTTTGACCATGCCCACGCATGTCATGGGCCCAAAAGCCCTCGCTGCCTCTCTTAAGCATAAAATAGCCATTGGGGGCTTCCAAACCCTCACAAAACATGTTCTAAACCTAGAAATCACATTCCAAGGCTTCCCTATGGATTTACTCCTTTAGAGGTTTCGGCACGGATTAAGAAGCTTGATCCTAGCAGACCTATGGACCTTGAGGGTTTGCCTGCCCGGGTGATGATAATGATGTCGATGATGATGCTGGCGAAGACCCCGAGACAACTCCCAGCTACCAGCCGAGGAAGAAGTGTTGCCGGTGATCCTACAGACAGATAAACAGACACAGACACAAACATACAACATATTTTCTTTTCCTTTTTATTTATTTAGCATGTATTTTTGCGCTTTACTTTGTATTTGAGACATTGGGTTGTATTTAAGAACATCTTTTTACATTTGTGCTTTTATTTAGGACATTTACTTATTTTACAACTCATGGGGATATTTATATATTGTCTTGCTTTTCTTAATTCATTAATGCTTGAAAATCTGAGCTTGAGTGTGCCTTGAATAATCAACTAGCTTGTAGGAATCTTCGAGAAACCTTGGAGGAGGAACCATAATCCAAATGGGACAAGGAATCTGATTCTACCTTCAACTTTATGCCCACATATGTATGCAGGCTTTGTCCATGCGCACGCATGTCTGACCCTACGCATGCATGTCATGGCCAGAAAACCCTAGCTAACTCTCTTAATCATAAAATAGCCATTGGGGGCTTCCAAACCCTCACAAAACATGTTCAAAAACCAGAAAATACATTCCAAGGCTTCCCTATGGCAGAATTCACTCCTTTAGAGGTTTCGGCATGGATTAAGAAGCTTGACCCTAGCAAATCTATGGTCCTGGAGGGTTTGCCCACCCGAGTGATGATGATGATGATGATGACGACGATGACAGTGATGATGATGGCGGTAACCTTGAGATGACTCCTAGCTACTTGCTAAGGAAGAGGTGTTACCGATGATCCTACAGACTGACAAACCGACAAACACACAAACATACAACATATTTTTTTCTATTTCTTTTATTAGCTTGTATTTTTGCACTTTACTTCTTATTTGAGACATTGGGTTGTATTTAACAACATATTTTATATTTCTGCTTTTATTTAGGACATGTACTTATTTTACAACTCATAGGGATATTTATATATCGTCTTGCTTTTCTCTTTTCATTGATGCTTGAAAATCTGAGCATGAGGGTGCCTTGAATAATTCTCTAGGTCATAGGAATCGTGGAGAAACCTTGGTGGAGGAACCGTTATCCAAATGGGATAGGGAATCTGATTCTACCTTCAACTTTGTGCACGCATAGGCGCGAATGCGTACGCAAGCTTTGACCATGCGCACGCATGTCATGGGCCCAAAAACCCCAGCTGCCTCTCTTAAGCATAAAATAGCCATTGAGGGCTTCCAAACCCTCACAAAACATGTTCTAAACCCAGAAACACATTCCAAAGCTTCCCTATGGCAGAATTCACTCCTTTAGAGGTTTTGGCATGGATTAAAAAGCTTGGCCCTAGCAAATCTATGGTCCTGGAGGGTTTGCCCACCCGGGTGATGATGATGATGATGGTGGTGGTGGTGGTGGTGGCAACCCTGAGACAACTCCTAACTACCAGTCGAGGAAATGGTGTTACCGATGATTCTACAGACAGACAAACAGACACAGACACAGACATACAACATTTTTTTTTCTTTTATTAGCATGTATTTTTGCACTTTACTTCTTATTTGAGACATTTGGTTGTATTTAAGAACATCTTTTATATTTTTACTTTTATTCAAGACATGTACTTAATTTAAAACTCATGGGGATTTTTATATAGCATCTTGCTTTTCTCTTTTCATTAATGCTTGAAAATCTGAGCTTACGTATGCCTTGAATAATCCTCTAGGTCATAGGAATCGTGGAGAAACCTTGGTGGGGGAACCGTAATCCAAATGGGACAAGGAATTTGATTTTGCCTTTAACTTTGCGCACACATACGCGCACATGTGTACATAGGCTTTGACCATGCGCATGCATGTTTGTCCCTACGCACGCATGTCATGGGCCAAAAAACCCTAGCTGCCTCTCTTAAGCATAAAATTGCCGTTGGAGGCTTCCAAACCCTCACAAAACATGTTTTAAGCCCAGAAAACACATTCCAAGCTTCCCTATAGTAGAATTCACTCCTTTAGAGGTTTCGGCTTGAATTAAGAAGCTTGGCCCTAGCAGATCTATGGTCCTGGAGGGTTTGCCCACCCAGGTGATGATGGTGATGGTGATGGTGATGATGATGATGTTGATGATGGTAGCAACCTTGAGATGACTCCCAGCTACCAGCCGAGGAAGAGGTGTTGTTAGTGATCTTGCAGACAGATAGACAGACAGACACAGACACAAACATACAACAAATATTTTCTTTTCTTTTTCTTTTATTAGCATGTATTTTTGCCCTTTACTTCGTATTTGAGATATTGGGTTGTATTTAAGAACATCTTTTATATTTTTGCTTTTATTTAGGACATGTACTTATTTTACAACTCATGGGGATATTTATATATTTTCTTGCTTTTCTCTTTTCATTGATGCTTGAAAATCTGAGCTTGAGTGTACCTTGAATAATCCTCTAGCTCATAGGAATTGTGGAGAAACCTTGGTGGACGAACTGTGATCCAAATGGGACAAGGAATTTGATTCTCCCTTCAATTGTTCGCACGCATACGTGCACATGCGTACACAAGCTTTGACCATGCGCACACATGTTTGACCCTACGCACGCATGGCATGGGCCAGAAAACCCTAGCTGCCTCTCTTAAGCATAAAATAGCCGTTAGGGGCTTCCAAACCCTCACAAAACATGTTCTAAACCCATAAAACACATTCCAGGGCTTCCCTATGGCAGAATTCACTCTTTTAGAGGTTTCGACATGGATTAAGAAGCTTGGCCCTAACTTCAAGGATGCTCTAATCCCTTTTGGTTTCTCTTGCATCTCTTTCTACCTTCAAATCAAAGTGAATGGGCCTCTTCTGCATGCAGTTGCTAAGTTTTGGATCCCTACTCAACATGTTTTCCAATTCAATTGTGTTGAAATATGCCCCACTCTTGAAGAATTTAGTGCAATCATGGGCAAACCCGACGTTAGTTCTTTCATCCTTCCCACTACTAACGAAGATTTCTTTGACATGGTTTATCAACTCTTGGGTATTCCTCTTGCAATGGCTCAGAGATGGTGCATGCTCAATAAGTTGAACATCCACATGATTTTCGCGTACTTTTCTTAGAGGAATGTTCCTTTGGCTGGGGTGCAACACTTTCATTATCTTAATGCCTTCTGCCTATGCCTTCTTATGAGCTATTTCTTGGTGCATAAGACACCTCGTGTAGATCAAATGATGCTCTTAGTGGTCAAAACTCTAAAGAAGGGAAGTTTCGTAGGCATCATCTTGGCAGAAACTCTCAATGGTTTAGATGTTATTTGTAGGGGGGAAGCAACTTTCTTTATAGGGAGCTCTCTCCTCCTTTAGGAATAATTCCTAACTTTTGCCTAGGTTCTCAACCTAGCGTGATCCCTCTTATTTTTTTTCATGGATTGCCTTTCAATTTTCAAACCATCATGGCTCCTTATATCATCTTTGAATTCTTATTTATGTTTTTCTCTTTTTCATTGGTACACTCATGCTTTCTTTTTCTCTCCTTCGGATATGGCTGTATGAGAGGCTCTGATTGCTTCATCCTCCCACTATCCCTCCTAATCAATATCAACCAAAGGATTATCATGATCGTAAGCTCAAGAGTAAGGAGATGGATTCTAATGAGTTCAACGAGTTCCTGAAACATCTCTCCCCTTCAAGGATCCAATGGGTGGTGGAATGGGGGTGTATTACAGCCATGTTCAACCGTGTTTTCAAATACAACTATGTTCCTTTGGTTGGGCTCCCCCGTTGCTCTTACTACTCCAAATGTCGTATTGCAAGACAATTTGGCGAATGCCAAGGAGCACCTAGTGATGATGGCCTCTTACATACCCTGACATTTACTAAAAGGATCTTGGGCAGAATCCGAGAGACTTGGTTGAAGAGGATGGTGGCTAAGGACATCTGTTTCCCTCAGTTTCTCCATCCTACTTCAGGATACAGAGCTTGGTTGGCTACTAACATGAGGTCAGTCCGTAAGGAAGAGTAGGATTACTAGAAGTCCAACAAAAGGAAGAGGACTGAGTGACTACCTTGATATTCCCTAAATTTTACTTTTCAGCACTTTATGTTTCATGTATTTTCTTTTGAATTTAATAAAGGATTGAAATATTCCAAATCCCCTATGAAAAATGATTTATCATCTTTTAATTTAAGCAATAAGAGAGTCAATCATTTTATTATCTTTGCTTATTGACTTCTTCTTCTTTTTTTTTTCTTTTTTTTTTCTTTGCCATGTAACTTTTGCCCATGACGTCCTTGTGGGAATTTTCACCATGCCCATGGTCTTTTCCCCTATCTTTTGCCTAGATCACCCTTTCAGGTTTTCAACCTAGCGAGGTTTCTTTTCCTTAACTTTTTCCTAGGCCACCCTTTTGGGTTTTCAACCTAGCAGGCATTTTTCTTTTCTTTTTTTCAAATATTATACTTTCAGAGTCTATCCAAGTTGATTGGGTAAAGTATCTCTTCTCCATCCAAATTTGTGATTCTTGTAGCACCTCCTAACATGATCTTCTTGATAATAAAAGGTCCAGACCATCTTGGCTTCATTTTTCCTCTTGGATCAAAAGTCTCATCGCTAAGTAGCTTTACGACTAGATCTTCTTCCCTAAGGTTTCTAGGTTTCACCTTCTTGTTGAATGCTCTACCAATCCTCTTTTAATAACCTTGTGCATGGTATTATGCTCTAGTTCTCTTTTCATCTATCAAAAGCAACTGTTCATATCTTTCCCTCATCCATTCTTCTTCTAGGACCTTGTTTTCTACTAGCACCCTCAAAGATTGTATTTCAACCTCAATGGGAAGAACCGCTTCATTCCCATAAACCAAAGAGTAGGGGGTTGCCCTAGTTGATGCATGGATAGAAGTACTATAACCCTATAAGGCGAATGGAAGCTTCTCGGCCCAATCCTTGTATGTCACTACCATCTTGGCTAGAATATTCTTGATATTCTTATTGGCTTCTTCTATGGCCCCATTGGTCTACAGTCGGTATGGTGAAGACTTGTGATGCTCAATGTTATACAACTCCATGATCCTTTGAACTTCCCCTTCAAAGTGGGAACCATTATCCAAGATGATCTCTTGTGGTACCCCAAATCGACAAATGATGTTGTTCTCTATGAATTGAGCCACATGCTTGGCCTTTAGTACAAAGTAAAAGGCTACCTCTACCCACCTGGTGAAATAGTCAATCGCCACTAGGATGTACTCATGCCCATTTAAGGCCTTGGGGACTATTCTTCCAATCACGTCTATGCCCCATATTGAGAAAGGCCATGGAGAGGTCATGTTGAATAGCTCACTAGGTGGTACATGGTTCAAGTTTGCATGTGTTTGGCAGTCATGGCAACTCTTCACAAAGTCTACATAATCGATTTCCATTGTATTCCAATAGTATCCCATCCTTAGAATCTTTTTGGCCAACATCCTCCCATTCATGTGAGAACCACAAATCCCTTGATGGACTTCTTCCATGAATCTCTCAACTTCTTCTTTCTTTGGACAATAAAGGTGCACACCATCATAGGACCTCCTACAGAGCTGACCTCCACATAGGATGTATTACATTGCTGTCATCCTAACCGAATGACGTTCTCTCTTATCGGCACCGTGAGGGTATATCCCTAATTCTAGGAATTTCATGATGTCATAATATCAAAGGATTCCTTCCTCTTCTATAGCCAGCACTGAAGACTCTGCATTCTCCTTAGCATTCATTTAGCATGGCATCATATCATACTCAAGGCAGCAACATGTAACATCAAATCAACATGACTTAGCTTTACTTACCTTGCAACAACTCAGCATCTATGGCATTATGCATGAGCATGTGAATGAATGTTCATATCATTGGAACAAGGAAAACACAAAATAAACCCTAATTCTGACATGTGATAGCAAACAAGCAAACAATCCTATGAAATAAAGATTTTGGAAGCATAAAAGCGTGGAAAAGGAAGCTAAACAAAATAGGAATGTGAAAGTAGAAGCAAAACAAATGAAATGAAAGTTAGGGTTTCTAGGCAGTAGCTTGCACGCGCAAGAACAAGCCTGCGTGCACATAATCGAGCCTACGATCGCAGGCAAGATTATGCGTACGCAAGTTCTTGCCTAGAAAGCCCTAAAAACACAACCAAGCCTAAAACACTAAATCTAACATGTATTTTAAACATACAAAAGCATAAACCTAGACTAGATAAACATATTAAAGCATGTTATAACAAACAAACAAAGTAAACAGAAAGAATTAAAGCATAAAAAAGAAAGGAACAGGAAAAATCAAAGTTTGAACTAATACCTCAAAGAAAAGCTCTTCAGCTTGATTTTTGACCATTCCCCTCAATCAAATCTATTCACAAACCAATAAGAAAGTGATTAGAAATATTAAACTCAAAGATCAAGGCCAGAAAAGGCCCTAATCAAAAGAAAAAATGACTTGAGGGTATTTTGTGAAAAACTACCTTTTTCATTCACTATTTCTAGTGAATCTTAGTGATTTCCCATGGGATTTCTGCATGTTTTGAAAATATACCGTGTAAGGCTACTTATAGTGTGAAAAAAGGGGTTTGGAACAATCCCTAGACGACGTGGGATTCATTCCAAACCTCAACATAAATGCAGAAAACTTGCCTCATATAGTTTTCTGGTAATCGCTATGCGTGTGCAAGATCAAGCCTGCGTACGCATACAGAAAGCTACGTGCACAGGCTGATTCATGCTTGCGCATAGCAAGGGTTTCCCTTGGTCTTATTTTTCAAACATTGATTTATTTGCTCATTAAAAGTTATATTTTTAATTTCAACACTTCTCAAGTCAATTTAACTTCCGATTGGATCCTAAACCAACCTTGGGTCTTAGAATTCAAAATCATTGGGGAATGGGGGCCCAAGTTGTAAGGGGTACAAAATGTAGTGTCTACAGATGCCCCTCTTTTGATTTATAAGCTTCACTAATGGAATCAAAAGAATAAGAGACAAAACATTTTGTTTCGACATACGCCTCGGGCCCAACCCACGCACATGACACACATCACACATACATGGGGCGGGGTGCAACTCCGAAAAGTTGCGTCGGATTTCGTATGTCCAAATTCCCACCTTTGTTGCTTGGGAAACGAGCAACGACAAGTCCGCTATCCCAGAACCTATTTTGCCAATTGCAAGCAAAAGGTGAGTGACTCACTATCCTAGAGTCACTAAAAGAAAAATAATGGTGCTCTTACGAGCTCAAACAATCAAACAAAGGTGCTCTTACAAGCTCAAACAAACAAACAAGGGGGTGCTCTTACAAGCTTAAAAGGATATATATATGTGGTGTCCATCTAGGGCTCGGCCTCAAACTTCTCTGGGTGGTACTTGTCTTCCATCTCCATCTCTACCTGTTTTTGTGAGGCTCTTGCCTCGGATTGACTTTGGTCTCTATCTTTATCTCTACCTCTTCCACCATGCCTGCATGTTCAATTCCCGTAGAATATGTGAGCGAAATTTGTATAGTGTGCCTGCATGTTCAACTCCCGAAGGATATGTGCACAACTTCTGACTTATATAGGATCTGTGCCTGTATATTCAATTCCCAAAGGATATGTGCACAACTTTTGACTTGTATAGGACTTGTGCCTGCATATTCAATTCCCGTAGGATATGTGCACAAGATCTGCATTCTGACTTTCTGACTTGTATAGGGTTTCGTGCCTGCATGTTCAATTCCCGTAGGATATGTGCACGAATTCTGTGTTACCTAGGATCGGTGCCTGCATATTCAATTCTTAGAGGATATGTGCACCACTCTGACTTGTACAAGATCTATCCCTGCATGCTCAATTCTCGTAGGATATGTGCACAAGATATACATTCTGACTTTCTTGACTATTTTTGGAAGAAAGATCCACTGGGATGCTTGAGGACTCACTAGGGAGTATGATTCTGTTGAAAAGTGCTTTGGCTAATGATTCTGACTTACCACAAAGTCTTGATGCTTTATGGCTCATTGAGGAGGAGGTAGCTTACTATGGACTTTTAGATGGTGTGTTGTTCACTGGGGAGCTTCCTTCCACCGAGGAAATGATTATCTTCTTCTTGCTCATAAATCACTGAGGATTGATGTTGACTCCACCCTCAAGGGGGTTTTACCAAACTCTATTAGGGAAATTTTTTTTTCAACTCTCAAGGGAGCTACTTCTATGCCTTGGACCCAGGGGGAATCCGTTTATGATACCAAATTACTTGGGATTTAGTTGATGATCTTGACTCACGGAGGAGTGTCCATGATGATTTCTGGTCCACTAAGGGATACTCGATGCTTTCGATCCACTGGGGAATGATCTTGATGCTTTTGATCCACTAAGGATATTTTTGCCATTTTTTATTAACTATTGAATTTTCCTTTGCACTTACAGCCTTTTGGGAACTCCGTGGCGTAGTTTCATTCGAGGCGGTCCGGTACGGTAGCTCCTCCCACTCCTTCAGCTCCATCCACCTCCGCTCCCTCTACTTCAGCGAGAGGTCTGACTTTAGACGCTATCATGGCGCAGTTTCAGCTCATGGATGCTCACCTTGACATTTTCACTGATAAGTTGTGTCAGGTGAACACCCGTGTCAGCCGTATTGCTAGACGGCAGGCTCGCCTTGGTGGTTTTGTAGAGTCTCCCTCTCCTCCTCCCGAGGCATCCGAGGACGACGACGACGTTGATGGTGAGGATGGAGATGCTAGCTCTTCCAGCTCTGATGAGATTTCTACTTGACACTCTTACCCTTTGTCACTCGTGACAAAAAGGGGGAGTAGTTTTGGTTATGAGAGTAGTCATAGTTAGGGGGAGGGTTAGTATAGGAGATTTTTGTTAAGGGGAGAGTGCACATTGAGGGATGTAGTGAGGATTTTATGTATCTTTTTCTTTTCTTTCTATTTTAGATACATTGTTCATGTACCTTAGATCTTGTGATCATATTGTGATAGCAAACCTTGTACTTGTTTATATATATACAATTGAGGTTGTTATTACAGTTCTTTCACATATCTCTCCGTGTGTTGTTTCTTTTCTTTCTTTATACACATGTTTCTTACTTATTGTATGCAATCTATTATTTCTGTTTCACACAAAGATGCCTTGATGAGTTTTGTTTAAAGTGTTTCAAAAATACAGGTTGTCAAAGTCTTTCTTGCCATATACTCTCTTCTTGCAAAGTTTTTCAAGAGTTTGTGTTAGGATAGATTTTATTGTATTCAACAAGTGAATATGAGTTGAGTGATTTATGACTTCTCTCATATGTTCATTTGTTTGTTGTGGTTTTGTCACAGATTGCCAAAGAGGGAGATTGTTAGGACATATGTGATTCACTTGTTAGGAACAAATGTCACTATTTTTTGTAATTGGCTAATCCTTTGACAAAACGCACTTTACTTGTAATTGGGTAGGTCTAGGATGTGTTTAATATTTCAAGAAACCTTATTTCAAGATCAAGTGTTAAAGCCATGCAAGTCTGTCCAAGATTCAAGTCTGAAAAGTGTCCATCATTAAAGCTCGACAACTAGCCATCGATCGAGCCTTGAAGAGCTGTTGAAGCTTGTAGCTCGACAGCAACTCGACAGATAGGCATCTGTCGAGGTTTATGAAATTTAGTTTTTTAGGACTGTTTTTCATTCAATCCGTGATTGTATGTTTGGGCTTTCTTTTCTCACAAACCTAGACATATAAAAGGATTATTTTAAGGGCCATCAAAGGTGGAACAAGTTGCACAAGTGTTGAGCAAAGTTTGTTCAAGCAAATTGTGACCGGAGACAGAATTTGCCCTAGTTCATCTTTCTTGTGAAGAAGTTGCTGCGTTTTTACACTGTAGGGTTTTGTGACCAAGCATCTTCTGGATCTTCATCGTGTGATGAACTGAAGAACTTTGTAGCCAACAACCTTCTCTAGTTGGTGATTGAAGTCACGTACTGGGATTCGTGCAATTGGTTAGTCACGTACTGGGAGCCATGCATTACAAGGAGCGATTGTCACTACAGTTCAAGTCCAATTGGGTATTGGGGTAAGGGTTCAACTATAGGTTGGTATAAGGTATTGGGATTCCTTTACTTGTAACCGCTTGTTGTGATAATAATGGATTCTCTGGAGTGGTGACCTTAAAATCACTCGGTGGAGTTTTTGCCGTGCAGGTTTTCCCCATTCGTAAACAAATCACCGTGTCAATTTATTTTCCGCTGCATACTTAGTTTAATTGGTGATTTGTTTGTGCTACCACGCGTTTGCATGTTAATTTGATTAATTAATAAACTTGGCTAATTAATCAATTAATTCATCACAAGGGGTCAATTCATTTTGGCCTATCATTTGTTTCACCCAATCTTCTTCTAGGACTTTGGTTTCTGCTAGTACCCTCAAAGATTGTATCTCTACCTCAACGGGAAGTACCGCTTCACTACCGTAGACCAAAGAGTAAGGGGTTGCCCCAGTTGATGCACGGATAGAAGTTCAATAGCCCCATAAAGCAAATGGGAGCTTATTGGCCCAATCTTTGTATGTCACTACCATCTTGGCTAGGATGTTCTTGATGTTCTTATTGGCTACTTCTACGACCCTATTGGTCTGTGGTCAATAAGGTGAAGACTTGTGTTGCTCAATGTTGTACAGTTACATGATTGTTCTAACCTCTCCCTCAAAGTGGGAACCATTTTCAGAGATAATCTCTTGGGGTGCCCCATATCGACAAATGATGTTATTCTCTATGAATCAAGCCACATTCTTGGCTTTTAGCACGGAGTAGGAGCCCGCTTCCACCCACTTGGGGAAGTAGTCAATCTCCACTAGGATGTATTCGTGTCCATTCGAGGCCTTAGGGGCTATCCTTCCAATCACATCTATGCCTCAGACTGAGAAAGGCCAAGGAGAAGTCATGTTGTATAGCTCACTAGATGGCACGTGATTCATATTGGCATGTGTTTGGCAAGCGTGGCAACTTTTCACAAAATCTACACAATTAATCTCCATCGTGTTCCAGTAGTACCCTATCCTTAAGATCTTCTTGGCTAACATTCTCCCATTCATATAAGGACCACAAATCCCTTGATGAATTTCTTCCATAACTTTCTCAGCTTTTTCTTTCTTTAAATAACAAAGGTGTATACCATCATAGGATCTCCTGTAGAGCTGACCTCCACATAAGATGTATTGCATTGCCATCCCTAATCAAATGATGCTCTCTCCTGTCGACACCATCCAGATATACCCCCAATTCCAAAAATTTCATGATGTCATAATACCAATGAACTCCTTCCTCCTCTATAACCAAGACTGAAGCTTCAGCCTTCTTTTTGTGTACCATCCCATAACTTTGTTCAATCTCTTAGGGTCGTGTCCATAATCCTTCGGGTATTTCAACCATGGAAGCTAAAGTAGCCAAGGCATCTACACACTGATTCTGAGCTCTAGGGATGATCAGGTATTCAATCTTGTCAAAAGTTTTGGTCAAATCCTCTAGATACTACTAATAAGGTTTTAAGTGCTCCTCCTTCACTTTCCACAACCTTTGTGCTTGAGCTATAACCAAAGTCGAATCTCCAAAAACCTCAGCCTCTTTCACCCCCAATTCTCGGAGAGCTTCCATTCCAACGATACAAGCCTCATATTCTGCCATGTTATTGGTTGCCTCAAAGTTCAACTTAACTGCTAAAGGTATGTGAGATCCTTTGGGAGGGATTAAGAGTACTCCTATCCCATTTCCATATTCGTTCAAGGCTTCATTGAAATACATCTTCCATGGCTCAATATCCAAAATATCCTCATCCGAAAAGTCTTCTCTACCATCTTCTCCTTCCACGAGGTTCTCGACACAAAAATCTAATACAATACTCCCTTTGATAGTTTTCCTTACTACATACTTCAAATCAAATTTGGCTAATAGGATCAACCATCTCGACAGTCTTCCACTCAAAGCTGGTTTCTTAAACAAGTACGTTAATGGATCCATCCGAGCTACTACCCATATCTAGAAAGGTAGGATGATGTGTCTCAACTTCTGTACGGCCCACATAAGAGCAAATGCATGATTTCTATGGGTGTGTATCTGGTCTCATAATCATGGAACCTCTTACTCAAATAGTATACAGCTATCTCATTCTTTTCATCGTCTTCTTGTGCAAGCATACTTCCAACCACATTCTCTATGATAAAGAGATAAAGGAGTAGTGGTTTCCCATGCATCGAGAGTACCAAGATAGGTGGATGGAGAAGATACTCCTTAATGAGCTCAAAATCTTTCTGACATTCATCATTCCACTCATGGGATTCATTCTTCCTTAGGAACTTGAAGACAGGTTCACAAGTGGAAGTGAGTTTGGCAATGAATCAGCTAATGTACTATAATTGACCCAAAAATCCCCTTATCTCCTTCTCACTTTTGGGTGGGAGAATTTCTAACATGGCTTTGATCATTGATGGGTCAACTTCTATTCCACTATCACTTCCCAAAAAGCCTAACAATTTCCCTGCGGTTATGCCAAAGGTGCATTTCTGGGGGTTCGATCTCAGCCACTCTTTGATCCCTTCGAAGAACTTCCTCAAGTTAGCAATGTGACCTTCTCTCTCCTTGGCTTTCACAATCATATCATCGACATACATTTCTACCTCATTATGCATCATATCATGTAACAAGGCTGTAGCCATTCTTTGGTAGGCCGCACTCGCATTCTTGAGCCCAAGTGGCATTATGATGTAACAATAGATTCCCCACTCTATGGTAAAGGTAGTCTTGGTCATATCCCTAAGAGCCATCTTGATTTGGTTGTATCCCGAGAAACCATCCATGAAAGACATCAAAGCACTACTGGCAGTATTATCCACTAAAACATCTATATGAGGAAGAGAAGAGTCATCCTTAGGGCAAGCTTTGTTCAAATCCCTAAAATCCACACATATTCTTACCTTCCCATCTTTCTTGTGTACAAGCACAACATTGGCTATCCACTAGGCTTGGTGTACGGGTTTGATGAACCCTACCTTTAATTGCTTGGTAACCTCTTCTTTGATCTTTAGAAGCCATTCAGTTCTCATACGTCTCAATTTCTGCTTGATGGATACCATGTGAGCATGAGTGTCAATGTGGTGTTGAGCTATCTCAGGATCAATACCAGGCATATCTTCATAGGACCATACAAATACTTCTTGAAATTTTGTGAGAAACCCTTTGAGATCTTTTCTTTCTTTCTCATTTAGGGTTGAGCCAATTTTAATTTAACATGGATTCTCATCATTGCCCAAATTAAGAGCTTCGAAAGTTGCTTCCATAGGTTCAATTTTCTTTTCCAATTTTTTATTAATTTCATTTTCAAATTCATTTGAATCATTTAAGTGCAGAATTTCAATATTATGGGACACATCAAAATAGGCCAAATCAGAATTCATCTTAAAAATACTGAAGAGTACATTGGGACTTGCATTACACATTTTCTTTCCCACATTTTCAGAAAACCCAACCCATGTCCATTTATTAAGTTGCCCCATAATAGGCATGATGAATTCTGTCTTCTTTCTTCTTTAAGGCTTGTCATTCTTCTCCTCATCCTCTTTCAGCTCAACAGACCAGCCCTCCTCCTTCAGAGGTTCCCATACGTGCATAGCTTTGGTTATGTCATATTGAACCTCACCCTCATTAGGGAAATCTCTTCCCACCTCATCGAAGAACTAGTCGCCATCATCTTCACTCCAATAGCTAATCACTTCATCATCTTCTTCCTCTTCTTCTTTATTTTGAGTTAGCACGAGGTATTGGTCATCGTTGTCGAAAGAAGGGTCCATGTCATGTTCAAGCATGAAGTGAGCTGGGGTGACTTGAGTTGTCCCTACCTTCGAGGCCCATTCTAGCCAATCATGATCTTCTCATGCTCCCGTGTCTCCTGATTTAGAGAAGTTATTAACATGGGCCGTCTTGAAAGTCCATGGTCCGGGAGTCCTCTTCAATTGTAGCATAAAGTTGGGTAGAAGCAAGCGGACCTTCCCTTCTGTCATCATGCAGTCGATGTCTTCTTGGGTCAGCTTGCTTTGTCCATAGCTAGCCTTGTCTTCTTCATCTTCCTCTTCTTATATCTTAGAGAGGTAGCTTATTATCTTCTTAAGAACTTCAACTTGCACTTCCACACACTCGAGTATCTTTTGCATGAGGACCTTTTCACTCGAAGTGTCCATCCCTTCCTCTTAAGGTGTTTCCTCTTTGAATGTCTCGCCTTCCATTCTTCTCTTGGACTTGAATTGGAGTGGGGACATGTTTTCTTGACCTTTGATGGTGTAATGATGTCTGAAAAGAAATCCCATTTTTATTAAGTCCATGTCCCAATTAAAAGGTTCCTTTTGTTTTTAGGTGTCCTTAGAAAATCTTTAAGTCCATTTTAATGAATGCCCAATTACAAAATCACTCCCTTTCCTGTCATGGAAATTGCCTCTTGTTTCATTGGGCTTTGGTCTGTTTACAACAATGCTCTCATCTTACTCTCATGGGCTTTCATTAGAATGTACTTAGAGATTTTCAACCTTTTGTCTCAAACATGGGCTTACAATATATCCATCACCTTTGGGCTCTTCCTTTTTCATTTCATTATTCATCTTCTCTCTTTTTTGAAGTAGCCTATTAGCTAGAATATATTGTAACCTTCCTTTCAAGTTCCATGAAGTTCTCATCATTTTGGGCCTAGGCATACAACAAAAAGGCCCAAGATTAGGGAGGTTCATATTGACTTTGTAGGATTTAGATGCTAAGCCCATAGCATACTTGTTATCTTAGGCCCAAAGTCCACTTTTTCAAAAGGGATTTTGATTTGGGCTTATGATAGCAATTAGGCTGTGGTCTTATGAACCTTTCAAGTTAAGACATACCTTTGGATTTAGGGACAAGCCCCTTACATGTGAGAACTTCTTTTCTTTTGTCCCATTTGTCTTAGGGTAAGCCATAACTTTAGAGTCATCCTTCCATCTTTTACATCTTTTATTTGTCCTTTAGAATTAGGTGATCACAAGATATATGATTGACCAAACAAGAGATATATAAATGGTATCCTCTTTTGATAGGATCTAGGATCTCTCTAAGTATGGGTAGGCCTCCTAAGGCTAAAGGAATAAATAAATAGGTCACTCACAACTAGGTGGCCCATGATTCCAACCGAGGGTCTGAGTGGACCTTTGTGGATTGGTGGCAAACCGTTAACATACTCAAAGCCCATTATAGGCGATGGCACACATTGTGAGTTGGTGGGATGAACTTTGAAAGACTTGGGCCCGAATGGAGCCTTCCATCTTCCCACTCATCACTAACCGAGGTAAAGGTATAATAGAACCAAGTGAGGTGTGTGCAAACAACTATTGAATAAGCCTTTATTTAGGTTAAGACATAGGACACATAGGAATTAAAACCCAAAATATCCCTAGCAGAGTCGCGACTGTGAACACAATAGAATGGGAGTTGCCACCTAGTTTTTGCAATGGTCTAGGAACCATATATATAGCGTCCTCTTGAGGAAGGACCATTGGTCTTACTATCAAAGATATAAGTTCGGAGTTAAGGTATGGTCTTGGGAAGGTGTTAGGCACCCAAAACTGCCCAACCCTGAGGTTGGCTTCCAATCATTGTGTCTTCTGTCTTAACCCTATTAAAGGCACACTCAATACTTGTATCATACTCACACACATACTAACATACATCTAACAATCAACATGGCATCAAACATCCCTAACCATACACCTATCATGCTTGCAAACAAAGCCTACCATACATCTAACATGGCATCCCCTATCATACATCTCACATAGCATCACCTAACATTCATCTAATCATGGCATCAAGGCATCAACATAAACCCTAGTATCATACATCTAAACATGCTTCATCGTATTACATCATAGCATACCCTTACATACATCTCATCACATCATCCTTGCATTCATCTAGCATGGCATCATATCATACTCAAGGTAGCAACATGTAACATCAAATCAAAGCAAGGATATAGCAAGCATATCATGTTATCATCCAAAGGCATCAAGATCATAAACATAACCTCAAGCCTAAACAAGATCAAGTAACAAATGCATGTACATTACAGATGCACGACTTACCTTTACTTACCTTGAAGCAACTCAGCACCTATGGCATTATGTATGAGCACGTGAATGAATGTTCATATCATTGGAATAAGGAAAACACAAAATAAACCCTAATTCTAACATGTGATAGCAAACAAGCAAACAATCCTGTGAAACAAAGACTTTGGAAGCATAAAAGTAGGGAAAAGAAAGCTAAACAAAATAGGCATGTGAAAGCAGAAGCAAAACAAATGAAACAAAAATTAGGGTTTTTGGGCAATGGCTTGCACGCTCAAGAACAAGCCTGCGTGTTCATAATCAAGCCTGCGTGCACAGGCAAGATTATACGTACGCAAGTTCTTGCCCAGAAATCCCTAAAAACACAACCAAGCCTAAAACACTAAATCTAACACCCTAACATGCATTTTAAACATACAAAAGCGTAATCCTAGATTAGATAAACATATTAAAGCAGGTTATAACAAACAAACAAAGCAAACAAAAAGAATTAAAGCATAATTCTTTGAACTAATACCTCAAAGAAAAGCTCTTCAAGCTTGATTTTTGATCGTTCCCTTTAGGCAAATCTATTCACAAACCAATAAGAAAGTGATTCATAACATTAAACTCAAAGATCAAGGTCAGAAAAGGCCCTAATCAAAAGAAAATTAACCTGAGGGTGTTTTGTGAAAAACTCCCTTTTCAATTCACTATTTCTAGTGAATCTTAGTGTTTTTCTATGGGATTTTTGTGTGTTTTGAAAATATACCATGTAAGGCTACTTATAGTGTGAAAAAAGGGGTTTGGAACGATCCCTAGATGATGTGGGATTCGTTCCTGAAAACTCACTTAGTGTATAAAACACTTATGAATGTTTAGACCCCTAAATACAAATTTTACAATACAAGCTTATATTCAAACAATATATGTGCGGAATATGAAATATAAGCAATACCCAAATTATCAAACTACTCTAAGCCATCAATTAACCACAACTAGCAGAAATTAAAAGTTAAGAGTAAGGGAAAGAGAGATGCAAACACAAGATAACACCGGCACGTGTTATCAAATAGGAAACCGAAGAACTCGGTGAAAAACCTCTCCGCCGCCCTCCAAGCAGTAAATGATCCACTAGAAAATCAGTTGGGATACATGAATAGCAATAGACCCTCCAAGCCTAATCTACCCACTGCACCTAAGCCCTCTAACCTTTTTGCTCCAACAAGGTTACGCCGAACCGTGTCTTCTCTAGCTTTCCGGATCCCGCAATTAGCCCATTGCATCAACTAATGTGAATTGGTTCTCTCTTGAACTGCTTCCCAAACACCAAGAACCTTCCCACTACTCTGAATTTGTTGAGGTAAGGATTTGGTTTATGATCCTCTCTTGGGTATAACAATGGAGAGGATGAGAGTAGAGGAATTTGGAAAATCAAATATATAAGATTGTGGATGAATCAATCTTGTTTTTCTCTAGGGTTTCTCTCTCAAAATTCTCTCTGGAAACCCTCTCTCTCTGCTCTACATTTCATGGGTATAAGGATATTTATAGTAGAGTATGAGATGGAATGTGAAAAGTCATTTATCAGCAAAACAGGGTGCACTAGCGAGTCACTTCACGACAAGGATGAGTCGCGAGTTCTAGTTGCCATTTACCAAACTAGGCCAGTCTGTTCTTTTTGTCCTGCAGTGATCCAGTTGGCCTGACTCTTCATCTTCTTGCATGCTTCACACTTGTGCTTCATTTTGGTAAGTCACCACTCGCGTGTCAATCGCGAGTCACCTTCTTGTTGCACATTCTTGATCAAATCTTCACACTCTCTCACACACAACCCTTACATTATTCCCACCTAAATACAGGGTTTCTAAATGCTGAATTACAAGAAAATTTGGAACGGAATAAAGCCAACATGTAGTTGAATAAATTCAACTTTACAATCTCCTCCTTTGGCTATTCCGGGACAAAACCCTAAAACAAGCTCTAGACTTAAAAATGTGAGTTGGGAACAGTTGCCAAAACTCACTTACACCTAATTCTAGATCTGTGAAGCTCTTGAACCATACGAACAAGTCTCTTGAAAACAATATCACAAAATGCACTCATTAAGTTCATTGTATGCAGAAAACTTAGAATGTATATGAAGCAAGTATAATACAATCAAGTAAGTATGAATATGATGATGAAGCATAACTTGACCATACAAGAACAATCACTATAAATAGTGACTATAATGAACATTCACACGGTGAATGAACATCTAGACATGCAAGCAAATAAGCTCAATGCAAGGTATCATTTGCATGTCCAACACTCAACCGATGCAAGAACACTAAGGCATGAAGCATTAGGTTTAAATTGCATCAAGTATACAAGATCCAACAAGGGCACAAGAGTACTAAAGAAAATGCAAGATATTAACTAAAAGTACTAAGCTACATAAGCAAGGGTACATAAAAACATAGTCTCAATAACTAAAATATCCAAGTATCCATAACATAAAGTATCCAAAGTATTTTAAAAACAAAATACTAAAACCATAGAGTACTAAATCAAAGTGCTATGAAAACCATAATAAAAACTATAAAAACCATAAACCATAACAAAACCAACTAGCAACCAATGCTATTTACTCCCCCTCAATATAAGCTCCCCCTCAAGAGCTACCCATACTACTCCCCCTTTTTTATCGGAATGGCCAAAGGGCTAAGGCTAGTGAGTAAAGCTGTCAAACTTGGCTACCAACACGTTGATTTGGTCCTAGATAGCTACAAGGCTGTTGGAATGCTCATCTGCTACATCCCGAAGACCATCAATCCTCTCAAGTATGATCTGAGAAGCATCGGGGGGAACTGATGACAATAATGATGCTCCTCTCCTACCTCGACCACCACCATGTCTTGGAAGAGGTTGTTGTCCTTCCACTTTAGTTTCTGTATCAGCAGGAGGTGCTTCTTTAGTCTCTTCACCGTATTCATCTCCGGGAATTCTAATCCTACTTCTTAGGATTGTTTGAGAGTTGATGGGAGGAGATGGAATCATTAGGCCTATGTGTTGTGGATTCTCCGCACCATTATCATGAAGAATCCTCATTATAAGATTTAGGACAACAAGCTTTGATCTTGAGGTTATCTTTGTGGACTCTTCAATGATGTTGTACAAGTGTGCACTAATGTCAATATAGGTGTTCTCACGAAGCTCCATAAGGAATTGTTGATGGTTGACAACGTCTTGACCGAATACAAGTTGAACATCATGATATATGCTAGGCATCTCAAATCCGGGGGAACGGAGGTTATGTTGAGGCTTCTTCCTTCCCTATGACCACCAATACAAAGTTGCATAGATTCTAGAGAGAGCATTCTATCCTTTAACGGAGTGAACCCTTTATGATTTTGTTCTTCAAGTCCAAGTATAGCATCAATGTCAAGGGTGAATGCATAACCTCTAACCCAACATTCTATGTGTTCCTCTTTGAGTGATGCATTAGCGTAAAACTCTCTGATCAAAGGATCACAAATTCTGGGGAATTCGCCAAGAAGTTTGAATGTTCAAATAGCATATAAAACACTATGAACGTTTAGACCCCCAATTATAATACTATCAATTCAAGCTTAATGTCAAACAATATATGTGCGGAAAATGAACACAAGCTGTTAGGTTCTAAAGATTTTGGAATTTATGTATTTAGAACTCTAATGTGTAATATTGGCAAACCATGATCAAAACAATATGTTTAGTCTTGTTTAGGCTTGCTCAAAGTTGATTAAATATTGTAAAGTTGGAATCGAGTGGCTATAGATGTATTGGAGCATTTCGGCCTGGCTCGATCGATCGAAGGATAGACTCGATCGATCGAATCTCGGGTCAGGTGCGTTTTCTGCAGAATTCCAACTCAGCCCAAACTCTATTTAAACGTTTTGGGGTTCAAGTAAAACACTCTTATATATAAGGAAAACCCTAGAACGTTTTTGAGACTTTTGTAGAGAGAGATTAGAGTGCCTCTTGTGCCTCCTTTTATTTTTTAGGGTTTTGTACCCAAACCTCTCTAAGTCTTTGTTGCTCATATTTGCGGTTTGTGTGAATCTCTTGTGAGATCATTGAGGAGCTTTCCTTCACATAAACTTAGGGTTTTCGAGGTAGAGATATTATCTACATCTTGATGATCAACAAGGTTGCTACCATTGAAGTTTAAAGAATAACAAGCGTGGGTGCTTGTACTTGATTGGAGAGTCCGTGGATTCGGAGCTTGCACATGGTCGTGTCAGTAAGTTCTACTGGTGGGTAGCATTAGGAAGTCGAGCGGGGAGCTTGTAAGTCCTTTTGTATGAACTTCGATTCTTTCATAGTGGATTCAGGTTTGCCTTGAGGATAGGTGGGTCAAATCCTCCCCAGGTTTTTACCGTGTGGTTTCCTAGGTGATCATATCATCGTGTCTTTTATTTTTCCGCTGCTTTATATGTTTGATATGATTATTTGATTGTTTTAACCTAGAATTGCATAATTGGACTAAGTAACAACTTGGCTAATTAACTAGGTTAATACAATTGTTGTTTTAAGGGGTCTAAATTTCTAACACAAGCTAATAACAGAATTGATAAACAATCTAAACCAATTAAAATCACATCCACAACAGAAATTAAATGGCAAAGATTAAGGGAAAAGAGATGCAAACACAAGGACAACACAACGATGTGTTATCGAAGAGGAAACCGAAGCCCTCGGCGAAAAACCTCTCCGCCACCCTCCAAGCGGTCAATAATCCACTAAAAAATGTAGTTGGGATACATGAACAGCAATAGACCCTCCAAGCCTAATCTACCTAGTGTACCTAAGTCCTCCAAGCTTCTTGCTCCAACGAGGTTAGCCGAACCTTTGTCTTTTCTAGCTTACCGGATTCCGTTATAGCCCATAGCATCAACCAATAATCATTGGTCCCTTCCTAACTGCCTCCCAAAGCACCAAATAGCCTTCACACAGATATGGGTATTGTGAGAAAAGGATTTGGGTAATGAACCTCTCAAGGATGTAACAATGGAGAGGGTGAGAGTAGAGGAATTTGAAGAGTCTCTATAAAAAGATTGTGGATAAGTCAATCTTGTTTTTCTCTAGGGTTTCTCTCTCAAAATTCTCTTTGGAAGCTCTCTACATTTCGTGGGTATAATGGGTATTTATACTAGGGTGAGAAAGGAATGTAAAGAGTCAGTTTTTCCAAAACAGAGCTCGCTAGCGACTTGGCCTCGCGACTTGACTGAGTCACGAGTTCAAGCCGCGAGCTAACTAAATGGCCAGTCTAGACTTTTTGTCTTGTAGTGCAACAGCTAGCATGATGGTTCAGCTTCTCTGCATGCTTCACTCATGTGCATCATCTAGCGGCTTGCCAGTCGTGAGCCACCCGCGAGATCCAGTCACGAGTCCCTGCTTCACTGCACATTCTTGAGCATTTCTTCACACTCTCTCACACACTACCCTTACATGATTCCCACCTAAATACAGGGTTTCTAAGTGCTGAATTACAGGCAGATTGGCACGGAATAAAGCCAACAAGATGGTTAATTAAATTCAACCTTACAAACTCCCCCTTTGGCTATTCGGTGACAAAACCCTACAACAAACTCTAGACTTAACGCGTGAGTTGGGAACAGTTGAACAAAACGCACTCACACCTAACTCTAGAATCTGTGAAGCTCTTGAACCATAAGAACAAGTATCTCCTGAAACACAACAACACAGTATGATCATTGTATGCAGAAAATTTGTAATGCATATGGAGCAAGCACAATGCGATCAAGCAAAAAGAATAAAGAAATAGACCATGACTTGACCAAAAACGAACAATCACTATAAAAAGTGACCACAATGCTCATTCACACATGGAATGAACATCCAGACATGTAAGCTAATAAGCTCAATTGCAAAGTATCATTTGCATGTCCAACACTCACCCAATGCATAAACATTAGGTAAATGCATCAAGGATAAAAATCCAACAAGGACACAAGAGTGATGTACTTAAAGAAAATGCATGACATTTAACAACAAGTACAAAAGCTACAAAGCTTGGGTACAAAGACCTTAAAAGCTTACAAAAGCAGAAGGTACAAAATATAAAGTATTTTAAATAAACTAAAAGTGCTTAAAGTTTCTCCCCTTCAAAATGATGAGAAGTTATGATGCACTTGGAACATATATACCTGTAACCTGAAACACTTGCACAAAACACATTAGACCCTCAAGGTAAAGCAAGTCATAAAAAGGACAAGTATAATGTAACAAGTAAATTGCAATCAAGTAATCATGATGTGAAACATGTGAGCAACTTGATCATACACCAAACACCAAAACAAAGTTTTCTTATTAACACAATGTCTTCTCCCCCTTGGTATATGCATCTCCCCTATGGAATATCTCTCCCCTTACAAATGTGCACAAGAGTCATATAGAAATGACAAAACTCTCCAGTATACTACTCTAGAGTATACTTTCCCCCTTTTTGACATGAATAGACAAAGGGCCAAGGAGAAAAGAGGGCAAGAAAAGAAGGAATGAACAAGGATAATGATGCATGAGGGGTGCAAGATAAATGAGAAAAAGAAGCTCAAACATAAGACAAAAAAAAAATGCTACTAAGCATAAAGTAATCATGACATGCTAGGATGAAGAAACAAGGTATAGACCAATGCATGACAAGGGTAGCAAGGTGTGTGCAAGAGGTGGCAAAGTGCAATGCATGACCAAGGCATGGAAAAAGTACATGTGGGGAAAGGTGTGTTAACTACACAACCAATGATCCAAACATGTTCCTAATGAGGAAACATGAGAAACCCCAAAGTTTGGTACTCATCGGAGTCCAAACAAGTGAGAAAATGCCTAAGAGGCATTTTATCAAACACCTAACATGCACACTATGAACAACAATGTAAAACAATGCATGAACATCATGAAAACCACCCTTAATACATGCTCTTTTTGCCACAAGGGGCCAACAACCAAAGCAAATCATCAAAAGAAACCAATCCCATACAAAAATTTGACAAAAAAAAAAAGTTTCCCCAACCCCTATGATGAAAAGCCTAACCAAGAGCACAAAACTCACCAAAACATAATCTAAGGATCCAAATCAATGAAAAGAGTTTAAAATTACCTTAGAGATGTTAATGGAATGAAAAACCATTCAAATTTATTGGGTTTTGATGTAAAAATATTGAAAGAGGGGTTTAAAAGAGGATGGGAGAGGTTAAAAACAGGTTTCCCACGAAAAGCCCTTTAAAAAGCTGTTTCTGGGCATTTCGCGACTAGGCGAGTCGCGAAGTGAGTCGCAAAAATTTTCACGATTCGCGAGTGAGTCGTGAAAGCTTCTGGATGAACTCGCGACTGGGGTTTTGCGACTGGTGAGTCACGAGATGAGTCGCGAAAAATTTTGCGACTGACTCGTCAGTCGCGAGTGAGTCGCGAAAAAACTATGACACCTGGTTTTCAACACAGAACCTCTTTAAACAAAAAACAATGTAAGCACTAAACATGAACACAAAATGTGATAAAAATCACTTCCAAATACATATAAAATGATCAAAAATCTTTTTAGATTGATCCATGTAAAGTGAGCACACACACATCACATTTAAACAAGTACAATCGAACAAATGAATAAGGCATTCATTGAGCATTAGGCATGTGTGTTGTGTGTGTGTATCAAATGTGGAATAGTCCTTAGTCTAGAGTGAAACTTCAATGATCAATTCAATCAAGTCATACACAACTAGTACTAAGTCAAGTGGTCTATCTCAATTATAGAAATGAACATATGTGACCTCCCACAAGAAAATGAGTACGTATCTTTGAAGCTTTTCATTTGGCATCTTTACAAATCATAACATTTGATCATTTTTTATCTTTATATCTCCTTTTTGAGATCGATGCCTGAAATTTTTGATATTTCAAATTGATGAACAAGCCTTTGGCTTTTGGGCATCATATATTTTCATAAAAGTCGCTTTCCCTTTTCTAGTATGTACGACGTCTTTTGCAGCTCATTATCTCTTTTCATTTTGAGATTTAAATTTGTTGAGCTCTTTAAGCAATAAAAATAAAAAAGTGGGAAGATATATAGGCACAAGTCTACGCATGTATCAAAACCAACATGACTATTGACTAATCATTCATGACAAGCTTGAAGATCGATTTACAACAATCACACAAAGATGTCAAGATTTTACCCACAAAGATATAAGTGCATAAAGAACAAGCTAAGCTCGTAAATGCACAAAGCCATTAGTACAAAGGTACAAGGAAAAACTCACATGTGATATGTGCTCAAACATATATGATCAAACTTTTTGAATTTTTCACTTTTTATGTGGTTTTGGATTTTTTACTCACACAAAACTAAAACATAAAAGTAAGATAAAAAAAAAAACAATGCATATAAATAAATGCAAGATGCACAAAATGCATGAAGATATGACATTTAATGCATGAAGGGTCCTACAAAGATCGAAAGAATTAGATCAAGGACCAAACGAGCAAAAGCTCAACCATAGGAACCCTTCCTCATCCAAACGGAATGATTGTTTGGAATGAGTGTCTCATGAGAAGTGAGACGAGGGTTGGAAGAATGAGAACCGGAGATGCACATAGACAAGGAGTTAAGAGCATTAAACACTTTCTTTAACAACATGCTATTTTCACTCAAAACCGGTTTACCCTTTTTAGCACAACTTCCAAAAAGCTCAAGTTTCTCTTTTCTTTTTATTCTTTTAAATGCATGAAACTTAGAGCATTGAGGTCTTAGATGACCAAAGGCACCACAATGGTGACAAACAATGTGTCTAGGTCCACTAGGCTTTTTGGGAAGGGATCTAGCAACATGTTTTTGTTCTCTCTTCAACTTGGAACATTGAGGTCTTATGTGACCGATCACACCACAATGGTGGCAAGTTGGAACAAACTTAGATCCATCCAAAGCCTTAGGTTGAGACCTAAACGGAGGCTTTGACTTAATAGCCTTTCTCTCCACCTTTTGGTTTCTTTTATGTGGAGGAATGTACATCGATTTGTCCTTAGAGGTAGACCACACATTAGGCACAAAATCGGGTACCACAACATGATTGCAACATATTTTATCATCCTTTTTAGCAATAGGTTCAACAATCAAACACTTGGCATGCATCTTAAGAGATTCATTTTCACATTTTAGCTCATCAACAAGTTTGTTAGACAAAACAAGTTTAGCATCCAAGTCCATATTCAAACACTCAAGCTCCTTTAGCTTTTCAAGAGAATTTTCAGCAAGATTCTTATATTTCTCAACCAATTTGTTGGATTCATTGAGCTTAGCAATCAAATCATCCTTTTCACAAAATAACTTGTTCAAATTCTTTTGAAACTTCTTACCATTTTTCTTCAAGGGTTTGATGTTAGGAATATCAACAACACCTAAAGATTCATGTAACATTGCATCACAATCATGAGGATTATCACTCATAGAGGCATTTTCACAAACACATGGCATGTTACATTCATCAACATCCAAAACATGCATAGAGGCATATAAAGCACTATCCATGGTAAATAAACACAAGGGGTCAAGGATCACACTTAGGTATTTAAACCACAACAAGTACACCCGCTCTTATACCAATTGAATGTTCAAATAGCGTATAAAACACTATGAACGTTTAGACCCCCAATTATAATACTATCAATTCAAGCTTAATGTCAAACAATATATGTGCGGAAAATGAACACAAGCTAATAATAGAATTGATAAACAATCTAAACCAATTAAAATCACATCCACAGCAAAAATTAAATGGCAAAGATTAAGAGAAGAGAGATGCAAACACAAGAACAACACAACGATGTGTTATCGAAGAGGAAACCGAAGCCCTCGGCAAAAAACCTCTCCGCCGCCCTCCAAGCGGTCAATAATCCACTAGAAAATGTAGTTGGGATACATGAACAACAATAGACCCTCCAAGCCTAATCTACCCAGTGTACCTAAGCCCTCCAAGCTTCTTGCTCCAATGAGGTTACATCGAACCTTTGTCTTTTCTAGCTTACCGGATTCCGCTATAGCCCATAGCATCAACCAATAATCATTGGCCCCTTCCTAACTGCTTCCCAAAGCACTAAATAGACTTCTCACAAATGTGGGTATGGTGAGAAAAGGATTTGGGTAATGAACCTCTCAAGGATGTAATAATGGAGAGGGTGAGAGTAAAGGAATTTGAAGAGTCTCTATAAAAAGATTGTGGATGAGTCAATCTTGTTTTTCTCTAGGTTTCTCTCTCAAAATTCTCTCTAGAAGCTCTCTACATTTTGTGGGTATAAGAGGTATCTATACTAGGGTGAGAAAGGAATGTGAAGAGTCAGTTTTTCCAAAACAGAGCTGACTGGTGACTTAGCCTCGCGACTTGACTAAGTTGCGAGTTCAAGCTGCGAGCTAACTGAATGGCTAGTGTGGACTTTTTGTCTTGTAGTGCAACAACTGGCATGACAGTTCAGCTTCTCTGCATGCTTCGCTCGTGTACATCATCTGGCGGCTTGCCAGTCGCGAGCCACCCACGAGATCCAGTCGCGAGTCCCTGCTTCACTGCACATTCTTGAGCATTTTTTCACACTCTCTCACACACTACCCTTACATGATTCCCACCTAAATGCGGGGTTTCTAAGTGCTGAATTACAAGCAAATTGGCACGGAATAAAGCCAACAAGATAGTTGATTAAATTCAACCTTACAAAGTTTATCCCAGCCCCATCCTTCAAAACAACTGGGAATGAAGGAATCCTTAAGATCAGCAAGATGCACTTGTCTCTCCTAAATGATTGGAGCTGTTTTGAATTGAAGGGAATATCTCTCAAAATGTTAAGGGGAGCGAAACAAACTGTCATCATTGTGCTTTCTCTTGTCACCACGTTGAGCAACAATTTTTCATGGAGCCATTTACAAAAAAAAAAAGCAGCAAAGACCACAAAAACAGAGCACAATGAATGGCAACAAACTCAGTTAGACAAAAGTTAGTACCAAAAAAAAAAACTACGAATTAAACCCTAAAAACTAAAATTTAAAGATCTATTAAAAAAAAATGACATGTGAAGATGCTAAACATCAAAGCATGATATAATCATGGCATTAGACACACAACATGTCAAAGATTGTGTGAGTCTGCATCATATGGAAAAGTGTGCATATAAGAGGCATGAAATCATGCAAGGGGCAAAGTGTGAAACACATAACCATTAGATGTTTCAAACATAGAAACATGATTATCCCCAAATTTTGTACTGACGAAGTCCAAAATTACACACAAAAACATCTAAATAGACATTTTATCAACAAAATAGTATGCACATCACAACACAAAACATTGTATAATGCATTAGCGTGTAATAATCTTACAAAAACATGAAAAACAAGCATTATACCATCATTCTCAACAAAACCCATATATCAAAAACTACAAAAACCCATGTTCTTCAACAATATTTCAATATCTCAACAAAATCAACAAATCCATGAAATAGAATGCTTTAAACTTGAAATAAAGTAAAAAGGAGTGAAAACCCATACCTTTTCTTGGATTTGGAGTGAAGATTTAAGAGAACAATGGAGGTTTTTGGAGTGAAAAATGTGGTTTTGAGAAAGGAAGAGGCAGATAAGACAAAAAGACAAACACGTGATGTGAAGGAAAGTGAAAAGTTTTGAAAAACTGTCTGATTTTTAACCCTATTTTTGCAAAACACGCGTTTTTCGCGACTCAACTGACTCGCAAATGAGTCGCCAAAAACCCTTAAACCTAGATTTTGAAAAAATTTCTGTCTTTTTTGCGACTGGGACTTGCACTCACCAACCAGTCACGAGTGAGTTGCGAATGCCTCGAGTTGGAAAAACTAAAAAATCAACTTTTCTGAAGAAAAAAAATTGAAAATTTTCTAAGTCATTTTTGTGACTGAGTAGACCACTCGCAAGTGAGTCGCGAGTGAGTCGCGAAAATGCAAAGTTGCAAATTTTTGGATTTCTGTGAAATTTTTCCAATCAAAATACTTTCCAAAAACAACTAAAACACTCAAAAATCTTTTTGGTTTTGATCAATAGATGCTTGAGTATGTACAACACATTTAATCAAGTACAATCACACAAATGAATAAGGCATTCATTGAACATAGACATGTGTGATGTGGGTGGATATCAATTATGAGATAGTCCTTAGTCTAATGTGAAGTTTCAATGATCTTTTCAACCAAGTCATACACAACTAGCTCTAAGTAGAGTGACCTATCTCAATTGTAGAAATGAACATATATGACCTCCCACATAGACTTGATTACATTGAGTTAAAACCTTTTCATTTGGCTTCTTTTTTTTTGATAACATTTGATTATTTTGATCTTTACATCTCTTTTTGAGATCGATGCCTGAAATTTTTGATATTTCAATTTGATGAGTAAGCCTTTGGCTTTTGGCACCATATAATTTAAATACATGTCACTTTCCCTTTTTCCTAGTCAAATACTAGTTTGTGCAACGACTTTTTCAGCTCATTATCACTTTTTGAGATTTCACATTTGTTGAGCTTTAAGCAAAAAAAAAAAAAAATGAGTGGGAAGAGATATAGGCACAAGTCTACGCATGTCTTAAGATCAACAAAACTATTGACTAATCATTCATGACAAGTTTGAAGATCTATTTACAACAATCACATAGATGTCAATATGATTCCCACAAAGATACAAGTGCATAGAGAACAAGCTAAGCTCATTAATGCAAAAAGCCATTAGTACGGAGGTACAAAGCTAAACATGCATGTGACAATGCACAACACCGCCGATCAAACTTTTTGGATTTTATACTTTTTATGTGTTTTTGGATTTTTGACACAAAGTAAAGTAAAAAATGATCAAAAACAACAAACAACCAAAGCTTTTAAACAACAAAAACAATTAAAAACATGCTACAATGTAAAATAAACAAGCAAACAACAATGTCACATTATATAGAAAGAATTAATGCATAGACATGTTATAATGCTTATGCATGAGTACCCTTCTTCACCCACACGGCACGTGCATTTGGGTGATATCCTTTGAAGATTGGGTACTTGAGTCATGATTCTTAAACCTTAAGGTGAAGTTGGCCAAACATGAGGTTATGGTGTCAATCATCTTCATCACATCACTCGTAACGGGTTCTCCTTCTTGCCCTTTTGGTTGCTTGGGTTTCCCATTGCCTTTTCCTTGTCTTCTTGGGTTTTGAAGATCTGCATTCTTCAATGCTTGGAGCTTGTAGCAATTTGGTCTAGTGTGCCCTTGGATTCCACAATGATGGCAATAGTGTTGCGTTTGTGGACCTCTTTGTCTCTTAGGAAGAGACTTTCCTATTGCCTTGGGCTTAGCCACAATTGGCTTGGGAGGCTTTGTCAAAACCATTTGATTCACCACATTTGGCTTCTTTTCAGATTTTACATTGTCAACAAGAGGAATTGATGTTTCTTTATCCTTGACAAACTTCATTTCCTTTGACACTTTAGAGTTTGAGCTACCTTCTCCGGTATACCCTAAGCCACTTCTATCCGAAGAGGGCTTTTGATAGGCAAGCACTTCATCAAGTTTCTTGGAAGCAACACGCTCCACTTTGGCATTTGCTTGAACAACCTCAAGCTCAAGAAACTTTATTTTGGAATAGGCATTGTTTAGCTCTTCATTTAACCCTTCAACTTCACACTTGGTCTCTTTGTACCGCTCGAGGATGCTTTTATAGTCCTCTTCGGCTTTCTTCATCTTTCTAATGGCTGCCTTAGCCACTCTTGCATATTCTCCACTCTTTTCAAGAAGTGCATTGTAGGATTCTTGCAATCTATTTGTTCCTTCATAAACGCACTCTTCTTCATCATCATCAAATTCATCTCCAACACCAATAGATTCCACTTCAGTATGCTCACCAAGCTCTTCCTTTAGAGTACTTTAATCTTCCAAAAAAATCTATGGGTGCAATGGCCATGAAAGCGGAGTAGTTTCCTTCCCCATCACAGCTTTCTTCAGAATCGGAGTTTGAGCTATCTAAATCACTAAGGGTTGTAGCAAGAGCTCTACCCTTTCCCTTCAAATAGGTAGGGCGTTCTTTCTTCAAATGACCACGCCCGTTGCACTTATAACAAGTGATTACTTGAGAAGGAGAAAAGTCTTTGGAATCCTTCCTTTTGAAGTCCTTCTTGTCTTTATTGAAATTGGAGAATTTTCCTTTCTCAAAAGACTTCCCATCCTTTTTGAACTTTAAGAACTTCTGAAATTTCTTTGCAAGGAATGCTGCCTTTTTTTCAACATCATCCTCTTCCGAGGAATCTTGAGCTTCAATTCTCTCATTGATCATCTAAAAAGCAAGGGATTTGCTCTTCCTTTGAGATGGTAGAGAGAGCTCATATGTTTGAAAAGAGCCGATAAGTTCTTGGACCTTTATCTCATCAAGATCCTTGCTCTCCTTAATGGCGGTCACCTTGGCTCGGAAGCTCTCCAGCAATGATCTAAGGATTTTCCTTACTACTTTGGAGTGTTCTGTCTTCTCACCCAAGTTCAATTTCCCGATTACCACTTCATTCAACTTTCCATAGAATGAGTCAAATGATTCATCTTTGCTCATCTTCAATTCTTCAAACCGATTAGTAAGCATTTGAAGCTTGGTATCCTTCACCTTCTTGGTGCCTTCGTAGGTAGTCTCCAAAATTTGCCATGCCTCCTTGGCAATTGACACGTGAGAAATCCTGTGAAATTCATCCTATGAGACACCACAAAATATAGCATTAAGTGCTTTGCTATTAGCATTAGCCACTGTATGAGCTGCCTTATCCCAAGTGGATTTAGCAGCCTCCAACCTTGTCCAACCAATTTCTACAGCATCCCACACACTCTTATCAATGGAGCACAAGAATGCACACATATGCACTTTCCAAAATGAGTAATTACTCCAATCAAAGAAGGGAGGTGCATTAAGGGATTGAGACCTATCCATCCCAAGGGTCAAGGATCACACTAAGGATATAGAAATCTGTCAAAGTGTACCCGCTCTGATACCAATTGAAAACTCACTTAGTGTATAAAACACTTGTGAATGTTTTGACCCCCAAATACAA
This sequence comes from Quercus aquifolioides, assembly GCA_019022515.1. Classification (NCBI taxonomy): domain Eukaryota; kingdom Viridiplantae; phylum Streptophyta; class Magnoliopsida; order Fagales; family Fagaceae; genus Quercus; species Quercus aquifolioides. Next base: position 56,263,404 of record CM032326.1, on the reverse strand, counting down.
ATTTTTCAATACAAGCTTATATTCAAACAATATATGTGCGGAATATGAAATATAAGCAATACCTAAATTATCAAACTACTCTAAGCCTTCAATTAACCACAACCAGTAGAAATTAAAAGCTAAGAGTAAGGGAAAGAGAGATGCAAACACAAAATAACACCGGCACGTGTTATCGAATAGGAAACCGAAGAACTCAGCGAAAAACCGCTCTGCCGCCCTCCAAGCTATAAATGATCCATTAGAAAATTAGTTGGATACATGAATAGCAATAGACCCTCCAAGCCTAATCTACCCAATGCACCTAAGCCCTCCAAGCTTCTTGCTTAAACAAGGTTACACCAAACCATATCTTCTCTAACTTTCCGGATCCCACAATTAGCCCATTGCATCAACCAATGTGAATTGGTTCTCTCTTGAACTGCTTCCCAAACACCAAGAACCTTCTCACTACTCTAAATTTGGTGAGATAAGGATTTGGTTTATGATCCTCTCATAGGTATAACAATGGAGAGGATGAGAGTAGAGAAATTTAGAGAATCAAATGTATAAAATTGTGGATGAATCAATCTTCTTTTTCTCTAGGATTTCTCTCCCAAAATTCTCTTTGGAAGCTCTCTCTCTCTCTCTGCTCTACATTTCGTGAGTATAATGGTATTTATAGTAGGGTATAAGATGGAATGTGAAAAGTCATTTTTCAGCAAAACAGGGTGCACTGGCGATTCACTTTGCGACTGGGATAAGTCGCTAGTTACCAGACAAGGCCAGTCTGTACTTTTTATCCTGTAGTGATCCAGCTGGCCTGACTCTTCATCTTCCTGCATGCTTCACATGTGTGCCTCATTTTGGCAAGTCACCACTCACGAGTTAATCGCGAGTCCAGTCACGAGTCACCTTCTTGTTGCAAACTCTTAATCAAATCTTCACACTCTCTCACACATAACCCTTACATTATTCCCACCTAAATACAGGGTTTCTAAATGCTGAATTACAAGCAAATTTGGCACGGAATAAAGCCAACACATAGTTGGATAAATTCAACTTTACAGTTCCAAACCTCAACATAAATGCAGAAAACTTGCCTTATATAGTTTTCTAGAAATCGCTATACATGCGCAAGATCGGGCCTACGTACACATGCAGAAAGCTGCGTGCACAAGCTGATTCATGCGTACGCATACCAAGGGTTTCCTTTGGTCTTATTTTTCAAAAATTGGTTTATTTGCTCATTAAAAGTTATATTTTTCATTTTAACACTTCTCAAGTCAATTTAGCTTCTGATTAGGCCCAAAACCAACCTTAAGTCTTAGAATTCAACATCATTGGGGAACGGGAACCCGAGTCGTAAGGGGTACAAAATGTGGTGTCTACACTGGGCTATGACCAAAGTTGAATTTCCAAAGACTTGTGCCTCCTTTACCCCTAACTTTCGAAGAGCTTCCATTCCTGCAATACAAGCTTCATATTCTGTCACGTTGTTAGTTGCCTCAAAGTTCAACTTAACTGCCAAAGGTATGTGAGATCCATCGGGGGTTGTCAAAAGTACTCCTATCCCATTTCCATATTGGTTCATAGCTCCATCAAAATATATCTTCCATGCCCTTAGTTTGATATCCAAAACATCCTCATCTAGAAAATCTTCTTTACCATTTTCTCCTTCTACAGGGTTTTCAGCACAAAAATCTGACACGACGCTTCCTTTGATGGTTTTTCTAGCCTTTACTATGGGTGTGTATCTCTCGTAATCATGGAACCTCTTCCTCAAGCAGTATACAACTCTCTCATTTTTATCATCATCCTCTTCTGCAAGCATACTTCCAACTGCATTTTCTATGATCAAGAGATAAAGGAGTGGTGGTTTTCCATGCCTCTAGGGCACTAATATGGGTGGATGGAGAAGGTATTCCTTGATAAGTTCAAAGGCTTTTTGACACTCATCATTCCATGCATGGGGTTCATTCTTTCTCAAAAGCTTGAAAATAGGCTCACAAGTGGAGGTAAGTTTGGCAATGAATCAGCTGTTGTACTGTAATCGTCCTAAGAATCCTCTTATCTCTTTCTCACTCTTGGGTGGAGGCATATCCAATATGGCCTTGATCTATGATGGGTCAACCTCTATCCCTCTATCATTTACCAAAAAGCCTAGCAATTTCCCTGCAGTTACTCCAAAAATGCATTTTATGGCTTCAACCTCAGTCTATACTCCTTGATCCTTTTGAAGAACTTCCTCAAATTAGATATGTGGCTTTCTCAATCTTTGGACTACACGATCATGTTGTCCAAAAATACCTCAACTTCATTGGGCATCATGTCATGTAACAGGGCTGTGGCCATTCATTGATAAGTCGTATCCGCATTCTTGAGCCCAAATTGCATCACTGTATAACAATAGATCCTCCATTCTGTAGTGAAAGTGGTCTTGGCCATGCCCTTAGGAGCCATCTTGATTTGGTTATATCCTGAAAAACCATCCACAAAAGACATCAAGGCACTACCGATGGTGTTATCCAGTAAGACATCTATGTGAGGAAGAGGGAAATCGTCCTTTGGGCAAGCCTTGTTTAGGTCTCTAAAGTCCACGCACATCCTTACCTTTCCATCCTTCTTGGGTATAGGCACAACGTTGGCTATCCACTCGACTTGGTGCACGAGTTTGATCAATCCTACTTACAACTGTTTTGTGACCTTTTCCTTGATCTTAAGGAGCCATTCAGTTCCCATATGCCTCAACTTCTACTTAACAAGAACCATGTGAGTGTGGGTATTAATGTGGTGTTGGGCTATCTCGGGATCAATGCCGGGCATATCTTCATAGGAACACGCAAACACCTCCTTGAATTCTGTGGGAAGTTCTTGAAGATCTTTTCTTTCTTCTTTACTTAGGGTTGAGTATATTTTAAATAAGTGTAGATTCTCATCATTGCCCAAATTAAGAGTTTCAAAAGTTGGTTCGACAGGTTCAGTTTTCTTTTCCAGTTGTTTTTTAATTTCATTTTCAAATTCATTAGAATCATTCAAGTGAAAATTTTCAATATTATGGGACATATCAAAATAAGCCAAATCAGAATTCATCTTATTAAAAACGTTAAAAAGTACATCTGAACTTGCATTACAAAATTCACTTCCCATATTCTCAAAAAACCCAACCCATGTCCAATTATTAAGTTGCCCAATAGCAGGCACGATGAAGGCAGAAGGATCACTTAGCTCTTCGATGGTAATGGAAAGCACGTCCCCCTACTCTTTCAACATAGTCCCCATTGCTTCGGCATCCATGTAAGCTTCTCATTGAAGAACATTTCCCAGCAGAGATTCACTTTTCTGTCCTTATCCACCCCAAGCTCAAGAAAACTACAGAAAAGAAAGTCTCCTCCTTCCTTCACAAAGTTCCTATTTAGGGTACCAAGGTTCTTTTTGGTTCCGTCGTAACCTTTAAGGAATCCCAAACCTTTTTTGGTTAGTTGAGTCTTGAAGTCGGGGAATTCAACCACCCATCTTCCTTCTTTTCCGAGATCCATACTAGGCGTATACCCCATTTTCTTCATCATTGCAATCACCTCATGACTAAAATATAGGAGTAAATCCGTAGTATACTTCTCATCCTTTAATTCATAATCAGCCATGTTTACAAACTCAAAGCCACTCATTTGAAACTCATTTCCTCCCTTTTCAATTCCACAGACGAGAGCTAGGATCTCACCATCACCAAGTACTATGGCAATTCCTCCTTTTCATGGGATCTTCATCTTTTGGTGCAAGGAATAAGGAATGGCCCCAATGGGATAAAGCCATGCTCTTCCTAAGAGGAGGTTCTAGTTAAGGGTGATGTCCATCACGTGAAATTTCACAATTGTTTCCAACAGACCAATGTTGCAAGGAGCCTTGAATGTTCCCATAACCTTCCTTAAAGTGTTTTCATATGCTCTAACAATCAAAGGAGAAGGGATGATTGTCTCCACATCTAGACCAACGGTGAAAGTGGTCCTAAAAAGGCATACATTTAATGCGGATCCATTATCAATAAGCACCATTGGAACCTTGGCACCCATGCACTCAATGGTGATTTACAAAAGCCTAGTGTGAGGGGCACCTTCGAGAGGAAGTTCTTCATCGAAAAAGGTAAGGGAAGGATAAGATGGGGCCTTAATTCCCATAAGAGATAGCACTTCTTGTGAAGTAGAATTGATAGGCACTTCTTTTCCATTCAAAGCATCCAAGAGAGCACTGTGATGCTTGTGAGAAGCCATCAACAAGCCCCATATGGACACATGAGCTTGAGTCTTCTTCAATTGGGTCAAAACCCTATCTTTCTCTTCTTTTTCTTCCTTCCATTTGGGTTCAACAAGCTTGGACCCTTCTTCCATGTTCCCACCAAGATGATCCTTCTCCAAAAAGGATGGTTTGTAGTGTTTCCCACTCCTAGTGATATTTGCCACATTGTCTTCTAGGACCCTCTTCTTTAATTCGGTCATTCCTTTGGGGAGTATTCCCTACACAGCCACTGCATTTTTCAACATCTCATCCTCTTCATCCCATATTCCTTGGACTTCCACCACGTTAACCTCCACAGTTTTTATTAACTTTGAACAATCCTAATCAATCTCTTCTACTTGTATCTAATTTTGATATAAAGGAGGAGCTCGATGATAATCAGGCAAAGGGTTTTTTCCTAATGTTAGGCTTGGCGATGATGTTTTGATTTGGAAGGGTTCCATTGTTTATTAGGTCTTGTATCTCATGCTTGAGGTGGAAGCAATTGTCGATTTTATGGTTGGATTGCTGGTGGGAGTGACAATATTCATTGAGGTTCCAAGTAAGAGGTACAAGATTAGGCATGGGTGTGGGGTCTAAGGGTTTAATGAATCCTTTAGAAGTCAAGTTCTCATATGCCTAGGCAAGGGTCATTCCTAGGTCAGAGAATTCTTGGCGGGCTTTCTTTGTGAAGCTTGAGTAGACTAGGGGTTGTTGAGGTATAATGGCACTTACATTCACAAGATTGGGTGCTTTGGAAGTTGCCATTCCTCCCCCATATGTCTTCTTGATTGAAGGTTTGCTCTCCCCTTTCTCCAATTGTCCATTATTGATGGCATCCTCGATCCTAGTTCTACAATCACACAACTCTCCAAAAGAGCTAATAGGCGATGACAGAAGCCTATTATTATATGCTAGAAGCAAATTTTTGATGATCATGTTGATTTGGTCCTTCTCGTTTGGCCTATTAACCATCTTAGATGCCTTTCCCTTCCACCTTATCATGTATTCGAAAAACGTCTCCCCTACTCCTTGCTTGGTAGTCTCCAAATCCCTTAGAGTCACATCAATCAGAGTGTTGAAGATGAATTGATCCACAAAAAAATCCACTAGTTCATTCCACACCTTGGTCTTATTTGGATCTAAGCTATAGTACCATCTTGATGCGCCCCCCATGAGGAAGAGCAAAAATGCATGCAAAGTTTGCTTCTCATCCAACCCTTTGATTTCAACAATGCTTAGATATCTTCTAACATGTTGCTTAGGATCTCCAGTCCCATCAAATTTTTCCACATCAGAAATCTTGAAATTTGGAGGCAATGCAATGAGAGTTTTAGAGCCCATTCCACCCATGTTGTAGAGACAATCATCCATTCCTCGAGCCTTGCGAAAGGCTAGTTGCATTTTGTCCATTTTTTACTTCATGCCACGGTATCCACAATGAGTTTCTCAAATTTCTTGTTCCTTTCACATTCGGCCCTATCTCTTTCATCCCAATCTTCTCCCTTATCCTCATCATGTGTCTGCACATGTATGGGCTTTTTCTGCTTGCTCTCCTCTAGCTTGGTGAGACAACCCCCTATTTTCTTGAGAGCATCGCTTTGTTCTTCTATTGCTTTGAATATCTTTTGTGCGGTCTTGTCATCAATTGGAGTAGCCATTCCCTCTTAAGATACTTCCTCTTGAAATGTCTCTTCTTGAGATACATATTCTCGATATGTTTCCTCAATTTTGACCAAACGCCTTCCGTTCTTTTCTCGGACCCAAATTGGAGTGGGGACGTTCTTTCTTGATCTTGGTGGTCCAATGGTGCCTGAAAAGAAGTCCCATTTTATTAAGCCCATGTCCCAATTAAAAGGTTCCTTTTATTAACTTAGATGTTCTTAGAAAATCTTTAAGTCCATTTTAATGAAGGCTCAATTACAAAAATCACTCCCTTTCCTCTCGTGAACCTTGCCCCTTGTTTCATTGGGCTTTAGTCCATTTACAACAAAACTCTCATCTTACTCTCGTGGGCTTTCGTTAGAATTTATTTAGAGAAATTCAACCATTTCTCTCAAATATGGGATTACGATGTATCCATCACCTTTGGGCTCTTCTTTTTTCATTCATTATCACCATCATTTTTTTTTTTTTTTGTAGTAGCCCTCTAACTAGAATACATTGTAGCCTTCCTTCTAAAGTCCATGAATTTCTCATCATTTTGGGCTTAAGCATGCAACAAGAAGGACCAAGATTAGGAAATTTCATATTGGCTTTGTAGGATGTTGGATGCTAAGTCCATAGCATATTTGTTACCTTAGGCCTAAAGTTCTCATTTCAAGAGGCCTTTTGATTTGGGTTTATGACAGCAGCTAGGCTATTGTCTTATGAACCTTTCAAGCTAAGATATTCCTTTGGACTTTGGGAGAAGCCTCTTATATGTAAGAACTTTTCTTTTATCCTAACATCTTAGGGTATGCCATAACTTTTGGGTCATCCTCAAAATTTTTACATCTTTTATTTGTCCTTTAGAATTAGGTGAACACAAGATATATGGTTGAACAAATAAGAGATATAAAAGGTACTCTCTTATTGATAGGATCTAGGATCTCTCTAAGTATGGGTAGGCTCCTTAGAGCTAATTGGATAGATCAGTGGGTCACTCATAACTAGGTGGGCCATGATTTCAACCTTGGGCCTAAATGGATCGTTGTGAATTGGTGGCAAACTGTTAATGTACTCAAAGCCCATCATAGGCAATGGCACAGATTGTGAGTTGCTGGGATGAACTCCAAAAGACTTTGGCCTGAATGGAGCGTACTCATCCTCCCACTCATCACTAACCAGGGTGAAAGGGACAAAAGAACCAAGTGGAGTGTGTGCAAATAAATATCGAACAAGCCTTTATCTAGATTAAGAAATAAGACACATTGGAATCAAACTCTCTATCCCCAGTGGAGTCGCCACTGTAGGCGCAACGGGGGGAGAGTACGCCTCGAACTAGTGGACCTAGGCGAAGAAAAGAAATTGAGATGCAACCTAGATTAGGTCTAAGAACCATATATATAGCGCCCTTCATGGAAGGACTGATCTTACTACCAAAGTATGGGTTTGGAGTTTACGTAAGACTTGGAAAGGTGTTACGCACCCAAGACCGCTAGACCTGTGGGTCGGCTTCCACTCATTGTGTCTTATGTCTTAATCTTGTTAAAGGCAAGTTCAACATTTATCATGATGGAAAATAACATGTGCAGCGGAAGAATTTAACGGATCTACTTCATACGCAATCGATAACATGTACTATGTAAGTTTCAGAATATAAGATCAAGAGAGTGTACCTTGGTATGGTGAAATTCAAAACCGAAAATCAGAAGTACTTGGGAATACTTTTAATCTTCACTCCAATTCCACTTGATGACCAAGAAGTGTGGTCTCTCAATCAGTTATGTGTGTATGTTCTAGAGAGAATCAAAGAGTGTGTCTCTTCCTCACATACAAAACCTTTTTTTTTTCACATAAAATTCTGTATGTTTTTCTCTACATAACTGATTATCTAATTGGGCCAGCCTTTTGGGCCTTTCCAATTGGACTTTAGTGTGTGGCTTGGAATGGGACCAAAAGGGAACAAATAAGACTCTAGTTCCAATGGGCCTTGGGCTTTTCTGTCAACTCTTGACAAGTCCAAAGTTACCATTAATTATATTCAATACCACTATAAGAATATAATTGCACTCTAGGCCTTATTAATAAATTATATCCCAAGACTTTATTGTACATGCAACCCCTTCATAAAATATTCGTAGTAATACAAAGTCATGAATGTAGACTGCCACTTTGTAAATTACTACATCTTAATCCTTAAGTACCCAGTTTAATCCTTTAATGTTATTCACCATATATTTATGAAATCCAATTTCATAAATATATACTTTAGTCTTACTAAAGTGGTTAGGCCTAACTCTTTGAATAACAAACCCATTAAACTTATCTCAAGAGAATATTTTATATCTCTGTTAAGAGACTATGAATTCCATCTTGAGAATATATGTTCCATCAACACTAAATGTGGCTGCCCAACATACTGAGGTTTTGACCGTTACTTTAGATCTCACTCCTGATATATTAAAGCAACCTACACTTCATGATCAGGTCCATTATTCTCTCAGGATTAAGAGTTCATGTAAATATAAGTCGTGAGATTTATTATTCAATTGACAGTCGTTAGGAGAATAATAAATCTCACAACAGTCCAGTTCAATATGTCTTAACTCTTAAAACATATCAACATATCAACTAGAAGTCACCACTTCCATGATCAAGACAAATCATCTTAGTTGATATGTTATAGTTTTCGCAGATAAAATGTCAAATTTCATCACCGACTACGAACCAAATTCTGAGTTTACAAAGAACTTGTGATTTATATCTTCTGTGACTAAATCACATACTATGCATCTCATAGACTATATGATAATGTCCGAATATTCATGTTACCATTATTTTAGATGATAATAAAACAACTTTATTAATCACAATATTAAGTCATACATCATGTCATATATAATGTCATAAATAATATCATACATAGCATCATACAATAGGATTTAAGGGCACTAATCCCAACATATCATTCTAAACTCACACACACGCTAACATGCATCTAGCATACAACATGGCACTTCATCCTAAATCCTAACATACATCTATCATGGCATTGCATCACATATCTCATATTCAAGGCAGTAACCAAACAAACATATATCATATAGGTAGAAACATCACAAGACAGATTCAAACATCATGTTTTTGAGTCTAAGGCATGGCATACATACTTGCACATATATGTTCATCAAAAATAAGGTCAAGGTTATATCACAAACTGTTGTGCAGATAGCACCCCAGGACTCAAATCAATAACAGTAAATAAGCGGAAATCAAATAACAAGCACACACAAAGAACACAAGAATTTACGTGGTTCAGCAAACTGCCTACCTCCATAGCGATGACAGAGAAATTTCACTATAAAAAATAGGGAGATACAATAGTGCACAAGAACACTCTCAAGAAACCCAAATCCCAATTACACCCTAACTCTCTCTCACCCACAAGACAAGAAAACTCTATTCTTCTTCTTATGTGGCTGCTGCTAGGTTTTTAGGAATTACTCTAATTATCTATTTAGTGCCGCACATAACAACATATATATATATATGTGTGTGTGTGTGTGTGTGTGTGTGTGTGTGTTATTAACCAAGTCGGCAAAGGAGCAATCCTTTTACAATTTGGATTCAGTCAATTAAGGTGACCAAATTTGGGCTTGGCAATTCATGCCACACACACGGGCCCACTTCAACAAATCTCCACCTTGGCTTGAATTGATCAAGCTACACAAGAAAACTCCTCCATTGCCTCCACCTTAGCCCTTAAGGGCTCACAAGCTGCAAACACCAATCAAGTCCAAGCAATCCTTGAACTTGTCTGTTGGATGGCTTTGTTAGCATATCAGAGGCATTCTCACTGGTGAGAATCTTTGAGAAAAAAATATCACCAAACGAAACCCATTCTCTGATCTTGTGATACCGCACAACAATATGCTTTGTTCTTGCACGATATACCTGATTCTTCACCAAATGAATTGCACTCTGACTATCACAATGTAGCACCATGCTATCCTGCTTGAAACTGAGCTCATTAACCAGTCCACTAAGCCAAGCAGCTTCTTTTCCTGCCTCTGTCATCGCAATATATTCTGCTTTTGTAATGGATAAAACAACAACATCTTGTAGTGTAGACTTCCAGCAAATTGGGCCACCAGCAAACCTAAACACATAGCCTGTCATTGACTTTCTAGAATCAAGGTCCCCTGCATAGTCGAAATCCACATAACCCACAGCTTCTGTACTAGCTCTCTAATCAAATAGGATACCGAAATCACGAGTGCCTGTAAGATATCTAAAGATACACTTTACTGCATTCCAATGCTCTTTGCCTGGATCTGCCATATACCTACTGACCACACTGACTGCATGAGAAATATCAGGCCTAGTGCACACCATCAAATACATGAGACACCCAACTGCATTCGCATATGGCACTTTAGACATATACTTTGACTCCTCATCTGAACTTGGACACAACTATGAGGACATTTTAAAATGGGCAGAAAGCGGTGTACTAACAGGTTTTGCATCAAGCATACTAAACCTCCCTAACACCTTCTTAAGATATCCCTTCTGAGATAACCATAATTTACCAGCCCCTCTATCTCGGTGAATTTCTATCCCAAGGATCTTCTTGGCAGCTCCAAGATCCTTCATGTCAAATTCACTACTCAACAAAGACTTCAACTTCACAATTTCTTGCTTACTCTTTGCAGCTACTAACATGTCATCAACATATAGAGCAAGAAATATATATATGAGCCATTAGCAAGTACTCTAAAATAAACACAACAGTCATACTCACAGCGCATGTACCCATGTGTGACCATGAATGAATCAAACCGTTTGTACCACTGCCTGGGAGACTGCTTCAAGCCATATAATGATCTCTTCAACAAACAAACATAATCTTCCTTGCCAGGTTCTTTGAAGCCTTCTGGCTGTTACATGTAAACCTCTTCTTCTAAATCTCCATGGAGGAATGCGGTCTTCATATCTAGCTGCTCTAACTCCATGTCATGCATTGTCATAAATCATAGGATTACTCGAATTGAGGTGTGCTTCACAACTGGTGAAAAAATCTCATTATAATCAATTCCTTCTCTCTGTGAGTAACCCTTAGCCACTAACCGTGCCTCGAATTTTTCACCTTCCTTTTCTGACAATGCTTCTTTCTTGCGAAATATCCACTTGCAACCAATAGCCTTCTTTCCCTTGGGCAATTTCACTAATTCCCAAGTCTTATTCTTCTGTAGTGACTCCATCTCTTCTGACTTTGCTACAAGCCATTTATCATTGTCTTTCCTATCTGTAGCCTCCTTGAAAGTGCATGGATCTCCACCGTTGGTTACGAGAGCAAAACTAACCATGTCTTCAAAGCCATATCTTTGTGGTGCTTTGTGAACCCGCTTCTCTCTACCTTTAGCAATTGAATAAGGCTCTTCTTGTTGCTGCTATGGATCAATCTCAACATCACCCTTATCACTGGGTGAACTATTCTCGTCAAACTCCACCTCAACAGTTAATTTCTCCTATGGACTATCATCACATGTCTCTGCTTCATTCTGTTTCAACATAAAGGCTTCATCAAATATGACATCTCTGCTGATCACCGTTTTCTTTGAGATTGGATCCCAAAGCCTGTAGCCTTTAACACCTTTTTCAAAACCAAGAAATACGCATTTTCTTGACTTCAAATCCAATTTAGAACGCTCTCCACTCTGCACATGCACATAAGCTGGACAACAAAAGATTTTTAGACTCAAATAATCAACTGGTCTACCTCACCAAACCTCTTCTGGAATCTTGAAATCTATGGCTGATGATGGAGATCTATTAATAATGAAGCTTGTTGTGTTAACTGTCTCTACCCTGAGCACCTTAGGCAACCCTGCATTCAATCTCATGCATCTGTCTTTTTCTGCTAAGGTTCTGTTCATTCTTTCTGCAACCCCATTCTGCTGTGGAGTTCCTTTAACTGTGAAGTGACGAGTAATGCCTTCCAATTCACAAAATCTTATGAATTCTTTATCTCTATACTCTAGTCCATTATCTGTTCTAAAGTATTTTATTTTCCTGCCAGTCTGATTCTCAATCTGTGCTTTCCACTTTTTAAATATGCCAAACACATCAGACTTATGCTTCATAAAATAAATCCAGACCTTTGTAGAGTAGTCATCAATGAAACTGACAAAGTATTGAGCACCGCTGTGAGAAGAAACTGATACCGGACCCCAAACATTTGAATGAATGTAGTAAAAAACAACCTTACTTGTATGAGAGCCTGTCTTGAAACTGAATCTATGTTGCTTCCTATACACACAATACTTGCAGAAGTCTAGCTTGCATGTCTTCACCCCTTTCAATAAATTTCTCTTGTGCAACTCTAACATACCACATTCACCAATATGGCCAAGTTGCATATGCCATAATTTTGTGTCGTCAGTGCTAGACTCCACCGAAGTGGTGACTGCAACTCTTCCTACAACTGTGTTCCCAATCAATCTGTAAAGTGTGCTTACTTTCTGTCCCTTCATCACCATCAAAGCACCTTTGGTAATCTTCATGATTCAACCCTTTGATGAGTATGAATAGCCCAAATCATCCAATACTCCTAAAGAAATTAAATCCTTTCTAAGATCTGGAACATGTCTGACATTACTAAGAACTCTCACAACTCCATCAAACATCTTGATCTTCACAGTACCAATTCCTATAACCGGGCATGTAGCATCATTACCCATTTGGACCATACCACCGTTGTAAGGCTTATACGTGTCAAACCAATCTTTCTTTGGAGTTATATGATATGAGCATGCTGAATCTAAAACCCAAGATTCCAATAGAACATTGTTACTTGATGAAACTGAAAGTAAATCTACACCAACTTCACTATCATCTGATGTTTCTTCAGCAACACTAACTGATTCTAGGGGCTTCTTTCCATTCTTCTTCTCCTTTAAATGCTCTTTCAACTCTTTACACTGATTCTTGTAGTGCCCTTTCTTGTGACAATAAAAGCACTCTACATCTTTCTTTGCACGTGATTTAGACTGTGATCTATTCCTATTGGAGTTCCGTCCTCTTGACCTGCTTCTACCCCTATTGCTTGACTCAGACTTTACAATAAGTCCATCAGCCTGAGAACCATCGCCATCTTGCTTCATCTTTATGTGTGACAAGAGAGCACTAGTCACCTCCTCCAGTACTATAGTCTCTTTCCCGTACATCAATGTAGTCACTAGATGATCAAAAGAAGTAGGAAGCGACGCTAATAAGAGTAACGCTTTATCTTCATCCTTATAATTCACCCTAAAACTTGACAATTGGGTGTTCAACATGTTAAACGTGTTAAGAGTAACGCTTTGCTTCTAGGATGTTATGAATGACCTCATCACCTAGGTTGAGACGAATAGCGCTAGCTGCTTTCTCATCCATCTCTACCCATTCTACATCCTTCATGATTTTCGGTTTCTTCTCCTTCCCAAGCAAGGCTTTATGAACTCCTTGTTGAATTAGGAGATCCTTCATTCGCCTTTGCCAAAGTGAAAAATTTCCCTTACCACAAAACTTCTCTACATCATACTTTGTGCTTGACATCTTTACTATATTCAAAGGATTGAATCCTAACCTTGCTCTGATACCACTTGTTGTGTAGATAGCACCCCAGGACTCAAATCAATAATAGTAATAAGCGGAAATCAAATAATAAGCACACACAAAGAACACAAGAATTTACGTGGTTCGGCAAACTGCCTACCTCCACGGCGACGACAGATAAATTTCACTATAAAAAATAGGGAGATATAATAGTGCACAAGAACATTCTCAAGAAACCCAAATCCCAATTACACCCTAACTCTCTCTCACCCACAAGACAAGAAAACTCTATTCTTCTTCTTATGTGGCTGCTGCTAGGTTTTTAGGAATTACTCTAATTATCTATTTAGTGCCGCACATAACAACATATATATATATATGTGTGTGTGTGTGTGTGTGTGTGTGTGTGTGTGTGTGTGTGTGTTATTAACCAAGTCGGCAAAGGAGCAATCCTTTTACAATTTGGATTCAGTCAACTAAGGTGACCAAATTTGGGCTTGGCAATTCAAGCCACACACACGAGCCCACTTCAACACAAACAAATGCATGTTCATTTGAATTCATGACTTACCTGGCTTACCTTACTTACCTTACTACATCAAAGCACCTATGCATCAATGCATGATCATTCATATGCATGTTCATGGCAAAACAAAGAAAGAATTGAAAACAAACCTTAATCTAACACATAAAGAACAAACAAGTAAACAGAGACATATACATGTGGAACCAAGCTAGAACAGAGACATATTAGACAAATAAAATAAAGAAACAGAAGCATAAAAGTTTAGACTAGGGTTTTAGGGCATGAGTATGCGTGCGCATACATAGGGCCTGCATACGCAGCCCAGTTGTATGCATACGCATACTTCGAATATGCGTGTGCATGCACAAAGCACACGTACACATACACGCCCTAACCCTAACCCAGAAAGCAAGAATACAGCTGCACAAAAACCTTAAATCTAGCAAGTTAACATGCTTAAAACAAAGAAATAAAGAAAACCTAAACTAAAGAAACATGTTATTGCATATTCAAACAAGAAAAACAAGAATCAAAAAAAGAAAAAGCTAAGAAAAGAAATAAGAAAGTTTAGAAATTATACCTCAAAAACACAAAGCTCTTTAACTTGATTTTGACTGTTCCCCTCAATCAAATCTATTCACAATCAAACAAGGAAGTGATTAGTAATCTTATAACTCCAAGATCAAGGCCAGAAAAGGCCTCAATCAAAAAAATATTGACTTGAGGATGTTTTGTAAAAAAACCCCCTCTTTAATTCACTATTTCTAGTGAATCTTATGTTTTCCCTTAGAATTTTCTATGTTTTTGAAAGCTACTATGTATAGCTTTATATAGTGTGAAAATAGGGGTTTGGAACAGAAAAACTTGCCTTTCATAGTTTTTGGAATCCTAACAAGCATATGCATGTCCGTTTATGCATATGCATGCATGAAGCATGCGTACACAAAGCTTGAGCATGCATGCGCATACGTGTGTATGCACACGCATGCCCTAGGGTTTCCTTTGTCTTTATTTTCCAAAAATAGCTCATCCTATTCATAATAAAAGTATATTTTTCTTAAAACATTTTCCTCAAGTCAATTTCAATCTGATTGGGCCCTAAACCAACCTTGGGTTTTAGAATTTCAACATCATTGGGGAATAGGGGCCCGAGTTGAAAGGGGCACAAAATGCGATGTCTACACCATCTCTAATTCACTTTTTTTCATTTCATTATTCACTCTCAACCTTATACCAGTGCCTCCTAAGTTCTAAGCCTCCTTCCTAAGAGTACTCTTCCTCCTAAGAACGTCCCTCTTCTTTGTAAGTCTTCGAACCTTTCATTCCTTCCTTCCCTTATTTCCATTTTGGGGTTTACCCATTTATTAAGCAATGATACCGCCGTTGAGGCCCTTAAGGCCAAATACCATATTCCTCGAGACATATTCATTGAATACTGTCCGTAGGGGAATATAGAGGACCAAAGAGTGCCAAGAGTGATTTTTATTCCTCTAATGGCCGTCCTAAAGGGTGGGGTTTGGTTCCCTTTAGACTCCTTGTTACTAGGAACCCTTAGGTTTTATAGGTTCAACCCCAATCAGTGTCTACCCAACTTTGATAGGGTGGTCACTATGTTAGCTGGTTAAATAGGCTCTACAACCTAAAAATTACCCACCATGACATAAACTTCCTCTAAAGTTGTTGTGGTAGCCTTAAGAACGACTACTATCTCAAAGTTTAGGACACCCGAATAAGGCTAATTTCTTGCCTCCCAAACTCTGAGAAGAATTCCTAGGAATTCATAAAGGTAAGCAGGAACTGGCTTACCGATGAGCTCACTTGCCTAACTTCTCCTCGGATGGCAAGTTGGTAACCCTAGGTTTTATTTTTGCATTCCACCCCTTTTCTTTTTTAAACTTGCCATATTTCATATTGTGTTTTCCTAATTGTTATTCCTCGGCTTGTCACTACAGACTTTAGGCACACTAAGTTGAACATTGGCCTTGTCGAAGTTCAGGATCTAAATAGGATCCTCCGTACACACCAACGGGCAGCTCCAAGCTTCACATCGCATTCTTGGGTGCACCCCCTCCTACACAGGATTCCAAGATCTAGGAGACACATTCCAAGATCTATCCTATATCAACATCTGGCTAAAGGGATTCTTGCCCGACATCTCATAGAACGAGGCTCGGCAAAGAGGTCCCCATAGGACGGATTCCCCGAAGCCATTCAATTACGGTTCGAGGAAATCCAAGTAGCGGAGGGACATTCAATTGTCCCTAAGGCCCGAGTTCCCGGGGGATAAACACCTCCTCCTCGGCCGAAAGTTGTTGACAGCCCTAAAGGTCAAACCAGCGCTCCACCTTGGGGCGTGATCCTCCTACCAACCCTGTTGCAGCTGATCCACTAGCCTCACAGCCGAGACCAACCCCTCACCGATCGTCGGGATAGAGATTTCCTTCTCTCTAATTCCCACCCATGACCATGGTTGCCGCTAATAGTGTAGCTACCTTCACCCACCATAGCCATCACAAGACCTCAGCCTAAGTTGCCAATGCATCAACCTCCAGCCCCCCTTACTTCACACAGGTGAGGTGGTCTAATCATATTGTAGTCTTTTTGATTTCTGTAGTTTACAAATATTGGGTTTAGATTCAAACGACCTATTTGGCTATTGAATTCAAATGGTGGTTGTGCTTTTAATTATGGCAATTTAAAATGAAAAATTCAAATTTAATCCGTTAAGTTCAAAATTTGGGTTTTCGAAATATCAATTTTTGTTATTCAATTACAGGAGATTACTCTTTATACGACAAAATGATAAAAAGAGTCTCTATAATAGTGCATGTGAGGTGTTTGATGCTGGGTCTCAGTGGGATTCTGCATATGGGGACTTTCACTACGAGCACACAACCACACTACTGGTCAATCCCAAAGTATATTAAAATATCAATTCTCTGCTTACATAGCTTTTACTTTAGAACCTATATGGAACTTAAGGAACTGGGTGGAACATTGATCAACATTCAAACCACCATTAAATCAATTGAAAACAGGGTAGCCGAGTAGATGAATTTACAGGACAAGTCTACCTACCTACCTACCTATGGTAGCTAGAGATGAACAACTTCAGAAACTGCTGCAAAATGAGAACAATCCAAATTTTGTGGTTGAGTTTCTATTTCATTTGATAATTTTGAGAAGCTCTCGAAAAAATATAGCCAGGGCTCTGTGAGTATTTGTTATCTATGTAATTGATTTTGGAAAAAAGTTTGTTTAATGATTTCTTTTTATGGGTAAAATGAAATACTTCACTAAGTATATGCCTTTATGCTTCATAATTCACTGTTAAGAAAATTTTAGCTTCGCAGCTATGACATTGACTTAAGGGCATCTTTGTAAGTATGTGTTTCCACGTTCTTACCATGACAAATACTTTACATGGTTTTTCATTTATTGATTCAGAAACAGAATGAAGTATACAGCTAGAGCATTGCTTTTCAGTTACGAGGGATATAACTTTTTTGTTTCTTAGTATGTATTGAATTCCTTGGCAGAAAGATTTGCTTGCGTGGCCCCCTACCCATGATTGGTTGCCTAAAAGAACTGTATGTATCATGGTAAGTTTTTTATGAACGTAGGTGCACTATATTTTTCTTAACAGTGATTTATGAACATTATGTGTCATCTTAAGTTTATGTTGCATGATACTTTTTAAAATATGCAAATTGATTATTGTTGAAGTACTATTAAGTGCTCACGTCTCTTAACATATACTTTTGAAGTAGACATCATATTCAAGGGGAGTCACTGTCCAATGTAGAAACGAAAGGAGAGCAAGGCCTTCCATTGTGCATTTGAGCAATGGAAAAGGCAAGTTCTTCAAGGTGTTGTTTTGAAATAGTTGAACTGCTAAATGAATAGATAAGAAATAACTAAATGAAAGGAGTTACAAAAATTGGATTGTCTTATAACCTCAGTTATTTCTTTGTGATTTGATAGAAGTTTGCGTGCCGAATGCTATGTATATGCTCTAACTTGATTTCAATATTATAAAACTAGGAATGCTATATATATGCTTTGTCTTTTATTTGAGAATAGAAATTGATTTGACATAAATAGCTCTAATAATCTAATACAAGAAACTTAGCTTTTGACGTAACTATTGCTTAGATTGTGAAAGTTAGTTGGATATGTGGATTTAGATGGATGTGTTTGGCAGATTGTCACTTAAATATATAATTTATAAAAAAATCATAATACCAATTATTCTTTAATTTTATTCAGGCTTTGAGGTTGACTACATATGCAGTGGGAAAATCTGGTGTGAAGTTCATGAGAAATGCAAGGACATTCAGTGGCCATTTGCCAATTATTTCACTATAAGGGACATTTGGATCCTCTGAAAAGGGATGCACTTAATAAGGCTGTGTAGGACACTGCCCATGAAAATGTCTCTGCTATTGTTTTGAGTTTTGTTATTGCATTTACATAGCTGCCAAATATGTGTTGATGGACTTAATGGTTGTGTCTTTAATTTATTTAACAAGAGATTTAAAATATGGATTAATAACAATTTACCGAATTCAATGTTTTATGTTGATTAAATATATGATGTACTCTTCTACATAATGCAGATGTGTTGTATTATGTTTTCTACTCTTTTTGAGTCATTGCAAAAGATTTTGACATTGGTAATTATATTCTATTTATTTATTATGAAAATAAGGTTGCAATCATTATTGCGATCTGTTTATTCACAGTATATATGTAACTATGAAAATAAGTTCATTGTCAATGGACCCGACATGTATGTATTTTTATGGAGCTGATATACAGGATTTCTTTATCCCTTATTTGTCTTTATAATTTTTGATTGTGTACTAGGTTTGACAATGTTTAATATTTGAATTAGTAAATTTTATGTTATGCTTGGGTCTTCTCGATTTAGTTGTATTATTTGATTAGTGAGTCTTGAGACATTTTGATTTAGTGCAACAATTGATAATTGCAGTATTTTTTTTTTTTTAATGAATCTCATGCATTGCACAGGTTAGCGACTAGTATACACTATAAAACGGAATTCTTTGACTTTTTATTGACCTCTCTAGAGCTTGCCATATAAACTTTGAAGGTCTCACAATTTTTCACATCATTTTTTAAACATAATTTTTTAACTTTTTTTTAACTACATAAGCATAACACACATTCCCTAAAAAAAATTCTCAAAAAAAAAAAAAAAAAAAAAAAAAAAAACACATTCCCTAAAAAAAACTACATAACATACGAAATCTTTGAAAAACAAAAACCCGACTAGCTAGGCTTCTTCTCTCGAGCGATGGTTTCAGCCATTCATACTTTCTCTTTCTTTAGCACTCCTCCAATTGCTACATTTGAGAAATCAAATCAAGGTTAGGCTTTTTCTATTTGCTATTTTTTTTTTTTTTTATTCCTAGGGTTTAGTTTGATAAACCTTAGCAATTTACGTATCTGTGTAACCGGCAATACATATTTATATGTGGTGCAAGTGTTAAATAATATTAGATTGGAAATTGAATTCGGTTGGACATGCTTCAATGATAGCGTACAGTTCTAAATCTTGCAATCAAGTTTCGATGTTTGTTTACCATGTGCTATATGTTACCTGATTGTATTAATATTGTTATATGATGAAAATTTATGTGATTATAAATCAATTATTCATTTTTTTAATCATTGATTTGTGCCCTTTGTTATAGATTCAGTTTTGCAGAGTACTATGGATTTCACCAGTGTCTCTTTTACTATGGATATTCGTTTGTTGAGTGAAAGCTTAAGTCATTGGCAGCATGGAGGAGGTTTGATATTGTGGGTTTTCGAAGATAGAAGTTCAATAGTTGTTTTGGGCATATGGGGACAACCAAAGCTGCAATGGGCATTAATTACGAATCAATCTTACGAGGTGATGTTAACAATTATAACATACTGTGAATCTTGGTACAACTACGCCTCCATGGCAACTTTTCTTAATAATTTATAATTTTTATTAATTTGTTAATAATTGTTAATTGGAATTTTGCTTTAATGTAGTGACTATGACTCTCTTGCTTATTTATAAAACTATTTTTGTTTTTGCAATCAAAATCTACAATTACTTTCATGGATTTGTGGATTACATCTATTGGTAGAAACTTTCAACACCTTCAAAACCCAAACGTGAGATTGTAGCTGCCTCACCCAATGGTTCTTCTTTGACCACTTTTTTTCATCTAATTCATTTTACCAGGATTGCTTTTGTTTTGTTAAATTTTCTGTTTTGTTGGATTTAATTTGTGGATTTTTTTATATTTGGTGCATAATAAATAAATAAATAAAGATGCAGTTAGTTTGATTCTACCTTGATTTGGTTCATTTAGGGTAATTGTGGAGGAATTTTGATTACGGGATTCAAATCCCTTTGGTTTAGAGTCAATAATCTAAAGGCTCTAATTAATTTGACACCTACTTGAAGGTCCTCCAAACATGGGCTGTATAGAGGCATCTAAAAAAACCTTTATAATCCATTGTAATTATTATGCTTCAAATCAGGTTATAAGAGCCTAAGAAAATTTGATGTTGTCAATTCTTTCTGAGAGAGTCTTCCCTCTCCCAAGAAAAAGAAAAAAACTTTAGATGGTTTCTAAGATGCAAAAGAGTTTGTGTCACTGATGTGGTTTATTAAACAAGACAATTGATTTTAATTCTAGATTTGTAAATAAGTTGAATGTCTTGCAATGCTTTTCAAGGACGATCATCCCTAAGGCTCCAACCCCACATTTGCAACCAAATAGTCATTTTCCCATTTTTGTAAGATGGATATATTTTTCTCCTAATGAATTTGTAGATGGAAATTTCGAATCCATCTCATTTATTAAATCATCCAAAAAATATGATTTCCAAAAATCCATTATTAGAGTTCTTATGGAATTTATATTTATTTTCTCCTTTTTCTTTTCATTGAGATGGATTTTCCAAAGCCTGGCTTATGTTCAATGTGAAGAACTTCATTTTGAGATTAATATCATAATATCAGAATGAGTAATTTCATGAGATCATAATCTTTATCCCGCACTTTGAAGCAATTTTTTCAAAAGAATAATTTGGTTATTGAGTTGGAAATTTCTACTAATTGTTTGGATATTATATATGACAGATGAAGCGCATTTATTTTTGGTGAAAAGTCAAAGCCACAGCCTATGTCTTCAGAAATAGCCTCATGGATTAATAATTCACTTCATCTGTATTGATATTATTCTTAGTTGAGAAAGAAAAGAAAAAGTTACCCAACATATATAGGTAATCATGTTAAATTTAATTTTACGGGAGATGCTACTTGATGTAGTACAACCTAGGCTTCCCACCTAGATTAGTCTTACCGAAGAACCTTAGGCTTCCCACCTAAGGTGTTTGGAATCACCACCAAACAAATCAATGCAAATAATCTCAATAATAATAATAATAGTCTGTAAAATACAAAAGGAACCATCTGGAGGTTTATATACAACTTCCAAGAATCATAATGATAAAGATAAACTCTCCTAAACAAATCCTAAACAATCTCAAATACTAATACGATAATCCTAACAATCTCAAATACTAATCTAATACTAAAGATAAACCCAAATAAATATAACATAAATGATAAAGATAATCTCCACAGATGTGTCATCATGTGGTGTTCGCACCAACTCCCCTAGGGTGGGAGAAACTCGACCCTGTCGAGTAAAGCTCATAAGGATCAAGTGACGTCAAAATAAACTCCATCAAGCCACAAGCTCACTGGGTCAGCATGGCACCTCCATCGACGCTCATATGTGCGGGTGATAGGAGGTAGAGATGAGGTGGTAGCAAATGTATCCAAGTAAGCCTCCAAAAGAGTGGGGTCAAGCTACTGCAACTCCTCTCTGGTGATCCATGTACAATCAGAATCAGGCCGTCTTCGCCAGTGAACCAAGAAGCGCTGAACTATTCCATCCCTAGTGAAAAGAGACTGCTCATCCAAAATAACATCAATAATATCTTTATGTGCCTTTTGGAAACAAGATGGTGTAGGGCTAGGGACAGGGTTAGCCAAAGAAGAAGAGGGAGGATCATCAAAAGGGTCATAGGGAATAACTGCTGGACCTTTAAAAGCAATTAAATCAACAATATTAAAAGTAGAACTAATACCATAATCTGAAGGTATATCAATCACATATGCATTAAGTTTCTTTAATACCTTGAATGGGCCAACAGTGCGGGCCTGTAGTTTCTTAACGGTTCCTGAAGGATACCGTTCAAGCCTAATACGAATCATAACATAATCTCCTACATCAAAGTCTAAATGACGTCAACGTAAATCAGCCTGAGTCTTATACTTAAGATTACTAGCATGAATTTGTTTGTTGATCTCTTTATGCAGCTCATGCATGTGACTAGCAAACTCTACTGGAGACACAGAAACCCTATCATGTGAGGACATTGGGAGAAGGTCTAAAGGTCTCCTAGGTGTATAACCATGAACAACTTCAAATGGGCTCATACCTATGGACCTATTGACTGAGTTATTGTATGCAAATTGGGCTACAGGGAGTATAGATTCCCAAGTCTTACCATTCTCACCTATGAGACACCTCAAAAGAATTCTTAGACTCCTATTGACAACCTCAGTTTGACCATCAGTCTGAGGATGGTATGCTGTGGAGAATTTCAACTTTGTTCCCATCATGTGCCAAAGGGTCTTCCAAAAATAGCTCATGAATTTAACATCCCTATCTGACACAATTTTTTTAGGTAACCCATACAACTTAACAATCTCATCAAAGAAAATCTTGGCTACCTTGGATGCATTAGAAGTCTTAGAGCCTGGAAGAAAGTGAGCCATCTTAGAGAACCGGTCTACCACTACAAGGATGGAATCAAACTTCCTAAGGGTACGGGGGAGACCTAGTATAAAGTCCATGCTAATATCCTCCCAAGGACGGTGTGGAACTAGTAGAGGAGTGTAAAGGCCAGTATTTTGCTTGCAATGCTTAGCCAGTTGACATTGACGACATTGACCAATTATCTTAGCAACATCCCTCTTAAGACTTGGCCAATAGAACTGCCTCTCTACCTCTTCAATTGTCTTATCACATCCAAAATGTCCTGAAAGTCCTCCCGCGTGCACTTCCCAAACCAAAAAGTCTCTAACTGATGTGCAAGGAATACAAAGCTTATTGGCTTTAAACAAGTAGCCATCTCGGAGGATAAAATCATCAACACTGAAGATGCTCATTCCTAAGTGTAGTGTACACTTCTCCAAAATCTGGGCAAGATTCATACTCCTCTTGCAACTTCTCAAACCCTATGACTTTTGTGCTCATCACAGAAAGTAAGGTGACTCTGCGACTCAAAGCGTCAGCTACCTTATTCTCAACACCAGATTTATGTCTCAAAACAAAAGAGAATCTTTGCAAAAACTCAACCCAAGGGACATGTCGAGCATTTAATTTCTTTTGGGAATTGATGTGGCGGGGAGCATCATGATCAGAATAAATGACAAACTCATGGGGTGTCAAATAATGGCTCCAATATCTTAAAGCTTGTACCATAGCACAAAGTTCTTTGTCATATGTTGAATACTTCTTCTTAGCCTCATTTAATTTCTCACTAAAGTAAGCTATAGGGTGACAATCTTGGCTAAGAACTCCTCATATGCCTACACTAGACGCATCACATTCCACTTCAAAGACCTTATCAAAGTCTGGTAGGCGCATCACCGGTGCTTCTGTCATCTTCTTCTTGATTTCTTGAAATGCTTTACCAGTAGCATTTGACCATTGGAATTTGCCTTACTTCATACAATCAGTGATTGGTGCCATGATTATACTAAATCCACGTATGAAGCGATGATAGAAAGTTGCAAGCCCATGAAAACTGCGAACCTCATGAATGTTCTTGGGTTCGGGCCAATCCACTATGGCCTTGACCTTTTGTGGGTCAGCAGAAACTCGTTTGGATGAGACCACAAAACCTAAGAAAATGACACTATCAGTGAAGAAAGAGCATTTCTTTAGGTTGGCATACAAGTTTTCTCTCCTCAAAGTGGAACAAACTTGTTTAAGATGGTCCAAATGTTACTCCTTTGATTTACTATAAATGAGGATATCATCAAAGTACACTACCACAAATTTGCCCATGAAAGGCCTTCATACTTGTGTCATCATTCTCATAAAATTACTCGGAGCATTTGATAAACCAAAGGGCATCACAAGCCACTCATATAGACCATCATTTGTCTTAAAAGCAGTCTTCCATTCATCACCTGGGCGGATCCTAATCTGATGGTATCCACTTTTCAAATCAATCTTCGAAAAGATTGTGGCTCCTGACATCATATCAAACATATCATCTAACCTAGGGATAGGAAAACGATACTGTAAAGTTGTGATTTACAACTATGTTTTATGTTGGCTTTATTCCATGACAAAAGGTGTTGTAATTGCTTTAATTTTGTTCCTTGTATTTTGTGAGATTTTATTGTATTGGGTTTAGTATTAAGTTGGTGAAGACTCAAGCTTAAATGAAGATCAATGCATTTCGCGACTAGCTCGTGAGAAGTTCGCGAGAAGGGTTCCCACGAAAAGGGCATGTGAGAAGCACATGACTGAAAGCTGAAGAGTCGTGCCAAGCTGTCAATTTCACGAGTATTTCGTGGGTAAGGCCTTCCCGCGAGATACCTGCGAGACTCTCTGCCTGGATGATTTTTAAGTGTGACTTTCTTACCCTTCACCCATACTATATATACCCTCATTACCCACAAATGTAAAGGAGGCCATTCCTAAATAGGTTTTCTACAACACACACACACCCATCTTTTAGAGAGAGAGCTACTCATCCTTAGTGAGAAATCATTCTAGCCTCTTCTCATTCCCTCTCCCATTGACATACCTTGAGAGGAGATTTGTACCCAAACACAACTCACACCTTTTCAGAGTGTAGAGAGTGTTTTGGAGCTTGGGAAGCTTTGGGGATTTGCCAAAAGAAGCCAGTGAGGCTTGGTGGATGCAATCGGGCATATTGTAGGATCCGGAGAGCTAGACAAGACACTGTTCCGAGAAGCCTTGTTGGAGTAGGAGCTTAGAGGGCTTAGGTGCATTGGGTAGATTAGGCTTGGAGGGTCTTTTGCTAACCCATGTATCCCAACTGATTGTCTAGTGGATCGATTACCGCTTGGAGGGCGGCGGAGAGGTTTTTCGCCGAGTTCTTCGATTTCCTCTTTGATAACACATTGGCGTGTTATCTTATGTTTGCATTCTCTCTTCCCTTACTCTTGTGCTTTACTTCTATTGTTTGTTGTTCATGTTTATGCACTAGAGTAGTATCAGTTAATTGCGCTTCATTTACTCTTATTTCCGCACTTAGATAAGTTAGAGTAAAAGCAACTAGCCATAATTTTTAATTGGGGGTCTAAACAGCTCTTGTGTTTTTAACACATTTTCGAGCTTTTAGATACTTCACAGTAATCTTATTGATTGCGCGACTATCCACGCACATTCTCTAGGATCCATCTTTCTTTGGGGTCAAAAGTGCAGGGACTGCACATCGACTTAAGATTTCACGCACAAATCCTTTGTGCAAGAGCTCATCCACTTGTCTAGCCATCTCATCATGTTGAGGAGGGCTCATTCTATAGTGGGGCAAATTTGGAAGTGCTGCTCCTGAGACAAGATCTATGGCGTATTGAATATCACGCATAGGAGGCAACTGATTTAAGAGCTCCTTAGGGAAAACATCTTGCAACTCTCGAAGCACTGGCCGTACTTCTTTTCTTGATTCTTCAAAGCTATCTAGTGCAGCTTCCTTAACAACCAAAGCAAAGATGATGGAGTCTTGATTGACAGCTCTTTCAAGTTCTTTTGGACTGATGAGGTTCATACTTTGCTTTTTAGGCTCTTCTCTAGCCTTACTTGCACTAACAAACTTAGTTTTGACTGGGTTAAGCTTAATCCTTTGTCTATTGTGCATGAAGGAACAAGAGATCAAGCGACCATAAAGAGTGACATCTAAATCATAGAGCCATGGTCACCCCAAAATTATGTGTCCTACATCCATTGGAATCACATCACATGAAATATGAGCCTTGTATAAGAGGATATGAATGGGAACAAGACACCTATCTTTGATGGTGATAGATGAACCATCTACCCAAGAAACCTTATAGGGCTTAGGATGGGCAACTAACTTTAAATCTAGAAGAGAGACAAGTTTAGAAGAAACTTTATTAATGCAACTTCCACTGTCAATGATAACCTTGCGATTTGTGGTTCCACACTTGACAAAGGTTTGGAAGATAGTATTTCTTTTCACTTTCTTTGGACTGTGCTAGAGTACACCTAACAACACTCATTATAGGAGTATCAAGACTACCCTCACTGAGATTATCAAAAGATGGTAGGGCTCTAATGCAAGCTAATTGGGTGGAATCATCCTCTCCTATTTCTACAATGTCTTCAATGTTAAGCTCATAGACTACTTCTTCTACCTCTTCCTCTCCATCCAATTCTTCAATCAACAAAGTCTTATTAGGACGGGCAGCCATATGACCAAAGCCTTGACACTTAAAGCACTGGATTCTAGAATTGGGCCTAAATGTCTTTCTAACCACACTCTTCCCTTTGTCTTCTGGGCGCAAGGGCCTATTGTTGGGATTGGGTCTAGTTTGAGGACCTTGTTGGTATATACCCTGAGGGTTCTCTTCTATGTGTAAGGGTCTATTGGTGGGATAAGGCCTATTTTGGGTACCTTGGAGGTATCTACCTTGGGGACCATCAAAATTGTTGTAAGGCCACATGCGATTGTCAAATCTCCTTCCACTTTAGGGCCTAGGGATCAGCTCTAAATCTTGCACTAAGGTATAAGCATCATCAAGAGTTGAGACCTGTCGGGCCACTAATTCTCTTTGAAGATCATAATTGAGACCTTTTCTAAATCGACTCAAGGTAATTGGCTCATCTTCAATTGCATTGCTACATATCCTGTACTCTTCAAATTGTTCTACGTACTCAGTAGCAGACCTATTGTCTTGTCTCAAATCATGCCATTGATCCAACAAGTTGCCTTGATGAGAGACTAGGAAGTACTTTTCATTGAGCTTGGCCTTCATTTCTTCCCAAAGAGTTATGGGTGGTTGGCAGGTCTTACGAAGGTGGTTGACAACACTATCCCAATGGAGTTTTGCTCTTCGTACAAGTTTCATTTTGGCAAACCTAATTTTCTATCCTCAGACAGTTCATACCACTCAAAAAAATGCTCCATCTCTCGCACCCAATCATTGTAGACCTGAGGGTTCCTAACACCATCGAAGGTAGGGGCCTCTACTTTGATATGCTTTGCTGAGTTGTCTATTATTATTTCTTCCATTATGTGCATTATCCTCGTCATACCTAGCCTCTAAGTGGCCTAGACGGGCAGTAAGCTCTGCAATGGCTTGTCTTAATTCATCTTGGGGAGGAGGATCCATGTTCAGGTAGGATTGGGGACTAGAGTGGGATTCAGAACTAGACTCTAATTTGGAATTAGAATGTTCTTCAGAACTAGTTACTAGACGACCACTACGCAAATGCATGCAAAGAGATCAACAAACTAATTCTAGCAAGTGAATAGTAAGGATAATACTCAAGTTAAATTATATGTGAAAAGAAGTCATGAATTCCATAGGTTATTGCATTCAAGCAATACTAGCTTCAACAAGAATTAAATTAAAAGGACCTAATTGTGACAATGTGATTATGCTAGTTCAACTACTAATACTGAGAATTAATTACTTTAAAGGATTTTTTTTTTTTTTTTGGCTAAAACAAAAGGCTGAAAGAAAATAAACCAGCAACTAAAATAACAAAGTCATGTGGAAGTTTAAGCAAACAAAGGATAAAGGTTGTAGCATGTGACTGAGATAAAGTTGAGGCACGTAGTAGACATATTGATATTAGATTTGAAAGTGCATTTCAATTCATTAAGATAGGCAAGTCCACACCTTGGATGGGCTGACTTAACAACCTGGGCCTCACTAGACAGTGGGTCACACTACTAACAATGGTGAAAGTGGGATTGTGGTTCCTCACATGTAGTGGAAGTGGAGACTTCTTGAGAATTCTGCCTGCTTCGTGGACCTGACTTGACCCTTTTTTTTTTCTTTTCTTTTTTTGAAATACAATAAAGAAAGACCAAAATATAAAACTAAAACCTGCTAGTGCCAAATAGTAGCACGTTAAACTGAAACATTACACACGAAAGCTAAAGAAACGAGAAACAAAGGAAAACTAAAAAGAGAAGGGATCGGCGCTCGCAAGAGTCATCGGCGAAGAGGCAGCGTGGCTCATCGGCATCCACTGTCGGTGGTGCGCGATGGTGGAGATCGGAGCTAGTGAGTCAAATCGTGGGAGCGATGGTGACGGTGGCGGCTGTTGGTGATGACTTCGGCGGCAGGTTGTGCGATGGTGTCATTCCGTTGGTGGGATCGACGGTTTGGTGTTGGCTTTCAAATCTCTTCTGTCTCTGTCTCTGATCTTATGGATTGAAGTTGTGAATCTGAATTTTTTTTTTTTTTTTTCCTTGTGGTGGTCCTAGAGCCGGGCACGAATGGGGGTCACAGGCTTGGAGGGAGTATTGGGTTTCTCTATTGGCTTTTGGATGAAGAATTCGTGTGGCCAAAAGGGGTATATGGTACGGATTGGTTCAGGTTCTGGTTTGCAGATCTCGTGAGGTAGGAAATTGGGTTGCTTTTTTGGTTTGCAAATCTCGTGGGGTAAGTATTTGAGTAATGGCATGTCTGGCAATTGATTTGTTTTCTGATGGTGCCTATGGCTGTGGGTTGTCAATCGTGAATTTGGGTTGCTCAAAGGGGTGATCGGGTTGGGCTCTAATACCAAGTTGATGTAGGACAACCTAGGCTTCCCACCTAGATTAGTCCTACCGAAGAACCTTAGGCTTCCCACCTAAGGTGTTTGGAATCACCACCAAACAAATCAATGCAAATAATCTCAATAATAATAATAATAATAGTCTGTAAAATACAAAAGGAACCATCTGGAGCTTTATATACAACTTCCATGAATCATAATGATAAAGATAAACTCTCCTAAACAAATCCTAAACAATCTCAAATACTAGTACAATAATCCTAACAATCTCAAATACTAATTCAATGCTAAAGATAAACCCAAATAAAGATAACATAAATGATAAAGATAATCTTCACAGATGTGTCATCATGTGGTGTCCGCACCACTACTATATATTGCTGAAACAGATTTGCATTTGATTTGATTTTTTTTTCAACTGTAGTTATTTTGGTCAATGTTGAATACTTGCTTGAATTCCAAATGCATTAGGATTATGATTGTCTCAAGTGAGGAGAGACATTTTTCAAAATTTTCATTCAACCACCCCCTTGTTGGTGCATTTTCACATTTTGAATTTATATTGATCTAATTGTTATTCCTATCTTGCATGCTTTCTTTGCAGCATAATTGCTAATCATGATAAGTTTGCATATGTAATATGTGGTCTTATTAATAGTTAAATATGTATATTGGGGAAGTATATATCTTAACTTCTTTTTGTAATCTTTACTAAAAACAATTCATGGTAGTGCATTTTAGTTTTTTTTTTTTTTTTTTTTTAAATTAATTTAGAACAATTATTGGTATTGCATTATTTATTTAACTATTCATGCATCGTACGGATGAGCAACTAATACATATTATATATCTACATATTTAGCCTTACTTTTATGTTATTTTGTTACCGATTATATAATATCTTTGTGTTGCAGGTAACAAAGGGCTTTACATGCAAAGTGGGGCTAAGCCAATTAAATTCAAGTCCAATTCGGATTAGGATTCCAGCCTGCACATCAGTTAGTATTTTTGGCATAACTTTTGGCTCAGATATCCAATCGAGATGATTCAAGTTGGGCTGGAAAGTTAACTTAAAGGGATACAACTTTTTAGTTTACCAAAAGTCCTAATTCTGACTTTAAACGGGCCAAAATCGTCGGTTAAGTGAAGCCTAAAAATCTGGGATTTTCTCTAAACGGGAATTCAACTTGTAATAGGATTCCTTGACCTATTTAAAGGCTCTTTAGGATAAAAAGAAAGGGGGGAAACCTGAAAGGAAAAGGGGGCTGCCGCATAGAAGAATTTGCTTTTGGGAGTCTTTATGAAGAGGAGGATCTGAGGACAAAGGCGAGAGCTTCATGTTGATCAACCAATGCAGATGAAAGACATAAGTTTTATTTGTTTTCTTTTCAATTTTATTATGAACTAAATTTTATTTTCTAGAGCAGTGATGTAGTCTAGCAATGAACACACAATTTATTTTCTGAGTTATTTTATTTTTAATATTTCCATGATTGAGTGTTTAATTCTTATTCTTAATGCTTACTATTTTTTACAAATTATAGTTTGATCAATTGAATTACAATGAGACCGAGAGGTGATTTGTTATTTTAGTTCTAGAATTAAACACCATTAGTTGAGCGAAAGTAGAGATGCTTTACCGCGACTAGTGTGATTTTTCAAAAAATTCAAAGTACGTAATGAGTCTCCAATTAATTAAATTCACATAGAGATATGGAATTGTTAGTTGAAGATATTTTTGATATTATTTGAGAGAAGATATTGAATACTTAAGGAATTTTTAATCATCAACGGGAGATTATTAGAATTTAATAATTAGGAAGGATAAATTGTGTGGGATTTGTTAGGTGAAATCAACTGCTCTAGATCCATTCTTATCATATTTTTACACTTTTAGATTTTTACGCTTTGTTAATTTTTTTTATTAATAGATTTATTTTTATTAAATAGTTTAATTTAATTCAGATAGTAGAACGCTCCATCTATTTTCAATTTTCCAAATAGTACTTAATTTAGTGAATTTCGGTATTCAATAACATAGTTAATCCCTGTGGGTTCGACATTTGTTTTCTAAAAACACTTTACTACTTGTTACGATTCTGTGCGCTTGCAGATTATTTTACGCGAACAATGAGCAACTAATACATATATATATATATATATATATATATATATATTGATGGTTATCTTGAATCAGTGAGCTGAAAGTCTCCGGGCGTTGATGATCTTGAAGATTGAGTCCTGAAAATAACAAACAAGAAGTCAGAGGAGACCGGCAGAGGCCGGCCAAAAATCCTCCGATGATCAAGTCAGTGAGTTTGTAATTTCCAATAAAGAAGAAGCGTTTTTGTTTTTTGTGGAAATTGTTCAAATGACCTTACCTTCCCATAGAAGAACCTTTATATAGTATTCGCCTGAGGCAGTTATTTCTCCTACCGTTGTAGAGTTCGGAGGATTCGGAAATAACTTCCATAACTGCCATGGAAGTTACATTATTTGGGGTCTATTGACTATAACCGTTTCGTTGGATGAAGGAACAGGTAGTCTGATAGAAAAACGGAGTCTGCTCAAAGGGGAATGTCTAGAACCCTCGTCCATCTTATTAGATTGACGGACGAGCCAATCCTTGGACGAACGTCCATCTGGGTAGACGGATGGACGAGCTTACTTATAGTCAACTCATCCTTTTCCTGTGGACAAGCCATATGGACGAGTTTAGAAGTTAACCATTTTATAACATCATCATATATATATATATATATAGCCTTCTCTGGTTCACTATCAAAATCAAAAGCATGCAGCAACTACCATCGCTATCGATGTTATGTCTAACTCCTGTGAAGCAACACAAGGAGCCGTTGATAAAAAGAAAGAAGAAGAAGGCCTTGATAATAAGCAAGAAGAAGAACGACAATGACATTGACGAGGAGTCGTCTCGGAAACATTTATTAGCTTTCAAAGTATGGAGGGTTATTTGCTTGTCTGGCACCACCGATCTAGTGAATAATATTAGCGGATTTGTTCTTGAGTTCTAGATCAATTTAGCTGATTTATGTGTCAACACACACTCAACTCAAGGTTGGTGCTAACGAGGTGATTGACAAGATCATATTTCTTTTTGAGTGTTTTTCTGGCATAGAGTTAATGGAAAACCCCCAGATAAAAGTTTTCTCCATTCACTTTTTATCATATTCAACAAGTTCGTCTTCAACCTCAAAAATTGATTGTTCATGCAACCAAGAATTCTGATAAGCGCGTCTTTAAAGCAGAACAAGTTGTGGATTGCAGATCAGTTCAGATCTACTGTCTTGGCTTGGGCTTATAAAAGAGATTTGGTTAAATTTCTTAGAGCATTTGCATCGGTCAAATGCAAAATAGAAAGTATTCAATTTTACATGTTCAAGTGTGCATTTCGCTCCAGCTTAAAAGGTCAGCTTATTTTACTATTCAGCTTATTTTTGCTACTATTTATGGGTCCCACTGCACTTTTTGGTACTATTCATGGATTCTATTGTACTATTTCAACTAACTTTTACCTTTATTTACAATACTTTCAGCAAAAAGTTTTCAGTTTCAACAAAATAAGCAAATCTCAAACAGACTCTTAAGTCTCAAAATCACCCATATCAGTCAAGTTAAAGATGTGTAAATTTGCAAAATTTCTACAATAACTGTGTAAATTTACACTGACATTATTCATTTTACATTTAGTTTTTTTATTCTTTCTTTACTTATTCCGGGGTGAAGGAAGAAAGTGAATATTCTATGGATGAAGGAAGAAAGTAAATGGTGATTGTTGTATGTGAAGAAAGATAAATAATTAAAAAAAAATCAAGAAAGATTGATATTTTAATGAAATATAGTATATAATAAATAATCTAATGTAAGTGTTTTTGAAAAGTGATTGTATAAGATAGAACAAATAGGCTCTTATGCTAAAATAAATATGAATTTTTGCACGAAATAATGTGAATGCTCACTAACGGTCCGTTTGGATTGAAGAGGGGGCAAAGAGAGTAGAGTAGAATTGGGTCAAAATTAGCTTATTTTCAGCCAACTCAACTCTACTCTACTCTCCTCCACTCCCCTTCTCTCTCCCCTCAATCCAAACAAGCCATAAGTCTTGATATGGCTTTAATTGCCGCAACCCACTACCAACCCTAGCCATGACTAAATACAAAAGGAAAAGGATCTCCTAGCCCCACCCCACCCCCCATATAACCTTAGAGAGGCAGCCTCAACAAGTCAAGTCTTGTGAGAGAGAGTTAAAGGTGTAATTGGGGTTTAATTTTCTTAAAAGTGTTCTTGTGCATGCACGGTTCATGGATGTAGGCAAACAATTTGCTGTAAATTTTTATGTTCTTGTTATATATTTTAGGCTTTTATTGTTATTGATTTAAGTCTTGGGTGCTATTTATACTATAAAGTATTTATAGGGAACCTAGCTAACCCTATTCTAATCTTGTAAGTCCTTATTTACATATAGACTGTTTGTCCCGCAAATGTACATGTTTACAAAAATCGTGGGCTTTACAACATGTTTAGACCCAAAGGGCCTAATATATCTTACAATTCACAATGGGGTAATACATGCCTTATGGAAATCCCATAAGAATTGATGTCCGTTCAATCAGAGAAGATAGATGTAGAGAAGTCTAAGGATAGCGCACCCGACTCCTTCAGCAAAAAAACACCAAACTACATTGATGTAATGAATCTACTAAACTCTAAAGAAAAAAAAAATTCTAGAGACAAATAATGTGCACAAATCAGAGAGAACAGACTGTCCACAAAGTTTAATGTAATCTCAAGGCTTCAATAGCTCATGAATCAAAACTTGTATTCCGAAGAAATAAATAAATCTATGTAGTTGCATAGAGAACATTTGGAAACAAATTGGCCAGGCTACAAAAGAATGCTGATGCGACCCACATTTCCAACAATTTCAAAAATTTTGTATTATTTCTAAATCAAATGTTCTCTATGCAACTACATTTCAACTGCTACCTGCTTCAATTTCTCTATGCAACAATACATTTCAACTGCTACCTGCTTCAATTTCTTCAAGGATATTTAGTATTAGACTGATGTGGCTATAAGAGTGAGCTGTATGAATGATTTCTGTTTCAAAGAGCCTCCTGCTAGGTCAAGAATTTAAATCTTTGACATTGTGCAGTAAATACCAGTGAACCAAACTCCTAGTTTAGCTAAAAATTGAACCCAGGAGAGCGATCAAAAAGCAGAAGAGCAACCTCTCTGGTTTGTACAGCTTATAGTAGTCATCGTGAAGACATAGACAATGTCATTCCACTTCATTCAGCTGCCTCCAATTTCTGTAGGTCAATCCAAAAGCTGGTGCACATTGATTTCTGCAAGATGAAACCTGTCCAGCTATGTAATGAAAGGGATAAAACATAAAAAGATTATTCTACATATTTAAAAAAATAAGACAGTTCAAGAAAAAGAAACCGTTCTACAAGAGTAATTATTATTTGTGTTCAACGGGAACTAAAGTTGATATTAAAGGAATCCTCCAAGAGTCAGGTAAATAGTAGCAGTAGTGTTAAGCAGATAAACATGGGAAGCTGATGAAGATTGAAATGAAGTTAACATCCATGCAAAACAGGCAGCAGAAATTCAAGAATTATGAAAAAAATCAGGGACATGGGGAGAACATTTCAAACCTGTGTGATTAGATTCAGGGGAAAGCCAGACTTAGGCTATCAAAACTTGCCAAAAAAAAAATTCTTTACATAAAGTACTGGGAAAAAAATACAACATTAAAATCAGAAAGATCGGATGTCAGACTGATGAAATGTTCACATTGGAATTTTCCATATGTGACAATATTTGCAGATTTTATACAATGCAGCAATATGAAATTCAGGAGAGTCAAGTCTTTCAACTGAAATGCATTTTCAGAACAGAATTAACTTGACATGAATTCTGTACATCTCCAGCAATGGGAAATGAATTTACAGATAACTCTTACTTAACCCCAAAAGACTGTAAAAAGTAAATGACTTGTGTCTTCACTCTTCGGTGTCAATGTTATCATCACCAGAAGGCATCTGTCTACTCTCTGACAATGAAAGTCGCCTGGGCTTTGCCGAGCCTGCATCAACAAGTCCTTCGGATGACAAATTTAATGCAGCAGTTCCTGATGATGACCCCAACAAACGTCGCACAGGGGCATCAGCTGAAGATGACGCAGAGATATTGTACGCAAAAATTCCCATGGGGTGGTCAAACTTGCAACTTGGACCAAATTTGCAGATACCATAGCGAGAATAGAAGATGCATAAAGGTTCTCCCTGTTAAAAGAAAGACTCCAATAAATATGCACTAAATAAATCAAAGTTGTACTACAACACAAGCAAACATGTCCGAAACAAAATCAAAGAAGAAAAAACAGATTGTAAAACCATCAATTCTTATACTAATTTGTTAGTGGAAAGAGAAGACTAAGGGGTCCACCAATAGATAGCCTATTGATATACACATAGATACACCACTCCAACCCAAAAGCTTAAGCCAATGAGTCCAGCCATGTACATCAACTATTCACATTCTTTACTTTTTCCCCCATATGGGACTCAATAGTCATACATGCACTCACAACTTATTTTAAAATATATTGGAAATATCCTCTAAAGGTTTCCATAAAGGATCAAGAAAGCCACAGAACCTCCAACTCTGGTGATATCATAAATTTAGGTGTGAAAATTTAGAGACAATTAGGAATTCCAATAATTGTACCTTTATTTTATTTATTCTCACATTTAATAAATTTGCAATGTTTACAAAATATTACAGGGCTATAAACATGGTATTTTTAAGAAATTAGAAATGTTATATATTCTGGTATAAGGCTTTACATATGGGTGTAATGCAAAATCTGATCTACATTACAATTAAGCTTCTGCACTTCACAACAAAGCACATCCATCACCCAATATTCAAAGGCTGGAGTCCAGCCTCAAACAGAGCATATTCAATTTGCCTAACTAGTAATGGCCTTATGTGTGGGTTTAAATTATCTGCAACTTGTTATGCTTCTTGTTCTTCAGATATGATTTTATTGATTCAAAGAAAAGAAAGGGAAGATGTTATAGAATTATAATTGAATAAAGTTTAAATTAACAAAACAACCAAGAAGCTAATTCCATTGCAATTTGCAAGACCAAATGAAAGTCAAATTATTGTTAGATATTTATTCAAGCAAGCATCAGAAGTAGCAAAAAAGAAAGACTAAAGACATTTGGCATAGTACAAAATACAGATAACAAAATAGAAAGATAGAAGCGAACACAAATAATATCTCACCGGACGTAAAGGAAGACCTATGGTACTCAAGACACAATCTGGAGCAGGAATTAGTCTCTCTCTAGGATGATGAAACCGACAAACTGCACCATACTTACAGTCACCAGTTTTCATGTAAAACTGGCATTCAGGTTGGCCAGGTCTCTCAGGAAATACATTCTCCCTCTGCAAAGCATAGAACCCTACAGGGACAGAGCCTGAACGAAATGGAGAAAATGTCCCTTGAGATCCTGCACTAGTGGATTCACCTTGGCGTGAGGTTCCATAAATCTGACTGTTTGCCACTGTTTGCTGCTGGGTCTCTGAAGACGAAACTGATCCGAGCTGACCCTGAAAAGAGACCTTACAAGTTTCATAGAGAACTTATAACCTCAACTTTTTCTTTTTTATGGGTACACTTATAACCTCAACTTACATTTATTCTAAAAATAATGAAAGAAATAAAAAGAAAAAGAAATTCATACTAAAGGCTTATAACTAAATATCTACAGAACAATGTAGAAATGTAAATGATTCTCATGGGCTTGTGAAGCTATTAACACATTATTGTAATGACCACCAGCATGTCATCTAGATCACACCCCTAAATAAGATAGATCAAAGAGTTCAACTAATTGGCAAAA
The DNA here is from genome assembly GCA_019022515.1 of Quercus aquifolioides. NCBI lineage: Eukaryota > Viridiplantae > Streptophyta > Magnoliopsida > Fagales > Fagaceae > Quercus > Quercus aquifolioides. The sequence goes on along the minus strand of CM032326.1, from coordinate 56,226,556 downwards.
TGACCACCTTTGGTGATTGGAACAATTCCAATAAAAAAGAGTGCATAAAATTTAGGAATACATGTGCTTATGTACTGTTACATCAAAATCTCACATATATATAGGATTATACAAAATGTCTTTGGTTAAATTACAAGTGTCCACCAAAAACTTCTGATAAATTTAGGGTTATTCATTCAGATTTGTAGGAGTGTATGCCAACCTTTATTCTTTATGTGATCATGTGATGAGCATGTGCAAATTAAGGATAAATATGACGGAAATTGAGAAAATTTTAATAGTGCAGGGACATTACAACTAATCATATACTTTAAGGGGTTAATTGCTAAAATTTAAAGTTTAGTACATTACAAATAACCCTATAATTTAAGGTGGGAAAGTTCAATTTGGTCGCTATTTAAAGTTAGAAAATAAGGGTTTTCAAAAAAAAAAGGTTAGAAAATAAGGGTTTCCATTTATTCATTGCCTCTTGTATTTTATCTTAAAAGAACGGTAAAGTGACGAATGATAGAAATTAAAATATTTGCAATTTGGACTTCATAGTATAGGGGAAGAGGTAGCCATGTGGATCAAGGTAAGGATTGTGAATCCAGCATGCATAGCTTATTAGATTAAAACTTATAGCTGTATGTATTAGAAAATTCAAAGCAGGTGAAATCTTGAGCTCAAAAACCTTTGGGTTTACTAATCAAAAAAAAAAAAAACCCTCACTTCCTTTTGATTAGAACCACATTGAAGAAATCCAAAACCTAGGCATTTAATACCCAAATTTGTATGAGTGAAGTTGACCAAAAACTTATTACCAAAATCCAATTTAAGAGAAATATTTCCCTCAAAATAAAGTAATATAATTGACAAGGGAAAATCTCTACAGCTCAAGGCCTCAATATAATATTTCACTATCAAAAATCCCAAGTCACAAGCAGCATCTCACCACCTCAACTATCAGTGCCCCCAAATACCACCACCAGCACCTCCTCACAACAGGAAACCAATCAACCACTGCATTTGTCATCATCCACAACCAACTTTCACTAGGCTTCAAATGAAGGCTCAACCTGGATGCAAAAAAACTTGAGTTCCACCCATGATTTCTTATCCTCCAAAGTTAGGAGAAAGTGAGAGTGAGTTAGAGAGAATGTTTAAGCTTCAATATTCTAGTTACAAATAGGACCATCATATGAATCATTTACCTGCCCCCTGACCTTCTTCACCCCCACTCCTCCCCTTCCCTCCCCTCATTGGCGGCTCCAGGAATTTTTCCTAGGGTGGTCATTATGAAACTTAAACTATATAAAATCAAATAAAAAGGGAATTTCATATATTGACAAAAAAAAAATGCAAATACATAAAATCTTACAATTTCCCTCTACGAATTTTCTTATTTTGAAATTATTGCATGAAAGTCTCATTATCAATGCTATAAACTACATCTCTTTCAAAATTTTAGTTCAACAAAATTTTTCTTAAGCTTTTCTTTTTTGTTTGTAAAAGCCTAATATATTGTTCAAGGGACCAAAATTTGACTACAAACTTAGTTGTAACTTAAGGCTACAACTCTCACTAAACAAACTAACATGGCTACATATTTTGAAAATCCAATAATTGAATTGCATGTTCTTTATGTTTCTAAAACACATGTCAAATTTTATGTCAGTCGGATGTTATTTACTATTCGATCAATAAACTTATCTTTTATGTATAATTTTAGACTAAAAAAACTCAAAATTTAAACATCTGATTGATAACATAGTTATTGATCTTTGATTTTATTGATATTTTGAAAGCATGGAGGATATAAGAAGAAAATGTATTCCAACGGTGGATTTGTCAAAATTCACATTTAATAAAAAAATATTAAGTGGAGTTGTAGCCTTAATCTACAATAAAGTTTGTTACCAAACTTTATCGAAAGTTTATTTATGTTGGGCCTAGAAAAATTTAGGGTGGTCACAAATTTTTATAAAGGTAAATTAAATCATAAAATTTTTAAAATTTATATATAATAATTATTTTTTTCCAGGTCGATATGGTCCTTGGCATCAATGTAGAGCTGCCCCTGCCTCCCCTCCCCTTCCTTTCTTTTCCTGATACTCAAACTTAGGTTACCTAACAAAGCCTAAATGCAAAAAAGCATACAATATTTGCATCATATCATTTTGTAAGAAAATGATGAAAAGCTTACGCCGTATGCATTCCATCCAGGAACTGACACCATTCCTTGATGTAGAAGCAAAGGTGCATAACTCGAAGGTCCTTGCCAGCGTGGACTGGGAATAAAAGATGCTCTTGACCAATTTGTAATTCCTCCTGCATATGACTGCTGACCAGTAGTTGGAGACTGGACAGTTGGATAAACAGTTGAACCATTCAATGAAACCATCATATTAGTTGGTTGAGGGTGATGGAATTTACAGGTGTTTCCAAATTTGCATTGGCCAGTTCTTAAATAATAGGCACATTCAGCCTCATTCTGCAGCGGCAAAAATACAAAAGAAAAAAATAAGAACATAAATTTCATCCATTCTAAGAAGAGAAGATACAACTAGAAAAGATCCATGCCCATTTCAAACATGTGACAGATACTTGCAGGCTATAGTGGTGGACATGAAAGGCCCAAATACGTTGAAAAAATTCAATCAAAATTCTCAAGTAAGGAATAGGTCATGCAGCTGATGTGGACCTAACACGGATGGATACATGAATGTGCCAGAAACTACTTAACATACAAGAATGTGCCAGAACTGACTTATGAAGTCATATGAGTAAAAGGAAACTATCTTATTTACCGGGCGAAGTGGATAGCCTAAAATATTTAAGGCAACTCTTCCAGCAATCCCAGCCTTGTCTCCAGGATGATGAAACTTGCATGTGGCTCCAAACTTGCAAGTTCCTGTCTTCAGGTAGTACTGTAGAACAAATCAAAGCAGAATATCAGTTGGTGAAACCATACAAGAGAAATTGAATATCTAATCCATTTTAGAGCCACAAAACTCAGATGGAAAGGAAAATATTGCAAACAAAACTTAAAGAAATAGCATGAAGCATCAACTATCTGACCAAACTGAGATTTGGAGTACAACTGGTTTCCTATATGAAACTGATTGAAAAACAAGCCCACATTCTCCAATGAAAAGCAAGCTGATTGTCTATAAGATGATCACCAATAAAAAACAATCCACATATAATTTCAAATGAAGTAATGGGCCAAATAGGGGAAGAGCAATATACAAGGTAAGAGAATTCTTTATTGTATATGTTTCAGCCATTAAAATTATAGATTTCAATTAGCCTTAACAGATAATCTCACTAAACGTCCAACATCTAGTAGGCAAACTACTTATCTTTTTAAACCTTCCAGAAGGCATTAAACACAAGTTCATCATGTCTTTCCAGAAAATGATATACAAAATGGAGGAAAAAAAATATTATATTAAGCTCTGTCTTCATCAAAGGCAACTTATTGATGCAGATTAATATAATCACAAACTAACCAATATGAGTAAATTTGTCAATAAAAAATAATCAAGAAATTCAATATCTGTGCAGTTGGATTAGTAATCACAACCACACTAATGGACTAAACAGTCCAAATAATGAATCCGTGAAGCACAGAAGCACAACAACTACGCAATCAGAAATATATCAACATCAACTTGAGTTTCCAATTGTAAAATAACATTAACCAATCAACTCAACAACCAGGAAGTTCTTGTACAATATTGAAAGGAACTGAACCCAGAACTCATACTAACTCAAGGAACAAAGGTGGGACTCGAAAATAGAGTTCCTGACCAAGAGAGCCGAACTGTACTTCGGTCTAGTAAATTACTGCCAAATGGCACTTAATCATTCTCAATCGGCACTTAGGTTTTGACCTAAAGTGCTGATCAAACCATCCTTAGCCCTTTGCCTCCATCCTTCTACGACAGCTCCTTGAAGAGCAAAAGCACTCATTGACAGCCGGCAACTTGAGTTAGAAGCCTAGAGGAGGGATTATCTCATTTATTAAGTCAAATAAATAAAGGAGTTAGTTTTTGGATAAAATAGAGCTGTTAGTTGAGTTAGTTAGTCAAATCCTAGCATGTTAATCATATTAATTACATGTTGAATTGCTATAAGCACAGGAGAACCAATCCTATGGAGACAAGTGGACCAATGAGATGAGGGTTGTTAAGGTCCTATAAATAGATGATTGTAATCACACTTCCATTCATGGAATGAAATTGCCATATTGTGTTTCTTAGACTTGATTGTCATAACTTGGACGAAGAGACTCCCTTTCAAGAGGTCTCACTTGGAGAAGATGACTCTCTCAAAGAAGTCAAACCATTCCATTCACTCATCCATTTCTTCATACAACCTCATTCTCTATTCCAATTCCATAGTCTTTACCATAACCCTTGTCGCACGATCTCAAAGCTAGAATATTTCTCCTTCCACAACCACTCTCAAATCCTCCATACACTTGCTTTCCTAGCCTCACCCAAACACACCCTTGCCTAAACACCTCATCCAAGATCTCGCATCAACAAGAATCCACTTCTGCTCTCACCCATCTTTACATACCTGAATCCTAAATCCTTATCAACTCTAGTTTCTGCGTTTTTCGATCAAGATCCTAATTGAATTCCCTTAAGAACACCTAAAGCAGTATTATGTTTTTAACATATTATAAAAATAAAAAATAAATTCTCTTCAGCAACAAAAGACAAAGTTATGAAGAAATAACCAGTGATTACAAGCACATCATCTATAAGAGTAACAAATCCATTATGTTTATAGAAAGCATGCAGTGTGCCTTAAAATAATCCACTTTGACTTATATAGGGTATGTACTGGTGTGTTGCTTATAAAAACAAGAAAATAGTATGCACTAGTCTGACTAGCAATCACATTTCAATATTAAATATAATTGTTCATCAATTTGATGGTCTTTGAAATTCAAAACAGATATGTTTAAAAAAAAATCAATTTAAAGCCCCAATTCCCACCTCATTGCCACCATCTTTCCTTATTGACATGACAATGATCACGTTCACAAATTCATGTCAAAATCAGTGGGTAATCTCTAAAAAAATTGATGAAATATTATACACAAACATACAAACATATATACACATTTCTGTATGTATAATTCGGGCCTTGCTCACATGAATGATATTTTTTTTTTGAAAATGATTTGAGTTACACAAAACCATAACTAGAACTGAACCTCTAGCCAATCACAAGCTCTGAAAAACCTTTGCTCTGACACAATGTTGTAAGCTTCCAGAGTTACTCTCACATCTTCAATCTGTCACTCAAATATTGGAATTTTTTGGGTGTTGGCAAATGCATCTAGTTGTTAAAAAACAGAATTTGAGGGTATGATTCGATATCTAGAAAAGCACATTGATTCATAATTATTGTCTCACATCAGTTATTGCTTTACAGGTCAACTACCTCTACAAAAATACTTTCTACTAAAGCATATTGTTATCTCTCTCTTCTTCCCCTAATAAGTACTTTCTATTTGTAAAGTCTCTTGGCTCATATCAGAGAATTACAATTGAGTCCTTGTTTTCAATTTTCACCTACCAGCACAGGGGAAAGGGGGTGTTATGAATAGTGAGAGAGCTACCCTGCATCAGCAGCAGAGCCACTTAGACCAGGGGAGCCATGGTCCTCCCAATTTAAAGATTTCATAGCTCAAGCTAAGAAAATTATTACAATCGATCTACTTCGGGTAGCAAAGAAAAAAATATATACATATTCACAGACTATGAATTCAGCACAAGTATTTGATATATAATATATATGTGTGTGCACGCGCGCGAGCGAGGGCATTTAAAGCCATTATAAAAAATTAAAAATTAAAAAAAAAATTATATTTTGTGATGAATAAGCACCAACAAGCCTTAAACACAACTCAGTGTTAATGAATAAAGGTATGCATTGGAAATATTTCAGCAAATTAATATATAATACAGTTGAATATAATATTGAAGTTCCAGAAGATGTCACTGAATAGACATTATTATGACCACAATAATTTTGTAGTCCAGAAATATTTATCCTCCCTCAAGAGGTAAGGATATTGGAGTTCAATCCATAATGTTTACAGGGTTAACCAAGCCTCCCCTCCCCTGAAGTCCACAAAAAAATAAGAATTTCCTGCCCAACCGGCAACCACTGCCCCTGCTGCATAGCTTAGTCTTTGAAGCCATCATGTTTGACCAATAACTCAACTATTCACCCTTGAAATTTGATGCTGGAGGAAAACGACCTCATTTTTCCAACCAAACTAATGCTAGGATCCTCCATTTGTGCTCCATTCCAACTTAATGGAATTTAATAGGATTCATCTTAAACCATATCTCTATAACACTACACTACGGGAAAAAAAAAAAAAAGTCTTACCCAATACACACGGCTCCCATTTTGATAAGGTCTAGGAGAGGTAGTTGGTAAGCAATCTTATCACTACTCTACAAATGTACTAAATTTTGATTTCCTTTGTAACACTATTATAGTCAAGAATCAAGATTACTCTCTCTATCCAATTGCTCAAAAATCTCCCCTAACAACCAATCTCTCTCTCTTCTTCTTCTTTTTTATTTTATTTTTATGAATAGAAAAAGATTTTATTTTTGATAGTACGCTAATTTGGGGTGGACAGATTTGAACCTTAAATATTTAAGTTAGAGACACCAGGAGGTACTAGTTGAATTATAAGACTTTTGGCAGTAAAGAAATATTTTATTCAAGATAAAGGTTACAAAGAAGGGGGCCTGCAAGCTTCCTCCCTATGGACATCACCCAAATAGGGAGGGCAGCTACCCAAATCAAAATACAGAGTCACTTTTCAAGGACCATTTAGCAAGAACATGGGCTGCAGCATTTTCTTCTTTAGCAACCCAGCAAAAGGAAGGATATCCCAACCAACTCAGTTCTCAACCTCAACCAACACCTCCATTCTCTAGATATCCCAACAAAAGTCTCAATCTTATTTCCTTCTAGGGAAGATCTCAATTTTACTTTTATTTTTTTCATTTTAAAATACATGCTACACTAATATTTGGGACCCGGATTTTTGTTCATGAATTCATGGTAGATATTTCAAAACAATACATCATCTTTTGCACTAGGGTAAAAAGAAGAGCAGTAGAAAAAGAGAAAACCAAGTCCTTTTAAACGTATTCAAAAAATCTAATTAAAGTTTGCAATAGAAGAATTTCTCAAACTTGAAACTTACCAAGCATTTCTAAACAAGTACATGAAAATAAAGTTTGCATAAAATATTTAACAAAACCAAAACATAAGACTTCATAAAATTTTCAATCAGAACAATGAATTCTTATAATTAAAACCTATCCATTCCTTATGAATATTCCACTAAAAAATCACAATTTTATCACGTTTCATCTGTTATAAAATAATTAGCTGATATTAACTATAATAGTCATAAATACACTATCAAATTACAGAGATAGATAAAATGCGTAAGTTGGCAGAAATTATTGTAATTACTATGACAATTTGATTCTCTAAATTTCCAATCAACCACTTATCTATATTTTTACACATATGATGTGTGATAGAAAGGTGGTCTTGTCTAAAAGTCAAAATCTAAAAAAATTTATGCTATAGAATCAGCTCAGCAAGAATGTAACTTGATGTATTGACAACAACAATACTGGTATATCTATACGAGAAGGAATAAAAATGATCCAAATATGAGATATATGGACTGTAGTCATATCGAAGGAACTATAAACTTTAAATTCCATTGAGAAGATTCTTCCAAAGCAACGCTAGCTAGGCATTAGATATCCATTTTCCTAATTCTTTTTTCCCCTTTCTGGAACTCAATGAGATGGGGTGTGAATAACTTAGAACCAGCTTCATGTTAGTCATGTTGGAAGTAGCATACAAGTAATTATGTAGGCACTTGTTAAGCTACATCAACTCTTCAATCTTAATTAGTTTTCCAATTCCAATGTCAGCTAAAATGCTCCATGCTAACCCAACTCTCTAAAATCTCCGCATGGTCAGGTAAATTACGTAGTTTCATGTACTGTTGACCTTTGAATCTAAATATATTACTGCTTGATTTAAAGCTGATCCAAGCATCTTGTAAACCAGATGATTCAGGTAATTAATGGCATGGAAACATCTTCCAGTTCTCAACTGTATGATAAGAGTGCATGAAAAGAACTGGGTTTCTAAAATCATAAAAGGAGAATGAGATATTAATAATTAACAGGCTATTAGAACCCTCAAAACGAAATAGAATCTAATAGGTTACTCACTACTTGTCTTCAGAGGCATTGATTGGTGGAAAAGTTTATTGTGTAAAATACTTCAACTCCCCTGAATTTCATCGAAAATACAAGAATGTCCCTTGTATTTCTAGAAATTACAGACATTTCCTTTGTTTCATATATGGTGTACACCTCAATCCTATATATTAATAATACGAACAGAAACTATTAATAAACTTATGCACCTTAACGTCCAGCTACTTTTGTCATAACTCTACAATAAACAATATCACCATTCTCTCTTACCAGTATTTTTCATATTCTTGTTTTACACATATTGGGGAATGCTAGTATGTATGGTCCATTTGTTTAAAAGAGCCAAACTCAGAAAGGGTGATTCTGTGTGTGTGTGAGTTTCCATATATACATTTGTCTGTTAAACCTTCTAGTTTTTTTTTTTTTTGATAAGTAATAAGATTTATCAATATCAAAAAAGGGACACCTTAGTACACAGGAAGTGTACAGAGATGAGATCAAATAATCAAGTATAAAAATTACAAAAATATAGAAAATCAAGAAAGAAAGAGTAAGATTGGTTTCGCAAAGCAGATAGCCAATCTACTAAGGTTCTAAAGAAAAAAAACTTGAGGTCTGAAATAGATCTCTCATTATCTTCAAAGCACCTACTACTTCTTTCCCTCCAAAGACACCACATGAGACAATGGGGAACGATTATCCATATATGATCGTTTCGATGATGACCAAACCGCCCTTGCCAACAAGCTAGGAGCCCCACAACTGACTTTGGCATAACCCAACTTACTCCAAATAAGCCCAAAACCATAGACCACAAGTCCATGGCAACCAGACAACGAAGGAAAAGATGGTCAACTGATTCACTATTACACTTGCACATATAACACCAATCCAATATCCAAACCTTCCTTTTTCTTAAATTATCAATTGTCATACATTTCCCCCAAGCTGCAGTCCAAACAAAGAAAGCCACTCAAGAGGGGATCTTCTTCTTCCATATGCTTTTCCAAGGAAAACATAAACCATTAGAGCCCACTAGTAGACAATAATAAGCATTAACCATAAAGCCCTTAGTTCTATCTGGTTTCCAGCTCATTTTATCCTCCCCAATTCCCTTTATAGAAATTCCATATATGGTATACATGAAGCTCAACATAGCCTCCAATTACCAATTATGAACAGCCCTAAAGAAACTTACATCCCAATGAAGAACTCCATTTGTAAACTTCATAAGCTCAGCCGCACTTGCCTCCTTATCATGACAAAATCTAAATAATTCAGGATAGCCGGCAGCAAGAGGTGTCTCCCCACACCATCGGTCTCACCAAAACTTCACTCTTGACCCATCACCTATTTCATACACAATATAACGTGCCAAAGAAGTCCATCCCCGACTGATATATTTCTACAGACTAACACCATAAGGACCAGCAACTGAACCTGTACACCAGCCACCCCATACACATCCATATTTCACCTCTACCACTTGCCGCCAAAGAGCATCCTCTACCACTTGTCTTAATTGTTAAAGCAACTAAACTAAAAGCTTAAGCTAATATGTATAGAGGCCCAACAAGAACATATACCCATAGTCAAGCACTTACACAAGCAATGTGAGATTTATTTGACACCCTCTCTCATATCTAGGGTCAATATATTTCAGAATCAAGACAAACAGGCCTGATGAACCAACAGAAACTAAAACAAAGGTACACAAGCATGGCATGTGGAGTCCAAGAACAAAAAAATTGGGCTCTAAAACTTAAGCTAGTAAGTACATATACCAGCAATCAAGCACAAATTGAATCGCTGTGAGACTTTCTCAACATTAACATCGAAGGCTTCTCTAACAAAAATTGGATTTAGGGGACCATCAAATAGATGAGTAATCCATGAGTCATGAAAATCCTATGAGAATGATTTTGTGATACTCAAGCTTCTATGTATAGTGCGAACAGCCAAGCATTTCAAGAGCAGACGGAGAATATTGAAAATAGTATCATTTTTACTGGACATTCGACAACTGAATAAAATTTATAGCCAATTTGGATGTATTTTATTTTTCCTAAAAACTAAGGAAAACTTATAGAATTTATTGAACAAGCTGGGCATGACAAATGTCTATACCCCAGCTTGGAAAATTGCTAAGAAATGAAATGTACAGTAGCACAGTTTCTAATTACAGAAGTAGAGGAGCCAGCCCAATCAAGAGGGTTAATGCTCAAAAATTTTAACAAGGTTAACCTCTATCAAATTTCTAATGTTTCTTGCCAAGAAAGTATTGCTCAAATATACAGCCAGGCCAAATTTGAAAGTTAATGTTATGAGGAAGTGGGTTATTTCTTGCCAGTGGTAATATGTAGTGCACACATTTAAAACAAGCAATAATGCCAATTATATGGGAATACATGCCTGACATTCTGGTTGTCCTATTCTTTCTGGGAACTCCCCCTTCATCCGTGCAGTGGCAATAGCCTAGTATAAAACAGAATATAGTAAGTTAAGTTCCCATATACGAAAATTATGTCTAGGTAAATATTAGAACATAAGACTCAAATACATTTCGAGGGATTGATTCAACAACATATAACTCTACATTTATTATACTAGCTGAACAGGAAAGAATACGAAGTATACTAGTCAGCATCTAATCACCCTGATTTGAGTATTTGTAGGAAGGATGACATGCATATGCATATAAAATTATGTTTGTTCCATTCCTACCCTCCAGGTTTGTACATGCTAGAAATCTAATCAAACAATACTTCCAATCAATAATGAAAAAAAGAAACTAAAAAGAAGGTTACTGAGAGTATAGACTGTCCTATCAAAATTTAGAGCCAGGCAAGAGAGAATTATAAAGCTAATTTTACTTGAGTCGAGTCAACTTAAGAGGAAAGTCCATGGTTTAGAAAAAATATAATAATAGAGAAAAAAAATTTAATGACGTGGAACCTCACCGATAATAATAGATAAAAAATAATAGAACAAAGAATGCAATGGTTTCTATGTCTACGGCTCTATGCACTTCAACTAGCTTAATAAATCAAAGATGACAGCTAAAAAAGGCTTCAAAATCAATTCATCTAAGAATCTCATAACATTTAATATTCTCTCACTCAGATAAATTTGAGTTGATAAGAATTTGTAAAATTATGCAAAAGCTCATACCAGCTTCCTGTTAGGAGGATGATTAAATCTACATGTTGCCCCAAATCTACAGAGGCCAGTCCTTATGTAATAAGAACAATCTGGCTCTCCAGGACGCTCAGGATATGGCCCAGATTCCATTGTTTCACTTGATCTCAAGTTCATTTGCCACATTGCATCTGAAATAACATTAGCTGAATAAGTCCATACACATATCTTTTGAAAATTCCTCAAACAAAAAGGTAGTGAAAACTTATTTAAGAGCATTCTTTCATCCAAAATCAAATTCTTGCAATCTCCAAACCTTTATTTTGCATTTTTGACTACCTTCCCCCATCAGGACCCCCCCTAAATTAGAAGAATATTAGCCGGAACAGTAGGCAAAAGGTCTTCTTTTCTACCTTTCCCATTTGAATCCACTCCCAAGAAAAATAAAAACAAATAAAGACAAATATCCTGTTCCCATCTTTTCCATTTTCATACCCATCCCTCCTGCTATATGAATTAAATCTCTATGTGCCCCTTGTAAAAAAGGGAAGAAGTACCACTTGGCTATAGAAAGAAGAGATTATTTAATATGAGAGAGACAGAGAGAGGGAAAAAAGAAAAAGAGTATACAGAACACTACCAGATCAAATAGATGCTTCATTCAATTGTAAAGAAAATGATGACAAAGGAAACAATCTTATCTATTACAACAAAAGGCTTCAACAATTACAACTAAACAAAGGCAAATGCACAACCATTGGGCTTAACTAACATTAACTTGTCATTTTCTTATCACACCAACAATGTAAATTAAAATATTCAAAGTTCCAAGTCTCTGTTTCCTGGGACTCACATTTAATAAAGCTATAGTGTAATCATGATTTCACAATACACTTGAATGTTACTTAAATTAAGTGAAATGGAAGCTTTTTTTTTATTTATGTTTTTACTGAATTAAGTGACAAGCAAGATAACTAAATCCTTAGTAAAATATATAATTAAGAAAAATTTCTTACCATTTCAAGCTCAAATTTAAAAGGGCAGGTGTTTGTGGGAGAAATGACCAACTTAGACCACTTGAACATTTAAAATGGTACAAAAAACCTTATTGATCAACAACTGAAAAAACAATACTAATACGACAAAGAAAGCAAAACCAATTTTAAAATAAATAAAAACAATTTACACACTGCTTATCCTTGATTTCTATTGCAACTGCATGAACAAGAAAATAATAAATTTCCGGTAATTGTACATGATTTTTTACATCAAAGGACACTTTAAGTTTTAAGTCATATCAATCAAGAAGAAGAAATCCCAATACTGATCAATCCCAAATTTATCCCCACCCCCCCCCCCCCCCCCCAAAAAAAAAAAAAGGAAGACCATTAAAGGAATCAAAAAGACGCAAAACCTCAGAATTCACTGAAATTAGTCTCTTCAACCATGGTCTGCTAACTTAATCTATAATCCTCACACAAAAATACTCAAATTTGAAAAATATAGTACAAATTACAAGAAATTTTACGTTTGAATCTTGAAAGGGGTGGAGAGGACATTTTAATACACCTTACAACATGAATCAAGCCCATCAACAAATTAAAATAGAAAATTACATTTCTTTGTGCACAGAATTCAAATACAAAAAGAATGATGAACCTCAAAATTACTCAATTTTGAAAGGTATAAATCCAATCATCAGAAATTTAAGCTTGCTGTTAATCACAAAGGGGACGGAGAGGACATGTTACCCGCTTTACAACAGGAATCAAACCCATCAACAATTAACACTATACAATCGCATTTCTTTGTGTACCCGAATTAGTAAACTTCCCTGAAAAAAAAAAAAAATTTTGAACCCAATTGTATTTAAATAAAACGAAAAAAATTGAAAATAAGTCCAAAAGAAAACACAATCTATAATCCTTGCACAAAAATACGCTAATTTGTAATGTACAAAACAACATGTTTAGAAAAACTTAAGTTTTTAAATAAATCACAAAGGTGACAGAGAGGAGAGGACATTTTCACTTCAAAACATGAATCAAACCCATAAAATATTCACACTATAAAATTGCATTTCTTTTGTACCCGAATCAGAAAAAATAAATTAGAAAAAGGCAACCCAATTGCATTTAAATAAAAATAAAAATAATAAAGCACGACCAAACATAAATAAAAGGAAGGGAAAACGAAGACAGAAACCAAAATTGAATCCCAGCCATAATGTGAAAAATAAATAAAAGCAAAGAAAAAAAAAATTGCTTAAATAATGAATTGACAAAAAAGAGAGAGAAATAACGAAGCAGAAATCATTGAGGGCAAAACCGACAATTCACGTATGAGTCCTAACAGCCAAACAAACTTTTGTAATAAGCATTTCGAAAACGCAAATGAATTTGCATTTTTCAGACAACAACAACAACAGAAAACAGAAAACAGAGGAAACATAAAACACAACAAAAACAAACAAAAAAAGTGTATGCAATAACTAATAGTAACTAATAAGTGCGTGTGCGTGTGTGTGTGTGTGTGTGTGTACATACATACAGACCTGGGTTGGGTGAGAGCGAGGGAGGTTCGGTCACAGAGACAGCGGCGGCAGCCGCGGCAGCAGCAGCAGCCGCGGCAGCCGCAGCAGCAGCAGCAGCAGCTCGGGACATCGGAATTCCGGCCTCGAATTCCATCTCTCCATCACGCCGGAACTCCCATTCCCTTTTCAAAAACAACCACTCACCACCACCACCACCAACCGATCAAACAGAAACACTAATCACAATAACCTTCTATTTTTGTTTTCAAAGGCAGACAGAGAAACAAAGAGAGTTTTTAGAGAGAGAGAGAGTTTTTAGAGAGATGGAGAAAGAAAAGCGTTCTCTTCTCCTCTCCACAAAAACATGAGAGGCTTTGCTTTCGTTTCCCTTTGCCTTTGCCTTTTGCTTGCTCTGCTTTTTCACCCGCGTTTCGCCAAATAATAATAATAAAACGGATGCATACTCTTTTCCACGCGCGAGAATGTGCTTACTTTCTTCACTCGCTTTATATTTTTGACACGTGTCGGAATCTGTGACTTTTAGCTATTGGTTCTGATTATTGTGGTTTTCTTAATTTTTTTTTTAGCTTGACTTTGGATTTGGAAAATACTGATCGTGACACGTGGTCGATGCAGAAAGCAAGTGTAGAGAGTTTGAAATTGTTCGAGTGGGGGTGAAGAGGAACCGGATACCAGAAATTCGGACCGCTTAACATAACTTCTTTTACTATTTCCAGGTAGTTTTTTTATACATTCCAGTAACTACTGTTCCCTCTCCGTCTCTATCCTTTTTTCAATATATAATTAATTTTTTAATCAAATATTCTTTTCCTAAAATTTTTAGAGGATATCATAATTGTTAGAAAATTGAACTATTCTCTAGACATAATATAGTGTAGCATGGGGTAACCTTATTTTCATTGGCTCTTTTTATTTTAGAAAAAAATAAGTTGTTAAGCTAAAAAAATGATCTTATTCCTATTGTTAAAAAAACATACATTATCTCAAATTAATACACTTTATGCTAGAAGAGCATGCATTAAAGCTTTAACATAAGGTGTTTAGTATCTGGCACACCAAAAAAACAAGTTACATAAAGTGTTACCTTCCAAAAAAAAAAAGTTACATAAGGTGTTTCAAATGCCAAAAGGTTTTAGCATTTTTTTACCGTACTATTCTACTAATAGAATGGTACGGACCCAAATGCTGAAACAAAAATTATTTCTCTCTCTCTCTCTCTCTCTCTCTCTCAAGCCAACCTTCAACCACCTGTTGCCACCACCCATCATGCCGCCATGCCCATTGTGCCTCCGCATGTTGCCTCGCCATTGCAATTTGAGTTGTGGGATGATTTTGGCTGCAGTGGCGGTGAGTTGCAGATGGGTTTTAGATGGGATGGGTTAGGTGAACCTAAGGATGGAGCCACTTATTGGCTTTGGGGGACAATCCCCACCCCCTCCCCAAATTTTTTTAAAAAAATATTAGTATATATGTCGTACTAATTTTAGCAAATTTTGTCCTATAAAATTATACTTTGTCCCCCTTAATAATACCATTGATTTGTCCCCCTTAATAATACCATTGATTCCTTTAAGAGTAATATTATAGCCACACACTTTTCTACAAATTTTTTACAAACTATTGAGGTAACAAATTTTATTGGTTCACATCTCGACCCACCATTTACATAACTTTTTTACTTATCAATAACCACTCACCACATCTTCTATTTGTAAAAAATAAATAAATAAAGTTTATAACTCTAGCAGTTTCCTCATTTTAAAGGTCATAAATAAATGTATAGATCTAAAATCTAAAACAAAATATACAAGCCTCCAAAAATTAGCCCAACAACAAAAATTACCAATGGCTAAGCTAAAATAAATTAAGTCCATTAAATCAATTTCTCCCAAAAACTTTTGTCATTATCCAGTAGCATACGCACGCTAAAAATAAATAAATAAATAAAAACTTCAGTGACGTGGTTAAGTAGCAGCAGAGCCATCGCACAAAAGTAGCACAGCAGAGCCCCTCCCCCCCCCCCCCCCCCCCCAACTTTAACTCCTGGCTCCGTCCTTGGATGAACCAGATGGGTTTCAGATAGGTTTTTTCATCTAGTGGTGGTGAGTTTTAGATGGGTTCTAGGTTTTTTTTTTTTTTTTTGGTGAATTTCAAATGGTGGTGACTGTGATTAGTTCTAGTGGTGGTGAGTATTGGTGAGTTTCAAATGGTTCTGTTATTTTTTTTCCCTCTGGTGGTCCTCCAGTGGTGGTTATGGTGGTGGTTGTGATTGGTTTTAGTGGTGGTGGATAGTTTCGTAGTGGTGACTTTCAGAGAGAGAGAGAGAGAAATGAATAAATAAATAGAATATGAAATTAGAACATGTGAGGTAGAATGTATTGTCAAATGCTTCATTAAAGTAGTAAAAGTAAGTTTTGGTGTGTGAAAATAGGATTTTTTTTTTGCCACAGGTGATGCTGATGCTCTTATGCTCCAAAAAACTATTTGTCTGGATAGCGAATGTTCCACAAGAGATATGTGTGGATTTTGCACTTTCTTCAATGATATATTGATTTTTGATTCTCAAAAAATATGTATGATTTTTATAATTTTTTTTGTTATGTAAAAAATATATAATTTACATCACTTCACATGTTTTTGTCTGTCATTAAAATCATTTATGTTCCTTTACCTGTCTTTATCTTTTATTTTAAAACTTTTGTTTAATATTGGTAAAATGGAAAAACAATTTAGTGTTCATAACTTATGGTAAAATGGAGTGGAGGAAGATGAAGCTTTTTTAAAACTTTTAATAGAAAATATTTAATTTTGTAATAATTACTCTTTTCTCAACTTAACTTTGAAATAGTATTATGCGGTGTTGAACAAGAATATTTGAAATATATATATATAAAAGAAAAGGTTTATTTCTAAACCAGTTCGGAGGAAAATTAAAAATTCCTACAACCCACTATAGGGTTGTTTAAATGACAATTCATTAGTCGCGAGACTTTTTAAACAAGTCACATGACTTGTTTAAATAATTCACATAAATGATCATATGAATCTCTACGTAGAGGATTTGAGAAGATTCCTCCAAACCATTTTGGAGTTTTTTTTTTTCCCTTTAATAATTCGATAATTACAATGAGAGAAGATGTCTTCATTGGACAAAGTTCTTGGCATTTGGAAGAAAACTTTGTCCATAAAAAGAAAAAAGAAAAAAAGAAAGAAAGATAACTATTTGATAATATGCATTTTGTTTGTTATCTCATATTTGTGAACCCTTGATTATGAAGCTGTTTTGTAAAACCACTCGTGGGTATTTGGAATTTGGTGTAAATTCTGTTCATGAATTCAAATTTTAATACCATGTCTCTATCACCACCGCGCACCCTTAGTGCAGTAGTCACTTCACAAGTATAAGTACTTGTGTGATGTGGGAGGTAAAGAAGTTCAAGTCTCTAAGAATGAGTTTTACATATATATATACTTAGATTAGGCTAGAGTAAAAATTTTATCTTGTATATAAAAAAAAATTAAAAATTAAAAAAAAAAAATACCATGTCTCTACTGTTGGAGATAGGTTTTAGACTTTAGATTGAGAAAATCAAAGAGAATGCAAAAGTTATGTGCCAATTTATTGACTGGTAATTAATGTAGCTGAGAAATGGAAAGAAAAAACAAATAGAGAAAAAAAAAAGAAAAAAAAAAAGAAAAAGAAAAAAAGATCAAGCAAAATAAAAAAGTTATCCGAAATGGGTGGCTACAGAACCTCTTGCACTCTGATGAAATTAGTAGGCAGATTTAGAAAGTCACTATCTTTCAACCTATGTGCTTATAATGAAAATTACTCCTTTGATTTAATCTAATAGTTGATAGATATTGACTTCATTTTGGTGAATTGGATTCAAGATATGAAAGGTCCCACCAGTTTACCAGATCTACAATATCACGATAGATCTCTACATCTACCAATTCTTCACAATTAAAAACAAAACAAAAAAACCAAAAAAAACAAAAAACTTAGAGCGCCAACAATGGTGGTGCTAAAATTGCTAAAATGCAATTTTAGCACAACAAATACTAAAAAACAAGCTACAATAACAGTGGTATATCTAAAATTTTTTGCAAATGGTGAACAGTAAACTGTTATCATTTTCAAGCTCATTGTAGCTCCAAAGAGAAGAAGAAAAAAAACTATTGCTTATTTGGTAATTGTGAGTGGTAAAGAGACAAAAATGGAGAGAGATAAAGAAACAAAGAATAAAGTAAGAATAAAAAAATTTTTAAAAAAAAAGGCGAAAATATACTTTTGATATCTACATTTTGGGTCGATTCCCATTTTGATCCCTATTTTGATTTTGCTATTATTCCAGTCCTTGAAAACAGAAAATCATTTTCATTTTGATCCTTGCCGTCAACCTACTAACAGAAAACTCTTACATGATAGACGGAGTGCATAGGTGGCAAACATTAAGCTGACGTGGTTATTAAAATAATATTTTTAAAAAATAATTTTCCATTTAAAAACACATAAGCATATTAATAAATAAAAAAGCCACTTAAGAAAAATAAAAAATAAACCTACAATCTAATAAATTAAAATTATTAAATTAAAAAATTTGTTTTCATTAAAACCTTAGGCTTGACATTGAATTTCTTCATCTTCTGATAAATGTAGAAAAGTTGAAGGGCCCAATTGGCGTCGAAGTGGAATCAGATAAGGATTTCGAACTATTTTTCGGTGGGGGGTTTGTTTTGGGAGATCATGAGTTTAGGCAGTTGATCGGCGAAGCGAAAATGGTTAGAGCGGTTGAGGCAATAGATGAAGGCATTGTAGGAAGTGAAAGTGTGGTGGAAGCCTTTTTATTTGGAGGCCTAGTGGAAGATCTTGGAGGCGAGATTTGGGTCGGGTTGGGACTTGAGGACTTCAGCGACAAGGTCTGGAGTAGGGGTGTCAATTCGGGTTAGCGTGTCGGGTTCGTGTCGTGTCGAGGTAGGGGTATTCGACTAAATGGCTCAACCCTAACCCAACCCATTTAATAATCGTGTCATGATCCTTCAACCCTAACCCGACCTGTTAATAAGGCGGGTTGACCTGACCCAACCCATTTGACACGCTTAATAAACGAGTCGTGTTGGGTTGACACGAATGTAATACAACCCATTTCAACTTGCATAATATTAAATATAACATCCATCTAGAAATAAATTTTTTTACATCCCAAAAAGCAGTGCATACACTTCAAGTCTTCAACCCACATTCAAAATAATACAGTTCAACAAAAATATAACATTCATCTAGAAATAAGTTCTTTACACTCCAAAAGAAGTGCATACACTTCAACCCAAATTCAAAATAACAAAGTTTCACAAAAATAAAATAACATAGTTCAACAAAAATATAATATTCTTGGAACTCGCCAAATGCTAAGTATCAATATTGAAAGAATTTGAGCAAACAATAGACTAATCCTAACTATGACCACGATTATCATCCATAAATTCTTTGTTGATGTCCAAATTCATAACATTTTCCACAAGCTCATCCAATTTCATTTGTGTAAGTTCTATGCAAAAAAAATAATAAAAAAAAAGTATTAGTAGTTCTAGGGTCTGTAAAGTTTCAATTTCCAATTATATCCCTTGTAAATTTTTGTAATTACTCACTTTTCTTTTTAAATATAAAATATATGTTGGATATAAAAGGTATTTTGACAAATCTAAAATAAAATAAATATTTATTTGTTATATGAGTTAAATGGGTTGTGTTAAGTGGGTCATTTTGGATTGACACAAATAAATTGACGTGTCAAACGTGTCTATTGCGGGTTACGCGGGTTGACCCGTTTATGACTCGTTTCTTATCGTGTTGCTTTCGGGTCGACCCATTTATGACCCAAACCCATTAAGGCCCAACCCTAACTCGAAAAAATCCGTGTCGTGTTCGCAGGTTGGGTCAAACATTGACACCCCTAGTCTGGAGTGATGTGGAGGAGTTTGTTGAGGTTGAAGATGAGGTCTAGAATGGTGCGGCCATCTTGTTGTGAAGCCCAAATCGATGGTTGTACTGTGTTGTTGTGAAGCCCAGATTGATGGTTGTACTGTGTTGTTGTGAAGCCCAGATCGGTGGTTGTGCTGTGTTGTTGTGAAACCTAGATCAGTGGTGGTGGTGGTGGTGGTGGTGGTCGATCCCCACGGTGAAGCCTTAGGTAGTGGCTCTCAAACCTCTCTCTACCTCACCCTCGCTCTATTCCTCTCTCAGGCTCGATCCCACCTTTGATAGGAAATTGTTTAGGTGATTTGGGTTATGGGTTTGCCATCGGCTCCACCATAACACTGCCCCCATGACGAAGCCACATCTCTACCTCTCTTCAATTCTACTATCTTGAGAATTTTGATGGGTATTTGGAAAAGAGATGGTTTTGGATCGGCACTCACTTTGATCTAGGTTCATTTAGATCTTGTTGTCTATTGGTGGGTCTAAAGTTGATTTGGAAGTTTTTAGCTTATGATTTTTGTGGATTTGATGATAAGGCTTTGCTGGTTATTGGGAAATTGATGAAGGAGTTTGTTTGATTGAAATTCTGTGTATTTGGTTGGAAATTTATGTTATGAGAAATATTGTATTAGGATAATAATTTGAGTCGAATGTATAATTGATTTTTGTGGAAGAATTTGGGTACAAATTTTGGAATATTTTGGGTTTCTATTCTTTTGTTCTTGTGATTGAATACTTTGGGTTTGTCATTCTTATGTGTTCATGATCAAGATGAACACAGATCTCAATTAATGTGTTTTTTGGTTTTTAACTTTGTTTTTATCTTTTTTATTTGATTAAAATTGATAAATTATTTTTTATTAAATTTAGAAACTTATGTGGAGTTGAACTTTTCATTTTTTTAAAGCCAAATAATTTTTTTTAAAATATTATTTTATTGGCCACATCAGCATCTAACACACCACTTATGCACTCCGTCTGCCACTTGGGAGTTTTTTGTTAGTGGGTTGACAACAAGGACCAAAATAGAAATGATTTTCCGTTTTTAGGGACCGAAATAGTAGCAAAATTAAAATAGGGACTAAAATAAGAATTGACCCAAAATATAGGGACCAAAAATATATTTTCTCCAAAGAAGAATAATGAGAATATTTAAACAAAGTGGTAAAAAAAAAAAAATAGAATCATTAATATTGGGTGTATTGTATAATGTGGTGTTAAAATAGATAAAATAGCTTTCTGAGGCCTACCAATACGGATGTATCAGTCTCCTTAAATGTTTAGATAAACTAACCCAAAAAAATTCAACTTTTTTCTAGTTTAGCTATCTATGTTTTTTTATGCACAAACAACAAACTCAATACTCTAATTACCGTCACAATGTTGCTACTGCAATTTATAAAAAAACTTAAAGATTGGTTACTAAATAAATAAAACAAAATATGTGGTATTTTTTTTTTTTTAAGAATACGAAGTATTTTAACACACACACACAATAGGAGAAGAGAAAAAGTTTTAAAGAAACTAATAATGATGTATATAAAAAAAAACATTGTTATAAATAAATATTAACTAAGAATATAATTATATTTATATAATAATATAATAATATACACCTTCCAAGAAGTTCAGAGCATTAGCATTGGGAAATTCTAATTCTACTCTATTTTACCATTTCAAAAAACCACTTTATCATTATACCATACCATTTTACAATACCTCCCACATCCCAAAACAATATTTTTATTAAAATATTATTTTTTAATCTTTCTTTATTATTTCTTTCCAACCGTCACTTTTTTTAAGACTTGGCATGATTCCAACGCCTCCACCATCACCAATCACCACACCACCACCACCACACCACACCACACCACCACCTCCACGGCTCCACCATCATCAATCACCACACCACCACCTCCACGGCTCAACCATCATCAATCACCACACCACCACCACCACACCACCACCAAAATGCTTCAGCCTCTCATCATACACATTACACAATTAGAAAACCCAAACCTATTTCAGCAGGCTCGAAGCCATTGATGAACGCAGAGGAACTCATGAACCCAGACACCGCCGATCAACCCCAATCACAACAGGAAAAAAAAAAAAAAAAAATCCCAGATCAACCCTGATTAAAACCCAGACAACGCCGCCACTAGATCAACGTTATCTCCATCGTTGATCAACCCAGATCAACCACCAAAATCCCACTGGAACAAAAACCCAGACACCGCCGATCAACCCCGATCACAACAGGAAAAAAAAAAAAAAAAAAAACCCAGATCAACCCCGATCAAAACCCAGACACCGCCGCTGCTAGATCAATGTTTCCTCCATCGTTGATAAAGCCAGATCAACCACCAAAATCCCATCGGAAAAAAAACCCAGACACCGCCAATCAACCCCAATCACAACAGAGAAAAAAAAAAAACCCAGATCAACCCCGATCAAAACCCAGACACCGCCGCCGCTAGATCAATGTTTCCTCCATCGTTGATCAACCCAAATCAACAACCAAAATCCCACCGGAACAAAAACCCAGACACTGCCGATCAACCCCGATCACAACAGGGGGAAAAAAAAACCCATATCAACCCCGATCAAAACCCAGACACCGCCGCCACTGCCGCCGCTAGATCAACGTTTCCTCCATCGTTGATCAATCCAGATTAACGTTTCCTCCACTGTGATGTGTGATGTTGATGTTGGGAGGAGGATGATGTTTGGGTCTGAAGAGAGGAAAGAGCAGATGAGAAAGAGAGAAGGAAGAGAGAGAAGAGAACAAAAATAATGAGGGAGGAGAGAGAAATTTCGGGGGAAAAGCAGCTTAAAATATTATTGTTATTTTTACAATACTGCTATAGTGCAATTCTAAAGATAGAATTGCACTGTAGCAGTATTGCAAAAAAATTTGCAATACTTGCCTTTAGCATTCTTTGATGCAATACGTTTTGGGGCTTGAAATGCCAAATACACTTTACATATGGCATTAGCATTCCCCAATGCTAATGCTCTCACAATAGACGACTACAGCTCTACTTTTTATTTTTTATTCTTTCTCTTTCTCAATTCTCATGCTTCCAGCAGCCTCCTTTTACTTTCTCTGAAAGTCTCTCATCTTGTTTCAAAATCACATAAACAAAGGAAGAGTTACGCAAAGGGGGATTGAGAGAGATTTCCTAACTGCAGAACGGCGAGAACTGAGGCTATTACAAAGAAAGACTAGAGTGATGAATGTTATCAACAGCCAAGAAGTGATCTCCTCCGCCACAAAACTTTACTACCAGCTCCATCCAAACATCAAACACTTAATCTACACAAACACATAGCCAATACAGAACAACCAACTTCAACTTCATTGATCCTATCTCCAACTTCATAACATCAAACCCAAACACTATCTCAGCCACACATAAAACCACAAAGCAAAACCCACAAAATAAAATCCCCCAAAATCAAAACCCAAAACACAGACACAAACTTAAATAGCTCAAACACCTTCAACTTCGCCTTCGCCTTCATAAACCCACTGTTAGGATTAGTGCCCTTAAATCCTATTGTATGATGCTATGTATGACATTATGTATGACTTAATGTTGTGATTAATAAATTTGTTTTATTATTATCTAAAATAATGATAACATGAATATTTGGACATTATCATTTGGTCCATGAGATGCATAGTATGTGATTTAGTTACAAAAGATATAAGTCACAAATTTTTTGTAAACTCATAATTTTAATTTGTAGTCGGTGATGAAATTGGGCATTTCATCTGCGAAAACTATAACATATCAACTAAGATGATTTGTCTTGATCATGGAAGTGGAGACTTCTAGTTGATGTGTTAATATGTTTTAAGAGTTAAGACATATTGAACTGGACCGCTGTGAGATTTATTATTCTCCTAACGACTGTCAAATGAATAATAAATCTCATGACTTCTATTTACGTGAACTCTTAATCCTGAGAGAATAATGGACCTGATCATGAAGTGTAGGTTGCTTTGATATATCAGGAGTGAGATCTAAAGTCACGATCAAAATCTCAGTATGTTGGGCAGCCACATTTAGTGTTGATGAAACATATATTCTCAAGATGGAATTCATAATTTCTTAACGAAGATATAAAATATTCTCTTGAGATAAGTTTAATGGGTTTGGTTATTCAGAGTGTTAGGCCTAACCACTTTAGTAAGGAGTTACTAAAGTATATATTTATGAAATTGGATTTCATAAATATATGATGAATAACTTAAAGGATTAAACCGGGTACTCAAGGATTAAGATGTAGTAATCTTCAAAGTGGCAGTCTATATTCATGACTTTGAATTACTACGAATATTTTACGAAGGAGTTGCATGTATAATAAAGTCTTGAGATATAATTTATTAATAAAGCCTAGAGTACAATTATATTTATATAGTGGTATTAAATATAATTAATGGTAACTTTGGATTTGTCAAGAGTTGACATAAAAGTCCAAGGCCCATTGGAGCTAGTGTCTTATTGGTCCATTTTGGTTCCATTCCAAGCCACACACTAAAGCCCAATTGGAAAGGCCCAATAGGCCAGCCCAATTAGATAATCAGTTAAATATAAAGGGAGAGACATACAGAATTTCTGATAGAGAGAGAAAAAAGAGAGACATCATTGTGAAATGGTGTGTATGTGTGAGTGAAACCACTCGATTATTCTCTCTTGGAAACTGATTGAGAGACCACACTTCTTAGGCGTAAAGTGGAATTGGAGTAAAGATTAAAAGTGTTCCCAAGTACTTATAATCTTTTGTTTTGAATTTCACCACACCAAGGTACGCTATCTTGTTCTTAAATTTTGAAATTTACATAGTGCATGTTATCAATCATGAATGAAATAGATCCATATTTGTTGCTTTCACTGTGTGTTTTGTATGAGATACAAAACCAGATTTACCAACACCCACAGTCAAGACAAAACCATTCATCAAGCGCTACTCCAAGCCGCCGTTGTTGCAGTCGCCGCAAAAGGCCCAACCATGCTGTCCGTGGAAAGCGTTGGTATATCTCTATTCTCTCATAACTCTGCTTGAGATTGTTCATTCTTGAGATTTTGATGCCTTGGATTTTAGAGAGAGAGAGAGAGAGAGAGAGAGAGGGGGAGTGAAGAGAGAGAAAGAGAGGTGGAGACTGGAGAGTGAGTGATGGGCCTTTTTCCTTTATTATTCTCTGGCGAAGGTCCTCTCAAATGTTAAAATTGTGCAGTGTGACGAAATATTGAGATTGATGCTGAGTTTTTTTTAGTGTTTAGATATATATATATATATATATATATATATATATATATGCTGCTACACGTAGGTGAAAAGTACTAAAAACTCCATTTTGCCACTTCGATATGTGAAAATCTTTCCTCATTTTTTTCCTGGATTTGATAATAATATTAAAAAATATATACTGTATTAACTAAAAACTTATGTTTCTGTTAGTTTAATTCGGATTTTTTTTAAGAAAAAAAAACCTATAAAATCAAATCTTATATATGGTACAGGAGGAAGAAGAAAAGGCGATTTGTTTCGAAAAAATTGTAAGGTGCACTGTACAATTGAAGTGGGGCAATAATATTATATGGCAAAGGCAAACCATGTCTAGTAAGTTAGCAGCCAAATCTAGTTACTGAGAAAGCACAGTGTAACTTTCCAAGGTTGTCAAATTTTCTAAGTCATGTTTGCAGTTGAAACTTGAAACTTTGAAAGTACAATGATTCGTTCAATATGTACCATACAATTACGTTTATTCCAAGAAGACAAAATCATCTTGGAAATTGTATATTACATGAGGGACCACTTCCTTTTTTCTTTTTTTGTAATAAACGGTACTGGCGAGTTCAAATTTTTTTTTCCATGCTCCTTTTCTCTCTTAGTTCTTTTTGAAGAATTTCATATTTTTTTGACGTAAAAATCTAAATGCATAAAGTAAAGTCAGTTTTTTTTTTCAAATAGACATTTTTTTAATCTTTTCTTCTAATATATTATAGATTTATTATAGTTCTAAAAGGAAAAAAAAAATGTTAGGGTCATATTTTTCTATATATTGGCATTTTTTTTTTTATAAAATACACTTTATTTGTAATTGAGTAGATCTAAGTTGAGTTTATTGTATTAAGAAGTATGCAAAGTTTACTTTACAAGTGGTATTATTAAAGTCATGAAGATTGAACCAAAAAACAAGTGAAGAAAAGCTAATTCAGTGAAACTCAACACTAGTATCTATCGAGACTTAATGACGAATTCTCGACACAAGATTGACACCTCTTGATCTATTAAGCTCTGCGATTTCAAAATTCTTATATCTGAATTTCAACACGTGATGATTTGGATTGCTAGGGTTTCATTCTCTAAACCTCTAAACCATATAAAAGCTTTATTTTAAAGTCATCAAAGACATAGAGACTCAATTAGAGAACTCATACACTCTATGAGAAGCCACTGCGTTTTTGTGTATCATGAGGTTTTGTAACTAAGTACTTCCAAATCTTCAACGTGCTTTGAAGTGAAAAACTTGGCATCTAACAACAATTAATCAGTTACTAGGAGTTAGACATGTACTAGGATCCATGCAAAGGAAGAAGTCTCTACAAGATCAAATCCAATTAGGGATTAGAGTAAAGGTTCAACTATAGGTTGGAATTTTGGGATAGTCTAGGGTAGTGGTAAGATTCCTTATACTTGTAACCACTTGTTCTTAGTTAGTGGATTCTTGAGAGTGGTGACAAGAAAATCATCTGGTATAGTTTTTGCCTTACGAGAGATTTTCCTCATTCGTCAACAAATCACCGTGTTAATTTATTTTCCGCTACATTTAGTTTATTTGATAATTTGTTGGTGCCTCCATGATTTGCATGTAATTTGACATAATTAATCAATTTGTGTAATTGAATTAATTAACCAAGGAACAAGGTCTTGAATGGTTTCCACATATGCCTTCATGGATTTCTCGCAACACATATGTTGCTTCCTTAGGAGTCAGGCATTTCAGGTATGGCAGTGAAAATCCTCTTTTGTAAAGTTCACCATTCATGACAGTGAATTTGGCTGCCCTGACTTTAACCTTCTTTGCTTTTGACGGGTCAGATGGGAGTTGGCCTTCTTTGATATAAGAAAGGATATGGTCCATCCAAGTGCTAGGTTACTGGACTGAAAGGGTCTGTAACCCGTTGATACTAGGGCTTGTCTGGACTTCCATGAGCAACTCTGTTGTCGCTGAGGCATCTTCAGTTGAAGCCAGTCTAGCGACCTCATTAGCAGCTGAGTTATTCTTCCTTGGGATTTGTTTGAACTTGACGTCATCAAATTCGTCAATAAGTTGAGTTGTTAGCTTGAGGCACTTCTTCATTCTCTCTTCCTTTGCTTCATATTTGTTGGTTATTTTCCTAACAACTAGCTTAGAATCAGTCCTCAATTTCAAATTCTTGATCCATAAAGCTTTTGTAATTCTCGGGCTAGCAAGGACTGCTTCATACTCTGCTTCGTTGTTTGTTGCTAGAAATTGGAGTTGAACTCCATACCTAAGGATGTCCTTTTCAGGTGATGTCACAATGATACTGACGCCTCCGAGCCCTGCAACAGACGAGCCATCTGTGCAGATCGTCCAATACTCTACTTATTGATCTGCATTTGGAAGAGTAAATTCTGCAATAAAATCTGCCAAAGCTTAAGCTTTGATTGCTGTTCTTGGCCTGTACTTAATATCAAACTGGCTTAGCTCGACGACCCATTGGATCATGCGCCCCGCATCATCTGGTTTGCTCACTGCTTTCCAGATCAGCTAGTCCATCATTACCATCATGGTATGAGCTTGGAAGTATGGACGAAGCTTCCTTGAAGCCACGATTAACAAGAATGACATCTTCTCTATTCGTAGGTACTTTGCTTCGGCTTCCTGAAAAGCCTGACTTGTGTAGTACATGGGTCGTTGTACCTTGGATTCTTCACGGATCAACGCTGAGCTGACAGCTGTTTATGACACAGCTAGATACAAAAACAACTCTTCTCCTTCTATTGATGGACTCAACAATGGAGGCTTGGCTAGGTACTCCTTGAGGCTCTGAAAGGCTGCCTCACATTCGTCCGTCTAATGGAAGGCATGTTTAAGAGTTTTAAAGAAGGGAGGACACTTATCAGTGGCCTTCGAGACAAACCTGTTTAGTGCTGCCATTCACCCTGTCAGCCTTTGAACCTCCTTGACTGTCTTTGGGGAAGTCATGTCAAGTATGGCTCTAACCTTCTCTGGATTTGCCTCAATTCCTCACTGAGATACCATGAAGCCTAGGAATTTTCTTGATAAGAACCAGAAAACACACTTCGCAAGGTTGAGCTTCATTCTATACCTTTTCAAAGTATCAAACGTCTCTTGGAGGTCTTCTAGGTGGGTTTTGGCTTCCTTACTTTTTACGAGCATGTCATCCACATAGACCTCCATATTCTTGTCTATTTGTCTGCTGAACATCTGGTTCACCAATCTCTGGTATGTGGCACCTACATTCTTCAGTCCGAACAGCATAACTTTATAACAATACAAGCCCTGGTTAGTGACGAACGCAGTTTTCTCTTAATCTTTCTTTTTCATTAGGATCTGGTTATAACCTGAAAAAGCATCCATGAAGGTTAGTAGTTCATGACCAGCTATCGAATCAACAAGCTGGTCAATTCTGGGAAGGGGAAAACTATCTTTGGGGCATGCATTATTTAAGTTTGTGAAGTCCACACACATTCTCCACTTTTCGTTGGACTTTTTCACTATGACAACATTGGCAAGCCACTCGGGGTAATAAACCTCTCAAATGAATCCAGCGGCTAAGAACTTTTCCACCTCTTCCATAACTACGTTGTTTCGTTCTGGGGCGAATACTCGTCTCTTCTGCTGGATGGGTTTCTTTCTTGGGTTGACATTGAGACTGTGCTCTATTACTTGTTCGTCAATCCCTGACATATCTTCGTGGTTCTATGCAAAGACGTCCGAGTTCTCTTTCAAGAGCTTCACCAGCTCGTCATTTAAGGACTGCTAGAGCTAATTTCCTACCTTGGTGGTTTTGGATGGGTCTCCTTCCACCAGCTCTATGTTTTTCGCTTCCTCCATGGGCTTGGGTGGTTCCTCCTCTACCATCCAAGTGTGATTTTCTCTAAATGCCAAGAATGCTTGGTAACATTCCTTGGCTAGAAGTTGGTTATCACATATTTCTATAATCCCGTGTGGGGTCGGGAATTTTACTTTCAAGCAATATGTAGAAGTTGCAGCCTTAAGGCTGTTAAGGGTTGGTCGTCCAAGAATCACATTATAAGATGAAGGGCAATCAACAATCAGAAAGTCTACCACCCTTGTCACCTGAGCGGGGTAAGTCCCTGCTGTAATTTGCAATGAAATGATGCCTTTTGGATAAACACGGTCTCCATTGAAATTGATCAACGGGGATCCGAAGGGTCTGAGGCGTTTTGGATCCAACTTCATATGTTGGAAAGCCGTCATGTACATTACATCTATCGAGCTTCCGTTATCCACCAACACTCTTTGGGTGTTGTACCCTTTAATGGTTAGCATAATGACAAGGGGGTTATCGTGTGGCTACTTGATCCCCTTCACATCTCGCTCGGAAAAAACAATGTCGTCATTCTCGGTACGATGATTCTTTGCTATTGGGTGTTTGATATGAACACTGTTTACTTGCCTTTGGACTGCCTTTCTCAGGGACTTGTATGATCCCCTAACAATTGGCCCTCCGGTTATCGTCCTTATTTCTCACATGATCTGCTTGGGATTGTCCCGGTCTTCTTCCTTATGGTCATCGGTGGTCTTCTTTTCTATCTGCTGGCGGGCCTGATAATCTTTCTTGACAAACTTTTGAAGTTTTCCCCTTTGGATCAACTCCTCTATATGCTCTTTCAAATCTCGGCACTCGTCAGTATAATGGCCATGGTCCTTGTGGAAGCGGTAGTATTTCTTTGTATCTCTCTGTTTTGAGGACAAGCTTAATGGTTTAGGCCATTTTAGTGTTGGGTCGTCCTTTATCTGCATGAGAATTTTGTCCCTGGGCATCAGCAAAGGTGTGAAATTCAGCTTTTTCTTTGATGATGTCTCTAGACCACTTTTGCTGGCCTTGGCTTCCGTGAGATTATCTTTGCGATCCCTCTTGTTACCTTGGGACTCAACGCTTTCTTCCTTCTTTCGCTTACTCGTCAGTCCCTTCGCAGTCAGTGCATCTTCCCCATTCATGTATTTTTGCGCTTTAAACAATAGATTCGTCATTGCAGTTGGAGGAGTCTTCCCTAGAGAGAAGATAAGGTCAGGATTGTTCAACCTTGATTGGAAGGTTGTCATTACCACCTAATCGCCTGCTTTGTCAATTTTCAGAACTGCTTTGTTGAAATGTTTCACATACTCTCTCAAGGTTTCTCCTTCCTGCTGCTTCACAGTTAACAGATAGAAGGTGGGCCTCTTATGGTGTTGGCCCCCAATGAAATGACGGACAAAGGAGTTACTCAGTTGGTCAAAATTTGCAATAGACACCGTTGGCAGTTTACTGAACTACACCCTTGCTGCTCCCTTAAGAGTTGCCGAGAATGTCCTGTAAATGACTTCATTTGGGGTCTGCTGGAGGCTTAGAATTGTTTTGAATGTCCCTATGTGGTCCAGGGGATCCTTAGTGCCGTCGTAAACTTCCAGCTGAGGGAGACGAAATTTGGGAGGTAAGGGGCACTCTAAAACGCTGGTAGTGAAGGGTGAGTCTGTCATTTTGATCAAGCCATCAAGGTTTACTACTGTCTTACCCTTCATGGCGTTTTTGACTTCATCTAACTCCTTCTTCATGTTCTTCATCATTTAATCACTACCGCAAGTTGACTGCGTAGTGTGTTATGAAGTTTCCCTTTTGCTATTCCCTGGGCTTTGGGCTTCATCATCATTGTCATTGCGGTTATGTCAAGACTGCAACATACTCATGCCCTCGGGACGTGCCTTCCTCTTCAACTCTTCATTCTGTTTCATCAATTCTTGCACATTAGGTGTCAATGCTTGAATTTGTTAAGCCATTACCACCGGGTCCGGCGATGTAGTTGTGGTTAAGTCCATCGGTTATGAGGAACTTAGTTAGTAGAGAATTCAACAGCTTATGGTCAGTTTCCCACAGACGGCGCCAAATTGATGAAGCACAATTTCGCCTCGTTAGTATGTTCCTTGTCAGTACAATAGACGACTTGAGATCCTGTGTAAGAGAAAACACTAAATGGATAATGGCACCGGTTTGAGGCCTGTCAAGAACCCTCCGATGCTTAAGTTAGCTTACACTTTTTAGAAATTTGTAATCTGTAGAGCAATTTTATGTGTGTATATTTCCCTCTTACCTGTCTTTCGTGGCTTTATATAGCCTTATGCTGAGTTAATGCTTAGTATAACATTACATTGTAGCTGGAGGATTTAATGCTTAATGACGACCATTTAATCTCAATGTTTGCTGTCTGTAATGGACCTTTAATTGCACATTATTGGACGGAGATAACAGTTCCGTTCTTATTTATCATTCAATCATTGAATGCTGTCTGAAGTTAATGCACTTACGCTCATCTATACTCTTACTTGTCATTATTATGGACAGTTTGCGAGTGACAAACGACCATTTATGCGCTACTCATCAAATATCATGTATTACTCTTTTTACCTTAACAATTTTTAGCAAAAGATGAATACCACTACTCAATGTTAACACGTGCAATCCTTACATAAAAATTATTATAACATAATAATAATGATTCTTGTTTATGTAGAAAGAAAAGATTTTATGAGTATCCGTAAAAAATAAAATAAAATAAAAAGATCTTAGGAGTAACAAATAAGGTCGTCCGTAGGAGCTTTATGTATTATATATCTTCTATTCACCTAGAGTGTGTGTGGGTTACTTAAAAAACTATACTTTTCTAAAGTATCATATCATATCATTTTATGGTCTTGGTTACTTATAAAAATGTCAATTAGATTATCTTTATATTATTCTATTTAGAAAGCTCAACACCAAATATACATCTTCTAGATTCGCATTATTCAAATGACATCTTCACGATTCCCCTTTTCCCTAAGGAAAAAAAAAAAATTGATAGAAAAAAATGAAAACGAGAGAGAAGAATAAGAATATTGACGTTGGACAAATGAGAACAATGCAATGAAAAATTAAACAGCATGAGTTAAAGGAAGGAGTACCTACACTTGTTTAGAGTCAACACTAAACAAAAGAAAATCACGGAGGACAACACTTAAAATAAAAATACCAAACCTTAATTCTAATTTGTTAAACAGAATGGTAGATTGCTTTATTATAAAAATAACCTAAATTTTAATTAAAAGTATTTATGGTAAAATATTATTTTAGTCCCTAAACTTTATCAAAAGTATTTTTTTTTGTCTCCCAAACTTTTAAAGGTTCTTCTTTCGTCTCTAAAATTTGTAAAAGATTATTTTCAATAGTTTAGAAACAAGAATAAAGATGGAAAATTTACTTTTTTTTAATAGTTTATAGATGAAAAAAAAATATTTTTTAAAGTTTAAGGGTGGAAAGTGGAACATTTTTAATAGTTTAGGGATAAAAAAAAAAAAAAAAAAAACTTCTTTAAGTTTAAAGACGAAAAATAATTTTTTGGTAAAAGGTTCTTTTTTCATCTCTAAAATTTATAAAAAAAGTTATTTTCAATTGTTTAGAAACAAGAATAAAGATGGAAAAATAAATTTTTTTTAATAGTTTATAGAAGAAATATATATATTTTTTAAAGTTTAAGGGTGGAAAGTGGAACATTTTTAATAGTTTAGAGATGAAAAAAAAAAATTAAAATAACTTCTTTAAGTTTAAAGATGAAAAATAAATTTTTGATAAAATTTGAGGACCAAAATAATATTTTAAACAAACATTTATTAACCGAATTAAATGTTATGGAATAAAATAAAAATACAATTAATGTACATTAAGAAATAAAACTAAATCAAAATAAACTTTTATTGGTGTTTGCCTCATAAAAAAATATGTGTGTGGAAGTAGTAAAATATAGAGTGCTAAGTATAGTAGAAAACAGTTTGATAGGTGACACAACACGAGAAACCCATTGCCCATAGAGCGTTTGAAATGAGGGTTAGATTTGATCATATAAAGTGGAGGAACCTCGCACACAGTCCTGATGGGTATGGTTATGGTGGTTTACCTTTTTTTTTTTTAATTTTTATTTGTGGGCATTTTGAAAGGAGCAAAAAAGAACGGTTGAGAGCCCTACATTTGGAGGATTCCCATTTGTTTAATTGCTTAAGCTCAACTTCGTAGACTTTCATAGCATAGGATATGCAGGTATGTGTTGTGTCCTACTCATGATTTTTTGGTGGTTTGTTTTGTTGTGGTGTGTAAATTGCTCAAGTGAATCTCTGTGTGCTAATCACACTACCTTTTTCTTGTATTTGCTTGACCACTTGGCACTGTTAAAACTTACATGATATGATCTTTTTTTTGCAAAGATACAAACAATGGAACGTGTGGAAAGTGGAAACGAAGTTTGATTTAGGGTTATGCTATGGATTGTTTGTTTGGGTCGAAAATGTTATTGTTTTGTGCATCTAATCCTATATACTATTATTGAAACACATCAAATTTTGGTCGATTGATTGGTTTTATTCATGTGTAAATCCATGTCCAAGTTAGCACCATGGGCAAGTCTATGCAGGGACGGGGTCCATGCCCCCTAAAGTTGAAATATATATATATATATATATATATATTTTTTGAGAGAAAAGATATCAAACTATATTTAAATCAAAACAGCCATATCGGCCTAAAGTACAAGATAATTAATGAGAGGTGGAACATCGTTCATCCACGCAACATAGTCTAAAAAATTAATAACTAATCTAGCCAAACTATGAGTGACTTTATTGCCTTCTCTCTTAGTCCGAGAGTAGAGCAATTTAGAAAAAAAGAACTAGTAAAGAGACCAACATCCTTAATCAGCAAATTGTGAGAAGCCAAACCTGAACTTCTGTTACCCAGTGCTTTCGCCACTGCCTCGGAGTCACCTTCTACAATTGCTCGATCTACACCAACTTCCAAGCCAAACTTGAGAGCTCAAACTGCACCCATCGCTTCAATCTTTGTTGCCTGGTATGCTTGGGGCAATTGTTGGGCTAAAGCAGCAGTCACCAGCCCCCGGTCATTGTGAATGATAACACCAATTCCAGATTTGTTTACCTCAATGAATACAGCACCATCATAGTTTATTTTGAAAGAATCCGAGGGGGGAGGTGACCAAGTAACACGGGAATGCTGTTGTCGTGGTCTTAGTGAAGGTAAGATGATTGCCTTGTATTCCTCGTGATGATCTTTTGATACTTGAGTGACACTACAAAAAAGTGGACCTGTTTCGACCCTTATTTTTCGAGGATTTATTAAAATTTGTCCAAATAAACACTAAATGTAACACGCGGATGACTCTTACTAGGCTTATTGAGAACCTTCAAAATAAGTCAACATATAACCCTTGAAATAAGTGCTGAAAAAAATGGTGGGTGACTATTACTAGGCTTACTGAGAACCTTCAAAATAAGTCAACATATAACCTTTGAAATAGGTGCTGAAAAAAAGGCGAAAATGCACTTTTGGTTCCTACATTTTGGACTTATTCTCAATTTGGTCTCTAAATTGATTTCACTCCTAGGTCAGTCATTGATTTCAAAAAATCGTTTTTATTTTAGTCCCTGCCGTCACCCCAGTAACAGAAAATGCATACGTGGCAAACGGAATGCACTGTTTGCTGACTAGATGATGATGTGGCTAATAAAATAATAATAAAAAACCACCTCAGCATGCCATGTCATTGTCTAATTTAAAAAAAAATTAATTTATCAATTTAAAAAAACATAAAAAAAAAAATTAAAAACATAAAAATACATAGTTTCAGATTTGAACGGGAATACACAAGAACTCAAGAACATGAACCCAGATCACAAGAACACAAAATTCCTGGGCATTCAACATCTTTCCCAGAAAATTTCACCAAACACTGAAAAAATTCACATCTAAAAAGCCGATGCCTAAGATTTTCATCACAACATTTTCTTTCCACCCAAAACTAGAAATTTTCTTATGAAACAATCACACGCGAACCCAGCCAATTCGGCTCACAATAACAACAAACCCAACCAACCTCATAAATTTTCCTTAAACAATCATCAACGTTTTCCCCAGAAGATCAAGATTTTCTTTCAAATCAAACACTAAAATAACTCACATTTAATAAACCGATGCTTAAAATACATACAAAATCCCTATCCTCCACCGAAACCTCCAACAAATCAAACCCGTAAACCCAGAAAAATCATCAAATCCACATGAAAAAAGACAAACCTAGCAACAAGTGAACAGATTAGAAACCCACCGATCAAGCCACATCAAGCCACCGATCCTGCAATCTGAAACCCACATGAACAGATCAGACCACCAATCAAAAATAATGGCTGTGACACCCTTGGCTTGCGAAGAGAACGTGTACATGGCGAAGCTTTCCGAGCAAGCCCAGCGGTACGAGGAGATGGTGGAGTTCATAGAGAAGGTCTCGGCGACGATGGAGAGCGAGGAGCTCATTGTCGAGGAGCAAAACCTTTTCTCTGTGGCGTACAAGAACAAGATCGGCGCGAGGCGAGCATCGTGGTGCATCATCTCCTCGATCGAGCAAAAGGAGGAGAGCCGCGGCAATGAGGACCACGTGTCCATGATCTGAGACTACAGATCCAAGATTGAGTCGGAGCTCTCCAACATCTACGCCGCCATCGGCGACTCCGAGGTCTTCTACCTCAAGATGAAGGGCGAGTGAGCTCCGGCCATGAATAGTGGAAAGTGAGAGATTCTATCCATTGAGTGTGAAGAGAGTGAGATAATTTGAGATTAGTCTTTCAATTTAGGGATTTTTTTTTTTTTAAAGTTGATGAGGTTAAAGAAAAATAAAAACAAAATTAAAAAGATAATGATTTCTGATTTTTTAAGAAATGATTTTAGTTTAAATTAGATTTAAGATTTTTTTTTAATTTAATTTACTTTTTTAAAAAAAAGTTTCTGAGTTGGTTTTTTTTTATTAATTTAATTGCTGACGTGACATTTAAAAAATGTTAAATATAATTTTTTATTATTATTTTATTAGCCACATCATCATCTAGTCAGTAAACAGTGCATTCCGTTTGTCATGTATGCATTTTCTGTTATTGGGGTGACGGCAGGGACTAAAATAAAAACGATTTTTTGAAATCAGGGACTGATTTTGGAGTGAAATCAATTTAGGAACTAAATTGAGAATAGGTCCAAAATATAGAGACCAAAAGTACATTTTCGCATGAAA
This sequence comes from Quercus aquifolioides, assembly GCA_019022515.1. Classification (NCBI taxonomy): domain Eukaryota; kingdom Viridiplantae; phylum Streptophyta; class Magnoliopsida; order Fagales; family Fagaceae; genus Quercus; species Quercus aquifolioides. The sequence goes on along the minus strand of CM032326.1, from coordinate 56,190,207 downwards.
AAAAATGGCGGGCACACCAGCGTGAGTTTTCGCTCTAAAATTTGTAGATTTCCCAGTACCCCTCAAAAAAAGACTGTAAAACATAAACACTAACTGATTTATTTCTAAGCAAAACTGAAAAATTTTGTATGAAAATTTCACATTTTCGTTCTCAGAGTATTTAGGTCCTCCCTTTCTTATTCTCTTTCATTTATTTTTCCTCTTTTTCCTTTGATTGCTCTTTCTCTCTCTCGCGCTCGCTCTCGAAGTAGATCGCATTTTCTCTATGTGCGAAGATGAATCACCAGAATGTGAGGAATCTCTGATCAGAGAAAGGAATATTCCGATGAGGACAGCAACACCGACGAGAACTGTCATACTCTCTCTGTTACCACCTCCGGCGAATCTTCCGATGGTACTTTTTTTTTTTTTTTTTTTGTAAAAATTAAGTTCGTATCTTGATCATACATAATGCAATCATAGTGATTGAATATTGTGCATTGCTCTGTGCCTCAGTCTTTGTTTTTATTGATTGACTATGGAAATTAGGGTTCAATTTTGGTGTGTGATTTACTGATTTAGGTTTTAATTTTGGTGTGTGATTTTAAACTTTGCTTTAGTAGCTGAGTATTTTTACGATTCAACATTTCAACCAGCTATAGATGGAATACTGATGTTAGTTTTCCCTAAATCATTTCATATAGGTTAGTAAAACTTCAAAGTCTTTTTGCAAATTTTTATTATAAATAAGTCTTTTTGTAATTCTATATTCAATTAATTTAGCAGGCTGATGCGAAAGGAAATAATAAAATTGGCTTGGCCAAGCTAGGATTGATTTTGGTTTTAGATTTGTGATTAATTGGGCTCTCTTGTGGTTGAGATTCATTCAATAGATATAGTGTCCAAGGAAACTGCGAAAACTTGTTTCTTTTGGTTTATATTGTATTTATTCATATTACATTGGTTGACTTCTTATGATATGATTGCCTTGCTCAAATGTTTATCATAAAATACTATAGTTGAAAGATAGTGGGATTAATCTTTTCCCTTTATTTATGATTTCTTTTTGTTAACCCTTTTCCGAATCCATTTATTAGAACTTATATTAATCGTAAAACTTTCTATAATGTTACAGAAGTTTTAGCTCAAACAATTTCAATGGAACATTACCTATGTAGCTTGGAATGTTGACCTCCTTACAACCTGGAAAGCACGGACGCGACGCCAGAGGCGCCACACCCGCGTCGGATGCTGCTGACCGTGCGTTCGTGCCGCGTCCTGCCACGTGGCGAAGCCGACTTGCGCCAACGCGGCTCAAATCGGGCCGACTCGGGCTGATTCAGGCCATTTCGGCCGTATTGGCTGAAACTGCCGATATGGCCGGTTCAGGCCGAAATTATAAAAAAAAAAAAAAAAAAAAAAGGTGCAAAACGCACCGTTTGACTTAACCTAAAACCTAAAACTCTCTCACGCACTCTCACTTCGTCCAAAGACTCCAAACACCCTCCCTCACTCCATCGCTCGTCTCTCTCTTCTCTGAGCTCTCTGGGTTGCTCGGCTTCACTGAATCACTCAGTCCGTGCATCCCAGCCACTCTAGAGTCTAGACACAGCCACTTAGCCACACAGCCATTCAAACTTCAGCTCTCTCTCACGCATTCTCAACTCAGGTACCGTATTCAATCTTAGTTTGATTTGTGATTTGTTAGTTAATAGTTATTCTCAACTCATGTTTTAGTTATTAAATTTGGTATATGTTTATATAATGTGAAAAAGTATGCTTAGCAATATATTAAAAATATAAATAAAAATATTTTTAATAATCTTTTAATCGCCGAGTCTCGCCGCACCCGCACCCACCTTTTTCAAAAATTGCCGAGTCCCGCACCCGCACCCGAGTCCCGAAACGCACCCGTGCTTCTTAGCTTACAACAGCTGTAAGTTATATATATATATATATATATATTTGTCAAACATTAAAACTCTGATAAAAGTTAAAAAAAACCAAGGGTCTGGTATACCTGTATGAAATACTGTTTATTTAGAATAGATTATATTTTCTTTGAACAATTTAGACATGCTTTGGCCCCAGACTTCTTGACGATTTCTTTTTAGCAAGTGCAATTAAGATACAGCCCTATACAATTGTCATTGGTTTGGAAACCAAATTTTACCGGATTCCTAGCTTAAATGTTCAAATCTATTTAATTTTTAGATTACATCTCCTCTATCCTAACAGTTGTAAAACCAGCGCATTGTAGAAGATGATCTATGAATCTCTCTCATACAACATGTGGATTCTACAAACATTATAGTCATATCGTGTTTCTCATTTTAATCCCAACTGGTAGCATTATATTTATGTTTCTCTATAAATCCCAACTGATGCACAGAACCATCCTTGCATTATGATAAAGATCTTGCTATCACACATTGCCAAGGTGAGGGTTGGATGTTGGAGCATAATCTAGGACACTGGTTTCCAGCACAAATGCTAATGAAAACAGTAGTAATAAGGATTATGAAGGTGTGCAATTTGTCATTGTTGACTTTTATTTCTGCTAGTTAACTCACATTATGATCTGCATTATGGTTGTTGTTGTTTACTTTGTATGGGTGTAATCTAGTTAATATGTATACTTTGCGTTTTATGGCCAGCCAGAGGTTATTCCATCTACAAAAAAGGCCTCCCTTTGAATGTCACACCTTCCCTACTAGAGAATGAGTTCAAGAAGTTTGGACCTATTAAGAATGGTGGTATTCAAGTTAGAAGCCAAAAGGTATGTCATATGTTAATCAAGTTTATGTTGTTCATTGTTAGCTGTTCCCTGAGCATATAATTATTCTCCATGTGTCAATACAACAGGGATTTTGTTTTGGCTTTGTGGAATTTGAGGTGGCAAGTGATGTGCAAAGTGCAATCAAGGAATACATCTGTTTTATTCTGGGCTGATCTGTTTTCTATTTCTCTGTTATTCTTGATATGATTGAGCAGATGAATGGGCCATAACTTCTTTCATTGGTTGAATTTAGGACTTCTTAGATCCTGTTGGTGTAAATATGAGTATATACTCATTTACATACTAAATCTTAGGCTGTTTAATAATTTATGGGACTTTGTTTTGACTGGGATGTGCTGTTTATGTTTCTGAGTTTTTGGTTTAATTGAGCAAGTTCTTTGTAAGGTGCAATTCTGTTGTGCTGTTGTTCATCGATTTTGCCTTGGTGATATGTTCTTCCTTTTTCCTTTACCTCTTACCTCTCCTGTTATGTTTTACATGATGGAGTAGATGGATGCACTATAACTTGTTTCATTAGTTGTTGTTGTTTACTCTGTATGGGTGTATTAATCTAGTTAATATGTATACTTCGCGTTTTATGGCCAGCCAAAGGTTATTCCATCTACAAAAAAGGCCTCCCTTTGAATGTCACACCTTCCCTATTAGAGAATGAGTTCAAGAAGTTTAATACAATGTTTTAATTTTCTGCCTCTTGATGTCATTTTTATTACAAATCATGCTTCATAATTTTCTGCGTCTTGGTTCAAGCTTGCCAAACAGTGTAAGATAAGTTTTGGTGGTATTCCACTTGAATGGAACACATAATAGTCCTAATATCAGTTTTGTTTTCTGTTGTGGTATTAGACAAGATAGTGGTGTCCTTGGCCATTTCATTAATTTCGAAAATGTATATCAGATACTACTTAATTTCTCCATCATTTTCAAATTTAGTTTTCCTTCAATTTCAGTGCAGATGCCAAGTGTGTTGCTCATGGCAGCATTGCTCAATTTTCCTATAGTATGTGTCAATTCTCCATGCTCCTTCTCCCTTCCTTATAGAATTAGATTTTTTTTTTCTAGGATTTATTGAATCAAAATCTAACTTAAGAAAATTCTTGGTTTCTCTGCATTTCTCTGATTTTCCTTTCACACATTTCTCAGAAAACTGAAAGTTTTATGGTGCAAGTCAAGTTGATTAAGTTCAAAACAGAGTGGCTAAGTGTGTGTACTTGTGTGTTAGACACCTGTGGTCAAGGTAATAATTCATGAACTGCACTATGCTACTTAATTTGCTTTTTCATAAATATGTTACATTTTGAAAATCACATGTCAATATGGACTTCATTGTATGAAATTTTTTCAATCAAACACCTCGACCATTTAACAAGTGCATGATTAATTGGTTTGTCTATTTCCTTGCAGTTCTTAATGCAAGGGAAAGTTGGTGGCTATGCGCCAGTCTTTGAGAAGTACCAGGAGAAGGCAGAATCCTTTATGTGAGACCCTTTAAACATTAGTACATCAGGTTGTTTTGCATTGAAATAGAATAATATTAAGATTAGGATTTTGATCATGCATGGTTCTTGTACTGATTCATTTCTCTTTTTCTTCTTCTTCCTTTTTTTTTTCTCCTTTATCTAGTTAAAATACTAAGTTCCTTTATGTTTAATGTGAAAATGTCTACATAAACTTCAAGAATGAATAATTTAGTAACTTGGAAAGCTAATTGAATTTTGTTTTGATATTTGTGTTTTGGTATAATATAGATTTTTTAATATGTGGTTCTTTAAAGTCTATGTGCATGGCTGTGGGTTTTTATTTTTATTTAAAAAAAAAAAGAAGAGAAAACCTTATTTTGAGGGTTGGAGACCCTCAAAAAAAGGTTATTGTTCTTTTATCCCTTTTAATTTTTCAAAGGTTGCCAATATAAAGATAAAACATTTGTTTCGAGAGTCATGTAGGCTGTTGAAATTTCGGTTTCAAGGGTCACGAAGGCCATAGAAATTTTCGTTTCGAGGGAATTTGTTTCAAAGGTCATCAAGGGTCAGTTAAACTCTTAAAATAATATTTTTTGAGGGCTTTTAATACTTTTTTTCAAGAGTTTTGATCTATGGGGCAGCAAGTTTGATGCATCCATATCTGATTTCACTGATTCGAAATGGACCAAATTGTTATGGCAAAATTTTATGGAGTTTTGTTGTGCTTTATCACCCATGCTGTTGAGAGTTTTAAAATCCTGAAACTGAGCTCGATGCCCAAAATCCCAAACTTTGAATCCACCCACACTACATCCAACTCAGGGTAGGACCACGAGGCATGCAGAGAGTCTTCTGGAGCTGCTGAACACCAATCACTCGTGGGGTCTGTGATGATGGTGCATCGGACCAGATTCGTCTTTGTTGGTAGAGAGTTTTTGCAGGCCTTTCATATGAAGTTCTTTACTTTGTTTGGAGTCTCTAATGCTTAAATCCCCTTCCATAATTCCTTTTCGTGTACTGGGCTCTCATTTTGGTTATCCAACACTGATTCTTCCTTTAGAAATTTATACCCTGACTTACAAGAACATTGCCCATCCTGTGACATGGGCCAAAAGATAGTCCTATGTAGCCACTGTTGGAAAATCACATGTTTGTATCGCATACAAAACATACGCAGCGAAAAATTAACGGATCTACTTCATTCGTAATTGATAACATGCACTATGTAAGTTTTAGAATATAGAACAAGTGAGTGTACCTTGGTGCAGTGAATTTTAAAACCAAAGATCAGAAGTTCTCGAGAACATTTTCAATTTTCACTCTAATTCCACTAACGCCCAAGATGTGTGGTCTCTTAATCAGTTATATATGTATGTTCTAAAGAGAATGAGAGAGTGTCCATCACTCACATACATACTATTTCATAAACTTATTGTGTATTACAAAATTCTGTATGTTTCTCTCCTAATAACTGATTATCTAATTGGGCTAGCCTTTTGTGCCTTTCCAATTGGACTCTAGTATGTGGCTTGGAGTGGGACCAAAAGGGAACAAGTAAGACACTAGTTCCAATGGGCCTTGGGTTTTTCTGTCAACTCTTGACAAATTCAAAGTTATCATTAATTATATTTAATACCACTATATAAATATAATTGCACTCTAAATCTTATTAATAAATTATATCCCAAGACTTTATTGTACATACAACTCCTTCATTAAATATTCGTAGTAATATAAAGTCATAAATGAAGACTGTCACTTTGTAGATTACTACATCTTAATCCTTGAGTATCCGGTTTAATCCTTTTAAGTTATTCATTATATATTTATGAAATCAAATTTCATAAATATATACTTTAGTAATTTCTTACCAAAGTGGTTAGGCCTAACTCTTTGAATAACTGAACCCATTAAACTTATCTCAAGGGAATATTTTATATCTCCATTAAGAGATTATGAATTCTATCTTGAGAATATATATTCCATCAACACTAAATGTGGCTGTCCAACATATTGAGGTTTTGACCGTTACTTTAGATCTCACTCATGATATATCAAAGCAACCTACACTTTATGATCAGGTACATTATTCTCTCAGGATTAAGAATTCATGTAAATATAAGTCGTGAGATTTATTATTCAATTGACAGTCATTAGGAGAATAATAAATCTCACAGCGGTCCATTTCAATATGTCTTAACTTTTAAAACATATCAACTAGAAGTCTCCACTTCCATGATCAAGACAAATCATTTTAGTTGATATGTTATAGTCTTCGCAGATGAAATGTCCAATTTCATCACCGATTACGAATTAAAATTATGAGTTTACAAAGAACTTGTGACTTATATCTTCTGTGACTAAATCACATAAATCACATACTATGCATCTCATGGACTAAATGATAATGTCCGAATATTCATGTTACCATTATTTTAGATAATAATAAAACAACATTATTAATCACAATATTAAGTCATACATAATGTCACACATAACATCATACAATAGGATTTCAGGGCACTAATTCTAACAGCCACATGGGACAAAATCTTGCTTTGAAAACTCAACAGAAAAGGGTATCTCTTTCATGCAATAGCCTTCATGCTTGTTTGGCCAATAGAGAATCATTGAAAAGAGTTAAGTCTCTGAACCCCATTCCACCAACTGATTTGGAATTCGTCATCTCCTCCTAATGTAACCAATGTATTTTCCTTCTATCACCTCGTTACCCCCACCAAAACTTTTTTATTAAGGCTTCAATTTCATGGAAAATACCTATTGGGAATTTGAAGCATCCCATGGCATAAGTAGGAATAGCTTGAATCACTACATTCATTAGAACCTCTCTCCCTGCTTGAGATCTTGAGATAATATTTTTCCTTTGCACCATTGCAATTTTTTCCAAACACGCTCTTTGACATAATTGAAGCTGGCCTTCTTACCCTTCCTTACAAGTGATGGGAGATCTAGGTACTTCTCATAGAACTTGATTTCTTGGACCCCCATCATTCCTTTAATAGTGAGTTTGGTGTCATTAGGAGTTGATTTATTGAAGAAAAGTGTTGGCTTATCTTTATTAATCTTCTGACTAGAGGATGCTTCATAATCAAAAAGGATTTTTAAGACCTTGCCACACTTATCTGAATTTGCCCTACAAAAAAGAAGATTGTCATCTGCAAAAAACAAATGAGTTAGTTTAGGAACTCTTTTACATAGGGAGAAGCCTCTAATTTCACCAGCCCCTGCCGCTTTCTTTATGAGACCATGTAACCCTTCAGTGCATAAAAAGAAAAAAGAAAGGAGATAATGGGTCCCTTTGCCGTATTCCTCTAGATATTTGAATCATACCCTTAGGTTTACCATTAACAAGTATAGAGCAGGAAACTGTTTTTAGACACACCATAATGAGATCAATTCACCTCGTGCAAAAACCCATTTTCCTCATCAAATTTTCTAAGAAAGTTGACTCCACATGATCATAGGCCTTACTGTGTAGGCGCAAGTGCTTGTGACGTGGTGTTATCCCTATTGTGTTTTGAGGAGTACATCTTGGCCTAGGGTAAACCATGGCGGAGGGTGTAAAATTGAGTCGCTACCTAGTTTAGGTCTAGGAACCATAAATATAATGCCCTTCATGGAAGGACTGATCTTTACCAGAGCACGTGTTCGGAGTTTAGGTATGGGGATAGGAAGGTGTTAGGCACCCAACCTCACCCTACCCGTGGGTCAGCTTCCACTTATTGTGTTCCAAATCTTAATCTCGTTAAAGACATATTTAACATGTTATTATAACTCACACACACACTAGCATGCATCTAAAGCAATCATCATGGCATAACCATCCCAAACCTAACATTCATTTATCATGACATATAAGCATATATCTCTAAGGGTAGAAACATCACAAGGCAGGTCAAGATAAGCATATTAAAACATCAAGAGCATGAGATTCAATCAAGCATAGTATGTTCATCACCCCTATCACATTCATCAACTAAATGCATGTTCATGTGAATGCATGATTTGCCTTACTTACTTCACTACACCACAACGCCTATGCATCAATGCATGTTCATATTTATATGCATGTTCATGGTATTCAAGCAATTTAAAGCCTTAATAAACATCAAAGAGATAAAAAAACAACAACAAAACGAAACAAAACAGAGAAGCAGAGACTCAAGGACAGATAAAACAGGTTAAATAGAAGGTAAAACATCTGAATAAGAAAGAAGAAAAACAAACAGAAATTAAATTAGGGTTTCTGGGCAAGAGTATGTGTGCACATACATAGGACATGCGTACGCAGCCAAACTGTATGCGTACGCATACTATGTGGATGCGTACACATGCAAGCGGCATGCGTGCACATCCACACCTAAGAATACTAACCAGAAATTGCAAAACAGAAACACTGAAAACAAAAATCTAGCAACCTAACATGCTTTAAACACAAACACAAAGTAAACCTAGGCTAAACAAACATATTATAAACATATAACACTTTTAAAAAACTTAAAGAAACAAGTAAGCGTGTGTGTGTGTGTGTGTGAGAATTGTGTACATGTATAATTACGTTTACACACACCTGTCCATGTGAGGAAAACTTAATTTTAGGCAGCATAGACGAACATGCAAATGCTGGATGCTATGAAAATAAAAAACAACAAAAATTGAGGAGAAAATGCTAGGAAAACATGAGAGGTTATGTAGGATGACTGGAGATTTTGGGATATTGAAAACATGAGGACAATGCAATTTTGAATGAGAGTAGTTTTGGAAAATGTAGGATTAAACGGTCGTTGCCGAATTTGAATCCAGATGATCTGGATAGGATTAAATGGTCATTGCTAAATCTGAATCCCGACGAGATTAAATAGACACTGCCGATTCTGAATCTCGCAAAGGTGGATAGGATGAAATGGTTTTTGTCGAATCTGAATCTCAATGAGATTAATCGGTCACTACAGAATCTGAATCCCAATGAGATTAAACGATTGCTGCCGAATTTGAATCTTAAGAGAGGCATAGGATTAAACGGTCGCTGTTGAATTTGAATCCTGAAAAGGTGATTAGGATTAAACGGTTGCTGCCGAATCTGAATCCCGATGAGATTAAATAGTCGCGCCAAAAATTTGAATCTCGAAAAGATGGATAGGATTAAACGATCGTTGCTAAATCTGAATTCTGAAAAGGTGAATAGGATTAAATGGTCGCTGCCGAATCTGAATCCCGATGAGATTAAACAGTCGCTACCGAATCTGAATCTCGAAAAGGTGGATAGGATTAAATGGTCGCTGCCAAATCTGAATCCCAAGAAGGTGGATAGGATTAAATGGCCACTGTTGAATCTGAATCTCGAGAGAGGTATTTTGAAAACCTTGATATTTTGAGAAAAAAAGGTAGGATTAAATGATCACCGCCGAATCTGAATCTCGAGCGAGATATTTGTAAAACCTTGATATTTTAAGAAAACATGACATTTTGGTATGATCATGCATGATATGTGTTAGGTAGTAGGGTTAGACATACTTACTTGTTTGCTTGCATTGCCATCTGATTTGGGCATACTGATTAAATTTGAATTTGTTTTTGCATATTATGTCCCAGCAGCAGAGATCTAGTGGGGATCACAAGAAGGCTCCCGTTATTACTTTTTCTAGAGGGGATTCATCTGGTAGTGATGATGATACCATTTTGGCTAGTGAGCAGGTGGCGTGGACCCTCAAGAGGTGCTTTGATGGAGGAGGTGATGATATTGCGCCCTTTGGGGGCATGCACATAGCACATCATACTAGGAGCAAATTTTCAGTAGAGACGGCTAGTGCTTCATCTCAGTCTCGTACTGGTTCGGGTAGAGGTTCTTCGCAGTTCCCTCAGACCAAGGAGGGAGGAGGCCCAGGGGGTGACGAGCTTGGGGATGAGCTTATGTTTGACTTGGATGCTGATTTAGAGGCTGATGATGCAGCCGAGCCAAGCCCTAGCGCCCTTAGGCGCAGCAATCGTAGATCGAGGTTTCCACCTCGTCAGGCCGGATTGGAGCCCTATAATGGAGAGATAGATGATAGTATCGAGGACACTCATCTATAACAGGATTTAAAGAAACATCCTTTGGCTCAGGTGTAGAAGGGTTAGGTATGCTCCTCTTTCCCTTCCATTTGTCGATTCGGTATATATATTATGTGTGTTGATAGACAGTTTTTCTTTGATCTTGAACTCAAGGTGCTAAGAGTGTCCGCAGCCGAGGGTCGTGGTCTTCGTTTTCCCTCCACTTGTTCCATGCATCTACTAATGTGTTCTATTGCGCCTTCCTAATGGAGCAGGGGTTTGAAGCCTTCCTTAGTATTTAGCCTTGTTCCATAAGGCATGGGCTAGCTAAGGCTTTGGTGCAGCGGTTCATGCTAAGACGGGCACTTTTCACTTGAGCTGTGGGGAGTATGCAGTCCTTCCCCTTGACTGGACGGCCATCTTGGGCCTTAGATTTGGAAGGGAGTCGGTCTTGACTGAGTTTATGAGCTTTGCAGTGGCAAGCAAGCTTTTGGGCATCCCTACCCCTTCACTAGGGTGACTAGAAGGTATTTTAGGCCTACTGAGGAGCCCTAGATTCGCATGCGGTGGTTGGAGGATAACATACCTTGGGTGGTAGAGCCAGACGACGTTGCTCTCAAGCGGTTTTTCTTTTACTTCATTGGTAGTTGCTTGTTAGGCAACAACAGATCGGTGCTAACCTGCAGGCTGTTGGCGGCCATGAGAGTGGTGTTCATCATAGGGGCTTATGATTGGGGGTCCCTTTCCTACGGATTCTTCATCTCCTACTTGAGGCAGGTGTCAAATCAGAGCTTTAAGGGCCTCAAGGGTTACTGGTAGATTTTGACATGATGGGCATATGAGTACATTCCAGCTTTGCGTCCATAGTATATTGGCCTTTCCATGACGATATATCCTAGGGCATACGCTTGGTCTCTCTGCAATATTTCCAGTGTCATTCTGACATAATAGACTACTATCAATGTCGCGCTTGATTGCGTCACTTGGGGTGAGATATGCAACAACCCATATGATGGAGGGTTGTTGGCTAGATGCGATGTTACTCCTGCTATAGCTCAGTTGTGTGCACAACGCTAGTTTTGGGCTTTTACAAGCTAGAAGTTCTTTTTGGCTGAGAGGACCTTCCATTAGGTCATGCTGATTTTTAGAGTGCCTACGGATCCACCTCTTGAGATATCTTGCACCGAGATAGTCATGGATGATCTTGTCTATGTGATAGGCTCCTCTGAGGGCTTTCTTATAGCAGACACAGATTATGCTGCTTGGTTTTCAGAGTCATCGGCTGGACCTATCATTGATGATTTCCCTGTGAGCGGGTGCAGAGTACTTGGGGGCATTGCATGCGTCCGACAGGCTTCGGAAGCCCATTTGAGATCGCATGTAGAGACCCTGCAGGCTTGGGTGAGAGGTCTTGAGAGTGCTGCTGTTACCAGGGAGGGATACACGTAGGAGGAGATTGTTAGGGTATTAGCTCGAGAGAGGGAGCAATGGTAGAGAGAGTGGGAAAGGCATACCGTTGCCATGGAGAGAGAGAGAGGAGCCAGATTATTGCCGAGACTGGCCTGTTATAAGGGTATATTGGCATCCTGATCGGCGAGATGAAAGGACATAGGATGCATGTGCCACTGGCGCCCTATATTCCAGGCAGGGATCCTCGCATTCGGAGACACGAGATCGAGTACATGCCAGTTCCTCTAGGTCCTGCTGATGGATGGGGATTTGCCCTTGTTTCAGATTGGGCACGAGGCCCTACTTCAAGGTAGGCTTTATTTCAGACTCTGGGATGGGTCCCAGGTTTTTCGACTGGGCGAGCAGGTCCTTATTCTGGTCCAGTTGCTAGTGATGGTGCCAATGACAGCAGCGCTGAGTGCTTTGTGAGTGACTCTGTCAGAGACGATGATTCCCTTTAGGCTTGCCACTGTTGTTGTATCATGATGTAACCCCTGCGCGGGAATTTATACATTTCCCTATTTTCTTTCAGACATTGCCCCTTAGTGGGCTTGATATGTATGTATTATTACCCCATAGTGGGCCCGAACTGTATTTTGATATGGCCTCTTGGTAGGTTCTGGACATGTATGTGTTATTACCTTATAGTGGGCCTCAGATGTGTACTTTTCGACATTGCCTCTTGGTAGGCTTTAGATGTATGTATTATATTGCCTTTCGGTAGGCCTCCTGTATGTGTTGACATTGCCACTTGGTAGGTTTAGATGTATGTTCTTGATATTGCCTCTTGGTAGGCCTAGATGTATGTGTTGACATTTCCTCTTGGTAGGCTTTAGATGTATATTTCTTGATATCGCCTCGTGGTAGGCTTAGATGTATGTCTCTAGGTAGGCTTTAGATGTATGTTTGCTAGTAGCATTTTAGAATTTATGAGCCTATTGTACCACTGTTGTTATTCATGCATTGTTGCATTTCTAGAACAATGACATTCTTGCGCAAGCTTATATTCCATATTCACTTGCATTGTACTGTACTAGGGGAGATGGAAAAGGGAGAGACCACATAAAATAAAACTGCCCCAGTGTAGGTTTTATGCGGTTCTTAACATGAGAGGAAATGTTCCCGGCGGGACGGACCCGTCATTGTATCCAAAATATCGATCTTGAGCATATTGATTCATAGAAATGGACTAAACTACACAAAATGAACTGCCCCAGTGTGGATTTTGCGTGGTTCTAAACTGATAAACTGACTTGAAGTGGGATTAGAATTGCACCGGATGATTATATGATGATGGGCTTCTTGACAACCCTGATTATGAACATAGACTCCCCTGAGTGGGATTTTCTCATACTTGCCATATGGCGAAATGCATTGACTGACTTGGCTATCCACTGAAATGACCGGTGTTTTGAAAAGGCTCCTTAGAGGAATAACGCGCAAGAATTGATTTCTACGATCTTCATACCATGTTGGATGGATTGCTATCAACGATTGGGAATGGCGTTGGTGTTGTCCCATTATATGTCTTGATGATGGGGGCTGAACCGACCCTTGAACCGGGTGAACCAAGTTTCAACAATGAAGTTCAAGATGCTCTGAGATGACGAATGAGACACTCAAAAATAAATTTCCCTAGTGTAGGTTTTGTGCGAAAAATCCCCAAATGGACTGGTTTAATGTTGAACCGCCCGTGTACCACTATTAATGCAGAAATCAAGGGAATCTTTGATCCAAAGCCATTTGAAAATTTTCATTTTTTGAATCCAAGGTAAAAAACATATGGGGCTGTGCAGGAGGGCTTGAAAAGCCCTAGCACATGTCTCGAGGCTTGGCGTCCACTTAGTGTGCGTCGGCTGGGGCCGGCAGCCACTAAAGGTGCGCTACCTCAAAAAGCGTGCATAAAGGTCTATGTGCCCCCCAGACCTCTTATATTCTAGTCTGTGATTTTCTGGGTCTACTCCTTCCTATTTTCTTCACTAAAAACTCTTAGAAACATCATTTTCTTACACTTTCTTGCACAGATTGGCATTAGAACACTGCATTCTTTCAGATCTGAGCATGGATGCTCTTGGTTTCAAGTTTAATGACATAGTTGTGGAGCTTGAGAGGCAGAATTTTCATGAGAGGGAGCTCAAGAGATGGTGGGCTTTATTCTCTTTCAAGGATTAGGCTTACATCAAGTGGTTCCTCAGAGATGCCACTTCACTATATCACACCCCTCTAGATTGACACTTATTGGAGGCCATTGTCACTTGTTGGGATCCCGCTTTGAGGTGCATCACCATCGGGGATGTGGACTTGGTCCCTACTTTGGAGGAGTATGATCACTTTCTTTCTCTTCGTACCTTGTAAGTCGGGTTTATCGGCCATTGGTTCGATCTCGCTTTCGCAAGCGATTGGCGAAGCTATTAGGCCTGAAGATGCTTGTAGTGGATGTAGGAGGTAGCATCCCCTTGGATTTTTTGGTCTGTCGGTTTGGCCTTGCTGAGTGCCCTACTGCTTACCGAGAGGACTTTGTTGACTTGGAGGAGCATTGGAGCTTTTATAGGCGTCAAGCCTTCATGGTGGCCTTTTTCGGCTCAGTGTTATTCCCTTCTCAACCAGGTTCCATTAGCTTTGTAGTCCTACCCTTGGTGAGTACTCTGCCTCGTAGCACTTTCTTTATCCCCTCTATTCTCTCTGAGACTATTTGATCTCTTTCTCTGTGATGTGAGACGAGTAATGGTAGGCTTAGCTGTTGTGCAAATATGTTGCTTGGTTCTGTAGTCATTTGAGTGTGATATCTAGAGCACAACTCGTGGGATTCTTGAGGAGGAATAGAGTTAAGATCATTGTAGCCCTTTATCTTCCTTTTACTATGGATACCGCTGCTTGGTTGAGGTATTTGTTTGGCTTTGGTCCTATTGACTAGGTATAGAGAGTCAAGTGGGGAGTTACTAGGTGGCAAGGTTAGACCCATTGTATTGGTTTACTTGGCATCCCTTTTGTGGGCATCTAGGTTTGTACAGGATACTATCTGGGTATGGCCATGAGGCAATTTGGGGGTACCCAGCACGTTCCTCGTCTTAGTGATCTTTCTGTCATCACTTGCGAGTATAGACTCTAGGACAATGATACAGACATATAGTCATCATAGAGCGCACTTTTGATTTCTGGAAGGAGCATAAGTCGACTATTGATTTCCTCATTTGCCCCGGGGATGATTATGAGTGGTCTACTGCCGAGTTTAGAGAGTAGAGAGCCACTAGGGATTTGTGCTTTATAGTTGACCCGTTGGTTCCTAATCCATTTGACCTTCACTTTCCAGTTGATATATTGAGGGATTACACATTTAAGTTTGAGGTTAGAGTTGAGAGTATTCTTAGGGACCTGAGAGAGTGCCTGATTGAGGCCATTAGAGATAAGGATTGTTGCAAGGAGGCCTTTGATGCCATTGTGGAGGACTTCGATGAGATAGGGAGGACATATGAGGCTGAGTCGTTGCACTTCGCGTAGAGGGATTAAATCCCTTTAGCCACAGAGGTCGAGTGCACTCATCTAAGATCTCGGGTTACGAGCTTGGAGAGTGAGCTGGCAGATTTTACTCAGAGATTCATTGTCTTGGGCCAGACAAGAGATGAGGAGAGGGCCACAATGGAGGCTAGTCATGCCGCGACGAGTAGCAGGGCTGATGATTTAGCCATGAGGTTAGTGTAGGCCAGATCTTACATTCACTCTACTTTGAGTCTTGAGTATGGGTTAGCTGATCTAGTGAGCCACAGTTGGCATTTCGCCGTCTTCAGGATGAGGTAACTGAGAAGGAGAAGGCATTAAAGGTTGCTACTGCTAAGATTAGCACATTACAGGTAGTCCCAGTTTAGAGAGGAAGTTGGTTCGTCTTTAACATTAATATAGCAGGCTTAGTGAGATTGCCAGAGATCTGGGCTTTGATGTTGCAGGGTTGCTTTGTACCCATTCCTCGGATGATCCGATTCTTCTCATCGACTTTAAGGTGCTTTGCAGGGCGGTGTCAGACCGTTTGGGCCATGTTTGACTTGCTGGAGTCTTTTCTGTTTCTTTTCATTTCAATACTTGAGCTATGTAGTTAGTATTCCACCATGCATGGAAAGGTCCATCGTAAATTGCTAGGTGATTATGTACGGCCTTACACTTTTGGGTTGTTAAAGCATAGTCTAGTTTGTAAGGCATGCTTAAATATGGAAAGAAGGTGGAAATGAAGATGTTTTGCATATATCTTGATTATCAGGAGATATTTATGTTTATGAGATTTGTGTTTGGAAGTGTAATGATGAATGTATGAAAGGATTAGAAAGGCACAAAAGAGGCATGTTTAATGAAAATGTGCGCAAATGCTGCGAAAATGCAAGATTATAGAAATAAAATGGTAAATGTAAGCCTATGCATATCAATATCTTAGGTTCCAAAGGATACATCCTGTTCTAGATGAATCTTTCCCATTCCCATTGGGGTACACCTTCCATTGGCGTGTACCATAGAATCTTTGAACAAACCATAGAGGGCCACGTGCGTTGCAAACATAGAGTAACCCGAAAGGGTCCATCCTTTCCTTCCTTGATCTTGATCACAAACCTAAGCAGATTCAACAACCCGATTTTTCTTTTAAAATGTGACCGGGCAGAGTTGGATGCCTATGTACTTCCACTAGGAAGGATTAAGTCATCACGTAGTTTAACTGACATTTTTGATTGCGTTAATTTTTGCCTAGACCGCCCTTTCGTGTTTTCAATCTAAGTTCCCTTGCACTCTTTCTTTTGCGTAGACTGCCCTTTTGGGGTTTCAATCTACCTTTTCATATTTTTTGTTTGTTTGTTTGTTTGTTTTTGTTTTTGTTTTTTGTTTTGTTTTTTGTTTTGTTTTGTTTTTTTTTTTTTTTTTGTTTTGTTTTGTTTTTTTTTGTTTTTTTTTGTTTTTTTTTTTGTTTTTGTTTTCTAGGAATGTAGAAAACAGGGTTGCACTTGAAGGCTTCCTCATATGAAGTACCTTATGACATTATCAAAATTAGTGGGCATATTGAAATCACACCCATCAATATTGGCTAGGATCAAGGCTTTTTCAGAGAAGGCCTTCTTCACCACATACAAACCCTCGTAGGTTGGGGTGAACTTTCCTCTATGATCAGGCATGGCTTGGTTGCGCTTTTTCAAGACTAGGTCACCTTCTTCAAAGACTCTGGATCTAACCTTCTTGTTAAATACTCGCTTGATGCGGTGCTGGTATAACTGTCCATGTCACATTGTGGTCATGCGCTTCTCATCTATCATGTTCAATTGCTCATATCAGGAATAGGCCCATTTAGCTTTTGATAGGTCAGTTTGTGACAAGATTTTGAGAGATCGGATCTCTGCCTTTGCGGGGATGACGACTTCCATGCTGTAGACCAAGGAATACGAGGTTACACTCGTGGAAGTACGAACCAAAGTGCGATAGGCGAACAAGGCAAATGGCAAGAACTCGTGCCATTCCTTATAGGTGTTTGTCATCTTCACTAAGATCTTCACGAAGATCTTCTTTATGTTTTTGTTGGTTACTTCCACTACACCATTCATCTGGGGGCGGAAGGGAACCGAATTTCGGTGTTTGATCTTAAGTTGCCGGCAAAGCTGCTTGATCATTTTCCCATTCAGATTCTTTCTGTTATCTGTAATGAGCTCTCCTGGCACGCCGTAGCGGCAAATGATGTTTTGTTTCAAGAATCGGACCACCACAACTTGGGTGACACTTTTGTAGGTGGTGGCCTCCACCCATTTGGTGAAGTAGTCGATGGCCACTAAGATACACTCATGCCCATTCGAGGCTTTCGGAATCATGGGTCCGATGACATCCATTCCCTAGGTGGAAAAAGGCCATGGCGCTGCTAGAGAGTGTAGGGGTTGGGGAGGAACATTCTTCCTATTTTGATAGACTTGGCAATGGTGGCACGTCCTCACATGCTTGATGCAGTCGCTTTCTATAATGAGCCAATAGTACTGGCTCTCATAATTTTTTCTGGCAACAAGGGCCCACTGGCATGGGCACAAAGCAAGCCCTTATGCATTTCTTTTATCAAATGGTTAGCCTCAGGGCATCTATGCATCGAAGCAAAGTTGTTTCATGGTTCCTCTTATATAGGACTTCGTCACTCAAGAAAAACTGGCATGCCATACACCTGATGAATTTCTTCTCACTGTCTATGGCCCCAGATAGGTATTCACCATCTTTGATATAAGCCTTGATATCATGGTACCATGGCTTCCCATTGATTTCGACTTCGACATTCATGCATTCTTCGCTATTCATGCAGTAGGCTGGCAAACCGCGAACTTATATGCGCAGTTGTCACATCTCATCTCCCTCTGCCAATTTAACCATGCTAGCCAAGGTGGATAAAGCATCGTCAAACTGATTGTGTGCACGGGGCAAATAAGCAAAACTAATGTTTTAGAATTTTGTGATTAAGCGGTTGATGCATTTTTGATACGGAATTGACTTGGTATCTTGTGGACAAAGCATCTCCTAAGACGCTTAGATCATATGTGCTGAACTCCAAGGCAACTTGTAAGCCCACTATGCATGCCTTGTACTCTATGACAT
Organism: Quercus aquifolioides; assembly: GCA_019022515.1. Classification (NCBI taxonomy): domain Eukaryota; kingdom Viridiplantae; phylum Streptophyta; class Magnoliopsida; order Fagales; family Fagaceae; genus Quercus; species Quercus aquifolioides. The sequence continues at coordinate 56,171,877 of CM032326.1, read as the reverse complement.
TGTTCGTGCAGTCAAAATTTAGCTTGACTGAAACAGGGATTTGCTGGCCTTCGAGGATACTAGAACTACTCCCACTGCATTTCCAGTGGTATTGGCGGCTCCATCGAAATAAAGCTTCCAAAGCCATGGCTCTACATTGCTTGGTTCTGGCTCTATTGCCAAATCATCCTCATCCAGGAAGAGGGATTCTGAGAAATCTGGATCATTCAATGGTTGATTTGCTAGGTAATCGGCTATGGCTTGGCCCTTGATGGCCTTTGCACCACAATCACAATATTGAACTCAGATAGCAACATCTTCCAACGAGAGATCTTCCTTGCGAGAGCAGGCTTTTCAAAGATATACTTGATGGGATCCATGCGGGAAATCAATCGCATGGTGAAGTAGAGCATGTATTGCCACAACTTAAGCTAGGCCTATGTTAGGGTGCGGCATGTCTTTTCAATGGTGATGTAATTTATCTCACAACTGGTGAACTTCTTACTTAGGTAGTAAATCGCCTTCTCGTTTTGATTAGGTTCATTTAGTTGGTCTAACATGTAACCTATGGATGTCTCTTAATACCTCTTAATCCTATCAAAGGACGTTTGACACTCATCTGTCCATCTATCTTTGTATCCTTCTTCAAGAGCTTGAACAAGGGATTGCACATGGTGATCAACTACGCTATAAAGCAGGCTATATAATTGATCCTTCCTAAGAAGCTTCAAACTTGTTTCTCAGTTTTTGACATGAGCATGTCCATGATGGCTTGGGCTTTTGTTGGGTCCACTTCAATTCCTCTTTGGCTGACTATGAAGTCGAGCAATTTCCTTGAACTGGCTCTAGAGATGCACTTGTTAGGGATAAGCCTCAACTTGTACTTGGCGAGGCTCTTGAATAGCTTTCTCAAATCTATCAAATGATCTCTAGGAGTGCGTGACTTGGCGATCATATAGTCAACATAGACTTCGATCTCTTATGCATCATATCATGGAACAAGGTTACCATGGCTCACTAGTAGGCCGCACTAGCATTCTTCAAACCGAATGGCATTACATCATAGGTATAAGTCCCCCAATGGATGGTGAATGCTATCTTGCCTTTGTCCTCTTCAACCATTTTGATCTAAATATAACCCGAGAACCCGTCCATAAAGGAGATGAACATGTTGGTCGTGGTGTTATCAATTAGGGTATCGATATGTAGCAAGGGAAAATTATCCTTCAGGCTAGCCCGATTCAAATCTCTATAATTAACGCACATGCAAACTTTCCCATCCTTCTTTGGCACTGAGAACAATGTTTGCAACCCAATCAAAGTAGGCTATGGCGGTATGAAAACCGACGTTCAACGGCTTTTCTACTTCTTCTTTGATTTTCAGGATAGTCTCAGATTTCATCCTTCGGAGAGCTTGCCTGCATTGGGGGGCATTTGGGTTTAATAGGAATCCTGTGGACAACAATCTCTGTATCCAGTCCTGTCCTGGCATATCTTAATAAGACCAAGCAAAGATTTCCTTGAATTCCTTCAACAAAGCTATGAGCTCATCTTTCATGTCCTTGGAAAAGTTTACCCCGATCTTGACAGGTTTTTCCTTCTCCCCTTGTAGACACTGCATTTTGTACTCCTTATGACTTGGGTCACTATTCCCCAATGATGCTAAAATTCTAAAGCCCAAGGTTGGTTTGGGGCCCAATCAGATTACAAATTGACTTGAGAGATGTTAAAATGGAAAATATAACTTTTTTATGAGCAAATAAATCTATTTTTGGAAAATAAAAGGTCAAGGAAACCCTTGGCCTGCATACGCAGCTAGGGTTCCAAAAACTATGAAAGGCAAGTTTTTCTACATTAGTGTTGAGGTTTGGAACGAATCCCACATCGTCTAGGAGCCATTCCTAACCCCTATTTCCTCACTATAAAAAACCATACATGGTACCTTTTCAAAACACACAGAAAATCCTAAGGGAAAATCTAAGATTCACTAGAAGTAGAGAATTAAAGAGGGAGTTTTTCACAAAACATCCTCAAGTCAATTTTATTTTGATTGGGACCTTTTCTGGTCTTGATCCTCGAGTTTTGAAGTTTAGTAATCATTTTTTTTTAGTTGTGAATAGATTTGATTGAGGGGAACGATCAAGATCAAGCCTAGGAGCTTTTTGTTTTGAGGTATTGAGTTCCAAACTCTTTTCTTTCATTTTCTGCCTTAATCTTGTTTCCTTGCTTTGTTGGTGTTTAGATATGTTTGTTTAGACTAGGTTTTAATTGATTTTTGTTTTAAAGCATGTTAGGTTGCTAGATTTGTTATTTTTAAGCTTCGGTTCTTGTTTTCTGGGTTAGGGTTCTTCATGGCGTGTTTGCGTGCGCATGCTTCTTGCATGCGTATGTAGGCTTGAAGTATGCGTACGCATACAACTGGCTTGCGTACGTAGGCCTATGTATGTGCATGCATACTCGTGCCCAAAAACCCTTAATTTGAGTTTTTCTTCTTCTGTTTCTTTTACATTATATGCCTCTGTTTGGTCCATTTTCATGCTTTTAAGTCTATGCTTCTTTGTTTAATTACTTGGTTGCCTTTAACATGTTAGATCAGGGTTCTTTTTTCTTTTCTTGCTTTAGCACCATGAATACGCATTCACATGTCCATTCATTGATGCATAGGTGTTGAGATACACTAAGGTGAGTAAGGTAAGTCATGCATTCAGATGAACATGCATTTGTTTGTTATAAGAGCTTTATCTCCCTTTGATGAACATGTATATACCATGCTTTGAATAATAATATGATTTGTTATTGCCTTGGATATGATGTACGCTTGCTTACTTTCATGTCTATGTTCTGCTTTGATCATGGTATGATGCCATATGAGTTGCTTTTGATAGGAACATGCTAGGGTTTGTGATGGTTGATTTGTATGATAGATGTATGGTTAGGGTTTTGGGATGATTGATGCCATGTTGATTGTTAGATGTATGCTAGTGTGTGTGAGAGTTAGAATGCAATATTGAATATGCCTTTAATAGGATTAAGACGTAAGACACAATGAGTGGAAGTCTAACACCTTCCCAAGACTGTACATAAACTCCGAACCCAAACTCTAGTAGTAGGATTAAGTCCTTCCATGTAAGGGCACTATATACATGGTTGCTAGACCATAAAACTAGGTGGTGACACCCTTTCCTCCGCCCCGGTCCACTTTGCTGAGGTGTACTCCCCAAAGCGACCCACGCGCAGTGGCGCCCACAGTGGTGACTCCGCTGGGGATAGAGAATTTGATTCTAATGTGTCCTATTTCTTAATCTTAATAAAGGCTTGTTCAATACTTGTTTGCACACACTTCACTTGGTTCTTTTGTCCCTTCACCTCGGTTGAGGATGAGTGAGAAGATGAGTACACTTCATTCGGGCCAAAATATTTCGAAGTTCATCCCACAAAATCACAATTTGTGCTATTGCCTATAATGGGTTTTGAGTATGTTAACAGTTTGCCACCAATCCACAAAGGTCCACTTAGGCCCTCGGTTGGAATCATGGCCCACTTAGTTATGAGTGTCCTACTGATTTGTCCCTTTAGCTTTTAGGAGCCTACCCACACTTAGAGAGATCCTAGATCCCATCAAAAGGATGATACCCTTGATATCTCTTATTTGTTTAACCATATATCTTGTGCTCACCTTATTCTAAAGAAAAAATTAAAGATAAAAGATGTAAAATTGAAGGATGACCCAAGAGTTATGGCATACCCTAAGACATTTGGGATAAAAGAAAAGAAGTTTTCACATATAAGAGGCTTATCCCAAAGTCCATAGGTATATTTTAACTTGAAAGGTTCATAAGACCATAGCCTAATTGCTATCATAAGCCCAAATCAAAAGGCCTTTTGAAAAAGAGAGCCTTCGGTTTAAGGTAACAAGTATGTTATGGACTTAGCATCTAATATCTACAAGTTAACATGAAATTCCCTAATCTTAGGCCTCTTTATTGTATGCCTAGGCCCAAAATGATGAGAAATTCAATAGCTTTGAAGGAAAGGCTACAATATATTCTAGCTAGAAGGCTAATTCAAAAAAAGGATGATGATAATGAAATGAAAAAAGAAGAGCCCAAAGGTGATGAATACATTATAGGCCCATATTTGAGACAAAGGGTTGAAAATCTCTAAGTACATTCTAATGAAAGCCTATGAGAGTAAGATGAAAGCATTTTTATGAATGGACTAAGGCCCAAATGAAACAAGGGGCATGGTTCATGAGAGGAAAGGGAGTGATTTTGTAATTGGGTCTTCATTAAAATGAACTTAAAGACTTTCTAAGAACATATAAAAGTTAAAGAACATCTTTTAATCGGGACATGGACTTAATAAATATGGGACTTCTTTTCAGGCACCACTGCACCACCAAAATCAAGAAAATACGTCCCCACTCCTATTTGGGTATGAGAGAAACACAAAAGACGCTTAGTTAAATTGAGGACACACATTAAGAAGAAGTATTTCAAGAAAGCGAATCACCTCAAGTAACAATGGCTACTCTAATTGATGATGAGACCGCACAAAGGATTTTTAAGGCAAGGGAAGAGCAAAGCGATGTTCTCAAGAAAATGGGGAGTTGCCTCACCAAACTAGAAGAAGCCAAGCTAAAAAAGGCTACACATGTGGAGATTCCTGATGATGAAGAAGGGGAAGGTTGGGATGAAAGAGATAAGACCAATTACGAAAGGAACAAGTAATTTGAGAAGCTCACCGCAGACATCGTGGCCATGAAAGAAAAGATGGAGAAGATGCAACTAGCCTTTTGCAAGGCTCAAGGGATGGATGATTGCCTCTATAACATGGGAGGCATAAGTTCAAAGACTCCCATTCCATTGGCTTCAAAATTCAAGATTTTTGATGCGAAAAAGTTTGATGGAATTGAAGGTCCAAAGCAAATGTTAGGAGCTACCTAAGCATTGCTGAAATGAAATGGTTGAATGAGAAACAAGCTTTGCATGCATTCCCTTTTTCACTCACGGGAGGTGCATCAAGGTGGTACTATAATTTAGATCCAAACAAGACTAAAGTGTGGAATGAGTTAGTGGAATTGTTTGTGGATCAATTCATCTTTGACACCATGATTAATGTGACTCTAAGGGACTTGGAGACTACTAAGCAAGGAGTAGGGAAGACATTCTCTGAATATATGACAAGATGGAAGGGAAAGGCATCAAGGATGGTTAATTGGCCAAATGAGAAAGACCAAACCAACATGATTATCAAGAATTTGCTTACGGCTTATAATAGTATGCTATTATCATCGCCTATTAGATCTTTTGGGGAATTATGTGATTGTGGGACTAGGACTGATGATGCTATCTGATGGTGCATTCAAATCAGTAGGCTAAATGCTTTAGGCTACAACGACGGTTTGATGACCTGAAAAGAAAGAAAAATGGTCAAGGGTGACCGGGGTGAACCAACCAAGGACCCTCTGATGGTTAGAACACTAGAATAGTGAGTAGATGAATAGTAAAAAACGTACCTTGGGCTGTTGGAGTCAGATTCTTTCTATAGAGAGTTTTTAGTGGGTCTGCTTGTTCGGATCCATTACCATAATGGGAGATGTTTGTAATTAATGGTGAAAATGGAGCGGATTTTGGGGAATCCTTCCCACGTTCTGGAATGATAGATCGTGGTTCGATTGATTGGTGTTTGTAGAAAAATCCTTCGAAATTTACCAAGTATCATTTGGTCATCCATGTCTGTGTGTGACATGGACGACTAAATTGCTTTGGATGGTCATGACGTCTGTGGACGGATCCTATTCATATCCATGATACTTTTTGTTGGGCTCCCTTTCTTGTGAATTGGTTTGGACGCAGTTTGGTCATGGACGGCCGACATGGATGAATTGAACTTAATTTAGCCCACCATCAGTTGCCCCCTTGTCCTTGTGTCGTTCATACCACTGTTGAAATTATGGTTGTTATTATTATTATAATTTTACACGTGGCAATTTTTCAGTGGTTGATGAGTTTTCCACGTGGCATCTTGGGGTGGCTTGGGATCTGACGTCTTGGATGTTGACACATGGCTAATCCTTGCGGTCTGCATGTTGCGTCATTTCGTTCTTAAAAAGAGCTGCCACATGGCACTTCCTAGTTGGTTCGTGTCGCTTCAGTGTCCCACCCTGTTACCTATAAATAGGCCAATATCTCTCCTACCCTATCACTTTTCTTATATTTTCTCTTCTAACCTTCTCTTCTTAGTTCACTCATCGCGCTTCGTCTTGGAGTCCTCTTTTGTCCTTAGTCCTCTCCGTCTAGCATCAAGTATTCTCTTCTCTCCGTCTGTAGGTTTTCTCCTTTAGAATTCTTTGCAAATGGTTGAGATTGTAGTGTCTTCGTCTAGATAGGGATGAAAAAGAGAGACGAGTATCATGATGAAAGTAGTGATAGTGGTAGTAGTACTGAGAGTGATAGTAGTAGTAGTAGTGAAAGTAACTCTACAGACGAGTAGTACTTGTTTGGTGTCCATGGAGTTCCTTTTGAGGTCCTCCAGGAATAGATGAGGAAGAGGGCAGCCTTAGGGTCATCAGTTGGCCTGTCCACAAGTGATCAGCCGTCCAATCCTTCTCCTAGTGATGAGGACATTTTATATTGTTGTGCTATGGAAATTCTGTCCAAAATAGATGAGAAGAGACTTTACATGCTTAGGGGCAAATACCAAATCCCGGACGAAGTTACTCCTCGTCTTGCTGCCCCTGGTGAATGGTGTTGTACCCCACATTCTCTTGGGGTTGGTATATATGAAGCTTACCTGTTAGGGGCCTTAGATTGCCTTTGAATGCCTTTGGCTCTTGGTAGGCTTCCTGTGTGTGTTGATATTACCTCTTTGTAGGCTCAGATGTATGTATGGATATTGCCTCTTGGTAGGCTTTAGATGTATGTTTATTGATATCGCCTCTTGGTAGGCTTTAGATGTATGTGTGGACATTGCCTCTTGGTAGGCTCAGATGTATGTATGGACATTGCCTCTTGGTAGGCCCAGATGTATGTTTGCTAGTAGCACTTTAGCATTTATGAGCCTGTTGTACCACTGTTGTTATTCATACATTGTTACATTTCTAGAACAACGACATTCTTGCGCTAGCTCATATTCCATATTCACCTGCATCGTATTGTATTTTCACAGGTTTATCGATAAAATTTGAAATTGATCAACCCGTTGGGGGATATGGAAAAGGAAGAGACCGCATAAAATAAAACTGCCCTAGTGTAGGTTTTATGCAGTTCTTAACACTAGAGGAAATATTCTTGGCGGGACGGGCCCGTCATTCTACCCAAAGTTTCGATTTTGAGCATTTGATTCGTAGAAATGGACCGAACCATGCAAAATAAACTGCCCCAGTGTGGTCACAAGACCGGTGTACAAGAGGATAATGTATCTAAAGATAAAAGAAAAGAAAAGTACAAATAATCCTCACAAATAATCCCTAAAAAAAAAATAGACACTCCCCTAACAAAAATGTCCTATACTAGCTCTCCCCCTAAAAATATGACTACTCTCATAATCCCAAAACTACTCCCCCTTTTTGTCACGAATGACAAAGGGTAAGTCACTGAGAGGTTGTCATCTCCTCATCACTGGAATAGCTAGCATCCTCATCCTCATCATCATCATCACTATTAGCAGCATCCTTATCCTTAGAAGCCTTTGGAGAAGGAGATGGAGAAGCGACGAAACCACCTAGGCGAGCCTGTCGTCGTGCAATACGACAAATATGAGTGTTCACCTGACACAACTTATCACTGAAAGTGTCAAGGCGAGCATCCATGCACTGAAGTTGCGCTATAATGGTCTCGAGAGTCACACCACCAGCCAAAGAAGAAGGAGCAGAGGTAGAAGGAATGGTAGGGGCTGGAGGATCCGTTGTCTCGGTCCATGGCAGCTTCGGTCGAGGCTGGGCCTCGCTCCGCCGAACAGAAGCTACGTTGATGGCACCCATGACAGTATAGAGAGGAGAATCAGGAATAGGGATAGAAAAATGGCGAAGGATCCGCGTGATAGCCGAAGGAAAAATGAGCTTATCATGAGTCGTTGTATCCCTATAGACATTTATGATATAGATAATGAAATGAGAAGGGAAATCTATAGAGAGGTACTCTAAAAGGGATAACGAAAATCGAGCACAAGGCTCTGTAATGGAGTTATAGTGAGACAATGGAGTAAGAACAAATGTCATCACCATATTAAGGAATCTCAGACCTTTTGCAAAGCCTCGCATGGGGTGTCTTAAAGAAGTGAGACAGAAGCTTGTGACACAGTCCTCAAACACCGAAAGCCTGGGTAGTTAAGCTGCGATACCCTCGGGACATGTAGTATCTCGGATATAAGATCCGGAGTGACTATGATACGTGTACCTCTGAATGTCGTAACAAACTAAGGCACAGACGTATCGATACCGTGGATTTGGAGTAAAACTCCTGTATGAACACGGTGGGACACCTCAAGGGTATCTCACAAAGAGATTCCCATCCCCGAGTGTGAATGACATCAGGAATAGGAGTATCAAAAAAGTCTGATAGAATCACATGGGGCTCCGGATGAACCCCACATTTAGAAAAGTTCTTCGAGAAGTCCTGATGGGCCTTCTCATCACGGAACCGAATGTGAGTAGGAGGAAGATCAGAAGAAGAAGATGACTCGGAACGAAAAGGGTTCTGGATCGGAGTAGATTTGCACTTGAGTGCCATGCGCAGTCTATCCGAGAGAGAGAGAGAGAGAGAGAGAGAGAGAGAGAGAGAGAGAGAGAAGAGACACAATCACAACCTAGAACAAAAAGATAGAAAAGAAAAGGTACATATGCATGAAATATGCATAAACATGTGACGTGCTAAAAGAAATTGCATCATGGGTTCAACCCAATCCAAACCTAGCAGCACACAATTTTCGACAATCAAACACACATCTAAATGCATGAAACATTGTGAAAATGCTAATGGAATGCAATACATGATCATATAGCATCAAATAAACAACACCCAACCCAAAACTTTCACAAAAATCTCAAAAAATTTCAAAAACCCCAAATTTTTCAAAAGAAAACCCAAATCTAGGTCTAATGTGTTTATCATGATAGCACTAATAATGAGAATAGTTCTCAATCAATCATGATGTTTATAATATACTTGCTACCAAGGAATTATAGACATGGATTGGGTTGTTGTCGCATATTTTATGGTATGGTTTTATTAAGGTTTCATACTATATGTTTATATGCTAAATTGGTAATGTCCGGTTTACTTATTATATTCATGTTTGTTATTTTCAGATTTAAATCATGGCATCTTTTAGCCCACTTATTGCTATTCTTAATCAAAACAAACTGACTGGATCCAACTATGTTGACTAGAAAAGAAACTTGGACATTGTTCTCACTGCTGAAGAGCACAAATTCGTGCTTTATGAACCTTGTCCTAACTTCCCATCATTAGATGCTTCTCTGAGGAAAAACAACGATATGATCGTTGGTAGAAATCTAATGAGATGGCCAAGTGCATTATCCTAGCATCTATCTCAAATGTTCTATATCATCAAATGATGTAGAACTAGCTTCGGACATAATGCTAAGTCTAAAGGAGACGTTTGGTGAGCAAGGCTGAAGTTCATTCCTTCTTGTAACATGTTTAGTACAAAATCCCATAGATTCCTGGCGTGTGGATTCGGGTTGTACTAATCATATCTGAAATTCTTTGCAAGGGTTTTGGGAGACCAGAAAACTGAATGAAGGGGAAATGTTTCTTACTTTGGTTGATGAGAACAGAATTCCAGTTGTAGCTATTGGAGTGTTTAATTTGTGTTTTGGTTCTAGAGTTTTAATATTGAAAGACTGTTTGTATGTACTTAATGTTCGTATGAATTTAATTTCTGCAACTTATTTAGGTAGATATGGATATTATGTTATCTTGAAAGACAATGTTGTAATAAAGAAGAATAAAGTGTTTATCTGTTCTAGCAATATTGTTGATGGTCTTTATATTTTAATTCCCGATAAGCATGAATTATACAATTCTGAATTAGATAATAATTCTCATGTAAAATCATTAAAGAGAAAGTTTCCTTCTACTAATGATGCATATCTTTGGTACTTGTGTTTTGGTCATATTAATTCAAACAGAATTCAAAGACTGATCAAAGATGGATTTTTAGAGCCATTGGACTTTGATGGATTTCTAGCTTGTGAATCTTTTTGGAGGGCAAAATGACCAAAAGGCCTTTTAATGCAAAAGGTAGAACAGCCCAAGAGTTGCTTGAATTAGTTCATTCGGATGTATGTGGTCCTATGTCAACCCAAGCAAAAGGAGGTTGTGAGTACTTAATCACTTTTACAGATGATTACTCAAGATATTATTATGTGTACTTAATGAGACAGATGTCCGTAGTCTTTGAAAAGTTCAAAGAGTTTAGGGCTGAAGTTGAGAATAAATTGGGTAAAAGCATAAAGGCCATTCGATTTGATCGAGGTGGTGAATACCTTCTTGGCGATTTCAAGGATTACTTAACTCAAAATGGGATTGTATCCCAATTGACAGCACCTGGAACTCCTCAACAAAATGGTGTAGAAAAGAGAAGGAACAGGACTCTCTAAGAAATGGCTAGGTCCATAATGAGTTATTCAACTATAACAATTTCCTTTGGGGGATATGCACTAAAAACTGCAATGCATATTTTAAATTCAGTTCCATCAAAATCAGTTCCCAACACACCTAAGGAATTGTAGAGTGGGCGCAAGCCTAGTATGAAATACCTCCATATTTGGGGATGTCTAGCACATGTGTTGAAAGGGGAGTTTGATAAGTTGGAAGCAAAAATAGAAGCATGCATGTTTTTAGGGTATTCAAAGGAAACTAAGGGTTATTTATTCTATAATCATAAAGATAACAAAGTGTTTGTTAACACCAATGCCAAATTTTTGGAAGATGATTATGTGAATAATTTTAATCCTAGAAGTAAAGTTGTTTTGGCTGAAATGAATGAACCTGTAATTGAACAATCAATGGATGAAACTAGGAATGATGTGGTTGTATCAGATACACCATAAGATTCTACTCATGAGATGACTAGTACACAGGAGCCTCATTGTAGTGGGAGGATTATTAGGCCACTTGTAAGATTTATAAGTCTGGGAGAAACTTATGAAGCTATTCCAGAAGAGGCTGAATCTGATCCTTACACTTATGAAGAGGCAATGAAAGATATAGATGCACATCATTAGGTCAAAGCTATGAAATCTAAATTGGATTGTATGTATTCCAATCAAGTTTGGGATCTTGTAAAGGCACCTAACGACATTAAACCTGTTGGTTGAAAATGGGTTTACAAGAGGAAGAGAGGAATAGATGGAAAGGTTGAAGCCTTTAAAGTAAGGCTAGTGGTGAAAGGGTATACACAAAAAGAAGGAATTGATTATGAAGAAACCTTTTCACCAGGAGCAATGCTTAAATCTATAAGAATTCTCCTATCCATTGCTACTCATTATGATTATGATATTTGGCAAATGGATGTCAAGACTGCGTTTCTTAATGGCAATCTTGAAGAAGAAATCTATATGATGCAACAGGAAGGTTTCGTAGCAAAGAACCAAGAGCATATGGTATGCAAGTTGAAGAGGTCCATTTATGGACTTAAGCAAGCATCTAGATCATGGAACATCAGATTTGATCAAGCAATCAAGTCATTTGATTTTAAACAAAATCTAGATGAACCATGTGTGCACAAACGACATCAAGATAAAGTAGTAATGTTCCTAGTGCTTTATGTTGATGATATTCTACTCATTGGAAATGATATAGGGGTAATGTCAGTAAAGATTTGGTTGTCAAGCCAATTTGATATGAAGGACTTGGGCGAAGCTACATTTATTCTAGGGATCAAGGTTTGGCGAGATCGCAAGAATAGGATATTAGGCTTATCTCAATCAGGGTATATAGATAAGGTTCTAGAACAGTTTAGCATGCAAAATTCCAAAAGAGGATTACTCCCTTTCAGACTTGGACTTCCTCTGTCTGATGACTAAAGGCCTGAGACTCTTGAAGAGGAAAAGACAATGAGACAAGTTCCTTATGCTTCTGCAGTGGGAAGTCTTATGTATGCCACGCTTTGTACTAGACTAGATATCTTTTATTCAGTTGGCATGGTCAGCTAATATCAATCAAATCCAGGACTTAAACATTGGCAAGCTGTAAAGCATATTCTCAAGTATCGAAGGAGAGCGAGAGATTATATGCTTGTGTACCATAGTAAGCATTTGATTCCCATTCGTTATGCAAATTCTGATTTTCAGTAAGATCTTAATTTTAGAAAATCCACTTTAGGTTGTGTGTTCACCTTAGGAGGTGGAGCCATAAGTTGGAGGAGTGTTAAGCAATCTGGCATTGATGACTCCACAGTGGAAGCTGAATATTTTGCTGCTTGTGAAGCAGCAAAGGAAGCTGTTTGGCTCAAGAAATTCCTTTCTGATCTTGGTGTTGTGAGAATGGAGCAAGTTCCTATCACATTGTTCTGTGACAATAGTGGAGCGGTTGCACAATCCAAGGATCCAAGAAATCACAAGAGAAGAAAGCATATTGAAAGAAAGTATCACATCATTCGAGACATTGTTGCTTGAGGAGATGTAATAGTAGCAAAGATTGATAGTGCAAATAATCTAGCAGATCCCTTTACCAAAGCCTTGCCCTAAAGGACTTTTAAGTCATATTTGGAGGGAATTGGAGTTAGATTAGTGCATAATAGTCTTAAGGGCAAGTGGGAGATTGTTAGGATATGTGCCCTTTAAATCCTATTGTATGATGCTATGTATGAAATTATATATGACATTATGTTGTGATTAATAAAGTTGTTTTATTATTATCTAAAATAATAGTAACATGAATATTATTATCTAAAATAAAGTTGTTTTGTAGTCAGTGACGAAATTTGGCATTTCATTTGCGAAGACTATAACATATCAACTAAGATGATTTGTCTTGATCATGGAAGTTGAGACTTCTAGTTGATATGTTGATAAGTTTTAATTGTTAAGACATATTGAACTGGACTGCTGTGAGATTTATTATTCTACTAACGACTGTCAAATGAATAATAAATCTCACGACTTCTATTTACATAAACTCTCAATCTTAAGAGAATAATGAACCTGATCATGAAGGAACATATATTTTCAAGATGAAATTCATAATCTCTTAATGGAGATATAAAATATTCCCTTGAGATAAGTTTAATGGGTTTGGTTATTCAGAGTGTTAGGCCTAACCACTTTAGTAAGAAGTTACTAAAGTATATATTTATGAAATTGGATTTCATAAATATAAGATGACTAACTTAAAGGATTAAATCGGGTACTCAAGGATTAAGATGTAGTAATCTTCATAGTGGAAATCAACATTCATGACTTTGTATTACTACGAATATTTTAATGAAGGGGTTGAGTGTATAATAAAGTCTTGGGAAATAATTTATTAATAAGGCCTAGAATGCAATTATATTTATATAGTGGTATTAAATATAATTAATGGTAATTTTGGGCTTGTCAAGAGTTGATAGAAAGGCCTAAAACCCATTGGATCTAGTGTCTTATTTGTCCCTTTTGGTCCCACTCCAAGCCACATACTAAGGCTGAATTGGAATGGCCCAAAAGGCCAGCCCAATTAGATAATCAATTATATATAAGGAGAGAAACATACAGAATTTAGTAAAGGTATGAGAATGCTGTGTATGTGAATGTAAGCCACTCTTTTATTCTCCCTTGAACACATACGTATAAACTGATTGAGAGACTATACTTCTTGGGCATAAGTGGAATTGGAGTGAAGATTAAAAGTGTTCCCAAGTACTTTTAATCTTTGGTTTTGAATTTCACAGCACCAAGGTACGCTCTCTTGTTTTTAAATTCTGAAATTTACATAGTACATGTTATCAATTGCGAATGAAGTAGATCCCTTAAATTTTCACTGCTTATATTTTGTATGCGATACAAACTTTGTTTTTCCTACAAATTGAAGTTATTTTGATAGTTTGGACATAATCACAACTCAAAAGACTCTTTCTTTTCTCTGCATCTTCTGCACTCATAGATTATGAACATTTTTGGTTCTTAAAAACCTCTATCTATTACTTATTAAGACAGAAACTATTGATCCTATTCCAAGAAACGTTTTTCAAACATTCTTTCTAAAGCTTTTTCAAGAACATCTTTTTATTTTGAGTTGTGATTACCTATAAATTATTGAATCCTTTGATTTCCTTGATATCTCATTGAATCTTGTTGTGTAGGCACTGAGGGGCCGGTTAAATATCAACCAAGTTGTGTTCCATACGTAAGGGAGTCTCTCTTTATGGCTCTTCCTTAATTTGGATTTTTTAGAACTTGTGTTCTTGTTTGATTTATTTGTAATTTATGTTTAGAAATATGATTTGATTTTGTTTGATTTTGATTTGTTCTGTCTCACCATGTTTTGAATGAAGTGTTGGATTAATTTATTAGAAGCATGCTAGGTTTTGTTTGATTGTTGTTTGTTGCTTGCTTTAAAACTGTGTTTCTGGGTGTGTATGTGTGCACATGCTTTATGTATGCGTATGCATACTTCATGTATGCACATGCATACTCGTGCCTAGAAACGCAGATTTAGGTTTCTTGCTATTTTGTTTGTTTAGATTAGTTTTAATCACATGTTTATGTCTTGTTAAGTCTAGTTTTCACATGTTTAGTATTAGGGTTAGTAGAATAACTTGTTTTACATGCTTGGATTGATGGATTAATGATTAGAGTTTAGGCTTTGATGAACCACATGAACATTCATGAGAACTTGAACATGCATTGATGTATAGGTGCTGAGGTGTTATGGTATAGTGAGGTAGGTGAAGTAAGTCATGCATATGAATATGAACATGCATCTTTGAATGTGATGATTGGTCTCCTTTTTTGATGAATACCATGATGCTATGTTTAAATGATTGAATATGCATGATTAAATGCCTTGTTGATGCTACTACCTTGGATATGCTTGCTGCCCTTGGATATATTTTGCTAGATGAGTGGTAGGGTTTTAATAGTATGGACGAGTGTGGAATATTTGTCATTTTTGAATGTTAGATGCATGTTAGTGTGTATGATTTTGGAATTACATATTAGAGGACAATTTGATGGGAATAGGATTTGGAACACAATGAGTGTAGGCCGACCTACGGGTCAAGTAGGGTTAGGTGCCTAACACCTTCCCATACCCATACCTAGACTCTAGACATATGCTCTGGTAAAGATCAGTTCTTCCACAAGGGTGCTACATTTTTGGTTCCTAGACCTAATCTAGGTGGCGACTCCATTTACATCATCTGCCATGGTCCACCCTAGACCAAGGCATACTTCTCACGGACTTAAGGAAATCCAAATTCGTCGCAAGCACTTGCGCCCACACTCATGCAGTCCTTCTGTGCATAAAATGATAAGAAATGGAGATAAGGGATCTCCTTATCTGATGCCTCTGTTGGGGTAAATTAACCCTTTTGGTTTGCCATTAACTATAATTGATTAGGTAATAGTTTTAACACATATCATGATGAGGTCGATCCACCTCTCATCAAAACCCATCTTTCATATCAAAACTTCCAGAAAAGACCACTCCACCCTGTAACATGCCTTGCTCATATTTCAATTTGAGTGCCATAAATCCTGAGTTCCCTGATTTGTGATATTTCACGCAGTGCATAGTCTCGAAAGTGACAAAACTATTATCTAAAATCAGACAATCCTTAACAAAGGTGATTGATGTTCAGTAATAATACCTAGAAGAAATTTTTTTAATCTATTTGCAAGCACTTTTGAAAAAAGGTTTATACAGTTCATTACATAAACTGATTGGACGATACTCGTGAACATGCTCAGAATTTGATGTTTTGGGAATAAGAGTGAGGAAGGTATGGTTAACCAGTTCAGGGAGAGTACATGTATTTAACCATAAGAGGACAACCTATGTAACATCATAATCAACAGTATTCCAAAAATGCTGATAGAACAGTGGTGGCATCCAACCTGGTCTGGGAGTTTTAAAGGGGGGCATGTCCTTAAGTGCAACTTCCACTTCCCACTCATGAAATTCAACACATAATTCTTGATTCATCTCATCTATAATACCCAGAGGGACATGGGATAGGACTCCAGTAGCAAGGTTTGGATCAGAGGTGGAAAACAAACCTTGATAATAGCTAGTCAGAACTGAAGCTATATCATCTGGATCATCACACCACTGGTTGTCTCATCTTGAATTCCCTTAACATGGGATAGGACCCTAGTAGCAAGGTTTGGATCAAAGGTGGAAAAAAAAACCTTGATAATAGCTAGTCAGAACCGAAGCTATATCATTTGGATCATCACACCACTGGTTGTCTCATCTTGAATTCCCCTAATTGTATTTTTCTAGTGTCTTTTGGTGGCTCAGTTGTGAAAATATTTTGTATTACTATCACCTTTACTGGCCCATATAACCTGAGACCTCTAGCCCCACATTCGTGCCTCTCTCTCTAAAAGAATATTTATTTCAGCTTTCAACTCTCTAACATGATGATTACACCCACTCCTTTGTGCCTAGACCTCAGCTTGGGAAAGGAGATTTTTTTTTTCTTTTCCAGTTCTCTTCGTACGTTCCCAAAGTAGTTTTGTTTCCACCAATCCAAATCTTTTCCACATTTTTCGACTTTTGAAAGGACTGTGTTACCCAAGATGCCTCCACTGTTTCCCCAAATCTATAATCAGACAGCCACATTTCCTCAAAGTGAATTTTTTTTCCCTTGTAGGAGTGTCCAACCCTGAGAGATTAATAAGAAGGGGAGAGTGATCTAATGCATCACAGCGGGGATGATGAACTAGGGTATCGGGGAATTTCAAGAAGAAAGAATTTGTTGCCAAACCTCTGTCTAATCTTTCCTAAATAGACCGTCCATTCTAAAAGTGTTTACTCTAGGTGAAGAAAGAACCAATGAACCCCAAATCCATAAATCCACATTCGTCAATTACTTCCCTGAATAGTTGCATCTGATTATGATTTCGTAGAGCTCCACCCAGCTTTTCTCCTTGTTTTGTAATTTTATTAAAATCCCCTGCATAAATCCAGGGAATATTTGAATGATGGATGAGACCTCGAAGATCATTCTAGGCTTCACCTCGAAGACCACAATAGAGGGATCTTTTGCCCATATGATTTCTACAAGCTCCTTTCCTATACATAGGTTCCCAAGCCCACGACAATTCCAAACTAAGCAATTCATCACGATTGGCTGGGCTAAACCTCAGCCTCCACCAAATCCAAAGGTATAACTTCATCATTCTTCAAAACTTGTTGATGTTTACAAGGTAAATTAGAATGAGTTTCAATTTGTCCTAGACTAATCAAATCAATGTTAATTTGATACATTAAATACATAATTTGATGAATAATACCAACTAAACTAATGTTAATTTCATATAGAGAATTGAATATCATAGTTGAATCATAAATATTAATAAAAAGAAATAAAAATATATTACACTTAAAAAATATACCTTATTTTGGATATATGACGATGCACATTTAAGTAAGGTTGTAATCTAATTTTAATTTTATATCTTGTTTTAAGATATATATATATATATATATATATTATTTGGTGTATGGCTTTGTAGGATATTAGTTTACAAAAATTAAAGTCTCAAACTATTAGGGGAGATTAATCTATAATTGATGATTTAACACATTTGTAACATTTTTTGAAACATTTTAGGGTTTCAATTGAGTTAGGGTTCTATTGATCTTGTACTTTGAGAGTCTGAATAAAAATGAAAAGGAAAAATGCGCTAAAAGCACCATAAAATATTCACAATATGATGTAACATTGGTTCTCATTGATGAACTTCATCAATCTAACTAATGAATGTTTAAATAACTTTTTTGTGGTTGGGAACATGCTAATTTGTAAGCCACTATAAAATTTACGATATCCTTAGCATCACTAATAAACCAAAAAAAAAAAAAAAAAGCACAAACTTTAAAAAAATAAATATAATTTTATAAAAATTTAGGCCTTTACAATGGGAGGGGCCTTCTTAATTGAGTTTTTTTTTTTTGGTGGTGAGGCCTTGGGCCAGCCTTGAGGAAAAGTAACTCTTTTGTTAAAATTTGACCCAATTTTATTTTTGACAATTGTTGACAAATCTTTATTGATTCTAATTTATTTATTTATTTATTTTTTATACAAAATAAAATTCTACTCTAATCTAACCTGTCATTTACCATCCATCACATAAACAAACAAGCGTCAAACTTTTGTATAAACTGACTTTTTCTTTAGAACCCAAATTGGGCTCAAATCCCGAAAGGAAAACAAATCCATAGCCATAGGCACCCCATTCCAACCAATTGAAACCCGACCCAGTTCGTTTCCTAACCACCTGGAAAGGATTGGATAAGGGATAAGGTTTTGTGCCACATCTCATCCAATGAAATGATACGGGCTTTAGCAACCACAGCCTCTTGAACACTTCAGACAATAATACATGGTCCCTCTAAAATCTCACTACTTCAAACTCTCTCATAGAACTAACTCTCTGCTACTCTTCAGTCTTTACACTTGTTTCTCTTCTGAAAGCGAAGCCATGGCCACTGCTTCCCCAATGGCCAGCCAGCTTAAGTCCAGTTTCACCTCACCAATCACAAGAGCTTTGGTCTCACCCAAAGGCCTCTCTGGCTCTCCCCTCAAAGTCTTGCCTTCTAGGAGACTTCATTCCCTCACCATCAAAGCCGTCCAATCTGAAAAGGTATATAATCTTACTTATCTCTCTAGAATTAGATCATATGTATATGCATGCACATAAACACATACACATAGAAATAAAGCTCATGTGTCAATTATGATTGTGTGATGGTATTAACTAGTTCAATTAGTAAAGTCTCTAACCATCTTTTCAAATCTTGCATCCATCCTAAAATAGAGATCATGAGTAAGGAAGGGCTATAACTTATGTAGTCCATGTACTAGAACAAAAACGAAGACAAATATGAATCTATTGTTGTTGTTGTGGTTTTATTATTATTGTTGTTGTTGTTATCGTTGTTGTCGTCGATTGTTTGGATGAGAAATACCATATAATCCCAATCACCTCCTAAATGACTTGAAAGGAGTTAATTATTGAGTTCGAGAATATATCTTATGCATCGGATATTTATAACAGCATGAGTTCAATTTTAATTGGAAGAAAGCTTTGTGGTGGTTTGGTATTTTTCCACTATGTCAAACGCGTTTTGCTTACCAATCCACTCCCTTCCCAAATTATCATTTCTCAATTTTAGGTGATAATATTATCACCTAGATATAATAAGATTTAAAATTAAGAGATACTAGCTCCAACATTTGGATTTTTTTTGTTTTTGTTTTTGTTTGAGGTAAGTTTTGAGGTAAGTAAATAGTGGAGGAGGGGAAGTTGGGTTTTTAAGAATAGACATGAGACATTACCACTGGCTATCGCTTAAACCCGTTTAGATGTAAAACCTTTACAGACATAATAATTAGGGCCTAGGACTAGATACTGATATGCAACTAGGAGAATTGGTCTTCTATTTATCATAACTAATTTGCTCCCTTTTTTTTCTTTTCCGGATTCCACTCTTGGACAAGTACTTGAGTCTTTTAGGCCCGACTTAATTATAACTTTCGTACTCTCTTGAAAAAAGAAAGAAAAAACTGATAGAACTTTAGATATAACCTGATGCTGTATACATATAAGTTATAACCTAATGTTTCCTTTATAAGTCCTACTTAATCCTACTTAGATATAACTTTTTTTTTTTTTTTTTTGCAGCCAACTTTCCAAGTTATTCAGCCCATCAATGGTGACCCATTCATTGGAAGCCTAGAGACTCCAGTAACATCAAGCCCATTGATTGCATGGTACCTCTCCAACCTTCCGGCCTATCGGACTGCAGTCAGCCCACTTCTAAGGGGCATTGAAGTTGGCCTAGCCCATGGGTTTCTCCTTGTTGGACCCTTTGTCAAAACTGGGCCTTTGAGGAACACCCCCTATGCTGGGGGAGCTGGGTCTCTGGCTGCTGCTGGACTTGTTGTTATACTTAGCCTTTGCTTGACAATGTATGGCGTTGCATCCTTTAATGAAGGAGAGCCATCCACTGCCCCCTCATTAACCCTAACTGGCCGGAAGAAGGAGCCCGACCAGTTGCAAACTGCAGATGGATGGGCCAAGTTCACTGGCGGATTCTTCTTCGGTGGCATTTCCGGTGTCACTTGGGCCTACTTCCTCCTCTATGTCCTGAACCTTCCCTACTACTTCAAGTGATTTTTTGTTAATCTATGTTTTCTCTTAATGTATGGTACTATTGGGAAGCAAATGTAGAATTGTATATTGGATGATCAACTTTTGTCACATTTGTTGTATTTAAAATTTGGACTTCCTAATTGTGGACTTGTACATTTAATTTTTCAAAAATTTGCAATTATGTGTCTGAAGTTTCAACTTAGCCTCACAATTAATATATAGTAATATATAGTTTCAAGAAGCTAACCAATTTTCAGCACAATTAATTAATGGACAAAACTAATGTAAAGTATCTTAAGTACTGTTTCATAAGTTCCTCTCTTAAAATTCTGCCATGGGGCTACTTAACTAAAAAATATACTTCTATTCTATAGGAAAAAATCCACATGGCAAAATCTTAAGAGATAAACCTAAAGAACAGTACCAAAGTACTATACTTAAGTCTTTCCCTTAATTAATTTTAATAGAAGTGATTTGTTAGTTGATATTTATATTCAGTTATTCTACTATCACAATTTTTAACTTAAGAATTTGGTTAGATTAAGTTTGGCTCCTTGAATAAAATCATTGGCTTCACCACTGACTGTTAGGAGATGGTGGTCAAAAAAATCTCTCTCTCCTTGCCCCCATGAAGTTTTGGAAAGTAAAGCTAGCAACTCGCTCTTTGTGAAATCTTAACCTATTTGATCTGAATCTCACAAATTTTGGTAAGGGATTGTTTTATCTTCATCCCTTACCTCAACATCCTTTCTTTTCTTTATTCCTACAATTTTCTTTCATACCACCATTCATCCATTCCTAAGTTGCATGAACACTAACACGAGTATGGGTACAATATGGGTATAGGTACATGGGTACTGTAGACACCTCATTTTGTACCTAGTTAATAAACTTTAGTCCCCGGTCCCAATAATGAGTTTGACATGTTTATAAAAGGTAATTGAAGTTATTTTGATAGTTTGGAAGTAATCATAACTCAAAAGCGCTCAAATCGCTTTGAAAATGATGCTGAAAAGTAACATTTGCTCACTGTTTTAACCATAACTTTTGATACATAAAGAATTTGTGAGTTATATTTTATTCATTGGAAAGTAGACATCCTAAACTTTAATTTGAACATAAATCTTTCCTATTTGGATTTATATTGAGTGAGTTATGACCATTTGAAGTCGGGACATTAGAATTGTCAAAATTAGGGTTTTGGGGGAAGCATGCGTATGCATGAATCAAGCATGTGTACGCATGCCCTGATCATGCATATGTAGGGTCAATTCTAGAGCCTAGAACTTCATTTTCTAGGGCCCAAAGCCGCCCTCTTTGATGGGTCCTGGCCCTTAGACCCTTGGGAACATCTAAAACCCTCTATATGAGTCTAAAAACCCTAGTTTTAACATATAAATACAACCTTATGCCTCCAAACAAAAACCCTAGCTAGAGAGAGTTGATTTTTGACCTAAACTCATCCAAGAACACTCTCATCTCTGAATTTTCTACACTCACAGCCACCAAGCATGTTTTTAATTCTACAAAACCTCTCTTTATTACTTATTAGGGTAGAACCTATTGATCTCATTCCAAGAAACGTTTTTCAATCTGTATTTCTAAAGCCTTTTCAAGAACATCCTTTTATTTTGAGTTGTAATTGCTTATAAACTATTGAATCATTTGATTTCCTTGATATCTCATTGAATCTTGTTGTGTAGGCATTGAATGGCTGGTTAAATATCAACCAAGTTGTGTTCCATAAGAAAGGTGAGTCTCTCTTCATGGCTCTTCCTTAATTTGGATATTTTATAACTTGTGTTCCTGTTGTTCTTGATTAATTTATATGTTATACATGTTTAGGAACATGATTCAATTTATTTGGCTTTACTTTGTTGTGTCTCACCATGTTTTGAATGAAGAGTTGGATTAGTATATTAGAAGCACGCTAAGTTTTATTTGATTGTTGTTTGGTTGTGCTTTAAAACTGTGTTTCTTGGTGTGTATACGTGCGCATGCTTTATGTATGTGTACACATAGTCGGGGCATGCGTATGCATATTTCATGTATGCGCACACATACTCGTGCCCAAAAACCTAAGTTTTGGGTTATTTTTATTTTTATTAATTAGTGTTAATCACATGTTTAGGTCCTGTTGGGTCTATTTTTCACGTGTCTAGGTCTAGGGTTAGTAGAATAACATTTTTTACTTGTTTAATTGATATATTGATAATTAGGATTTATATCTTGGATGAAAAATATGAAATGAACATGAACATGCATTGATGCATAGGTATGGTGATGCAATGAGCTAAGTGAGGTAGGTCATGCATGATTACATGAACATGCATTTGATTTGGATGATGAGCATGATATGGTTGATGATGAATATGATTGGTTGATATCATGATGTTATGTTTGAATGATTGAATATGCTTGATTAAATGCCTTATTGATTCTATTGCCTTGGATATGTTTGCTGCCCTTGGATATATTTTCCTAGATGAATGGTAGGGTTTTTATGCTACGGATGAGTGTGGGACATTTGTCATGTTTGGATGTTAGATGCATGTTGGTGTGTGTGAGTATAGAAAAATAGATTAGAAGATCATTTGATGAGATCAGGATTTGGAACACAATGAGTGGAAGCTGACTTACAAGTCGGGTGGGGTTGGGTGCCTAACACCTCCCCATCCCCATACCTAAACTCCGGACACGTGCTCTGGTATAAATCAATCCTTACATATGGGTGCTACATTTATGGTCCTAGACCTAATCTAGGTGGCGAGTCCATTTACACCCTTCGTCATGATCCACCTTAGGCCAAAGCGTACTTCCCACAGATTTGGGGAAACACAAAACCCGTTGCGGGTGCTTGCACCCATAGCTACGACATTTCTTAAAAAACTAGGTCACGACACATTTGGAGGTTAACAATTAATTAATTAATTTTTTTATTTAGGTATATTTTAAATATTTTTATACATAATTTATGTTTATTTTAAGTTTTAAAATTAACTAACAACAAAAAATGCTTGAAAACATATATAAAATTAAAGGTAAATTACAAAGTTAGCCCTATCCTTTGCACTATATTTCAATTTGGTCCATAAACTTTCAATTTTGTCCCTTACCTTTTCATTGTTATGTTGATTTAATCTCTGTTGTTATCTCATGGATGAAAAAAAGTTGATATGTCAAACAGAACAATAAAAAATTGTTTTTCATGCCACATCATTTATCAACTCATATTATTAAAAAGAAAAACCAAATTAAAATCTGCACGATAAATCAGAGTACCTAAGGCCAAGACAAAGAACTCAAAATATATGAAGAAAATCCACAATTTTCGAACATACAATTTGCTCAAATCAGCAAAATTTTCAAATATTTGAAACCCAAAAAAAAAAAAAAAAAAATCTAGTTTATATAGATTAATCGAATCCTAGAAAAAAAAAAAGATTTTGGGAAAAACAATAAAATTTTAATGGTGGTTGCTAATCTGCTCGTCTTTTCAGCGGATCTGATGTGGTTGAGGCGATGATAACGCAAAAGAGATTGAGCTGCAAAGGTTCTCCTTGAGATTAACACTGATTTGCTCTTTGGGATAATCATCGTTGGTGGTGGTTCACAGTGGCTGGGTTTTGGAAAATGGGGTTTTGGGTTGATTGTAGATCCGTGGGTTTGGTCAATGGTGTCTTGATTTGAGTTTTAGATATGTAGTTTCATAAGTAGATTGTGGTTGCTATCAATTTTTAGATGTGTTTGGTATCCTAGAAACTGAAAGGAAAAAAAAAAATATTGCAACTTGATTTTTTTTGGGTAAGAAGATGGAGATTAAACATTAATAATTTAATAGACCATAAAAATTCATAGGGTATAGAATGAGAGCCCATCATTTGTGGGACTTATGGCTGCCAACTTCAAAAACATCGGACTCAAACAAGGCCAAATCGATGGTCTTGAAGAAACTATTGGTGAGCTTAACTTTATATTCCTTATTCGAATCCTTTCAGGCTTCAGTGAAACCAATTACCTCTTCTTTATAGATAAAATCCTCGAATCAAGCTTTATCTCAAACAGGAAGGTGATGGCAGGAAAAGTGAGGAAAGCTTTGTATTTGGAAGCTTTTCAAAAATAAAAGAACAAGAAGAAAAGGTTCATGTTCCCACTCATGAATGGAGCGTACTCATCTTCCCACTAATCACCAACCGGGGTGAAAGATACAAAAGAATCAAATGAATTGTGTGCAAACAAATATTGAACAAGCCTTTATCAAGATTAAGAAATAAGACACATTAGAATCAAACTTTCTATCCCTAGTGAAGTCGTCATTGTTGGTGCAACGGAAGAGAGAGTACGCCTCGGGTGAGTGGACCAAGGTGGAGAAAAGATGGAGTCGTCACCTAGATTAGGTCTAAGAACCATAAATATAGCGCCCTTCGTGGAAGGACTGATCTTCTACTAGACCACATGTTTGGAGTTTAGGTATGGGGATGGAAAGGTATTAGGCACCCAACCCCACCTGACCCGTGGGTTGGCTTCCACTCATTGTGTCTTATATCTTAGTCTCATTAAAGGCACATTCAATATTGTCATTCTAGACTCACATACACATTCACTAGCATACATCTAGCAATCAACATGGCATTTTCATCCCAAAACCCTAACATACATCTATCATGGCATATCACATTTCAAACCTAGCATACATCTATCATGCATTTCATGCCAAACCATATCCAAGGCAGCAGACAAAAGAGCATATATCATCAAGATAGGAACATATGCATGGTATTAAACAAACATGTGATAGGTATCTAAACATTCAACCAAGCATGTTCATAATTATTATCAAGGTACACCTCAATGCATGTCCATGTGAATGCATGCCTTACCTCACTTACCTTACTACACCACGGCGCCTATGTATCAATGTATGGTCATATCATATGCATGTTCATGGCATATCAACCAAAGAGGAGAGAAGAAACCATAATCTAACATGTGATGGCAAACAATAAGAAAACATGGAAGGCAGAGACTTATAGGCATGAAAAAAAAAGGCAAAACAGAAGCATATTGTGTAAACAGAATAAAGAAACAAAAGCAAAAAAGGTCGGATTAGGGTTTTTGGGCATGAGCATGCGTACGCATACACGCCCTAACCCTAACCCAGAAAACAAGAACAAAACAAAGCAGAAACTAAAACCTAACAACCTAACATGCTTAGAACAATAAAATAAAGAAAACCTAAACTTAAAAAACATGTTATAACATAACTAAACAAGGAAAACAAAGAGATTAAAGCAAGAAAAGAAAGGAAAAGGACTTAGAACATATACCTCAAAACACAAAGCTCCTTAGCTTGATTTTGATTGTTCCCCTCAGTTAAATCTATTCACAGTCAAACACGGAAGTGATTACTAATCTTAAAACTCCAAGATCAAGGCCAGAAAATGCCTCAATCAAAAAAATATTGACTTGAGGATGTTTTGTGAAAAACTCCCTCTTTGATTCACTATTTCTAGTGAATATTATGTTTTCCCTTAGGATTTTCAGTTAGTTTTGAAAAGCTGCTATGTATGGCCTTTTATAGTTCGAAAATGGGGAGTTGGAATGGCTCCTAGATGATGTGAGATTCGTTCCAAACACAAACTTTAATGCAGAAAAATAGCATTTCACAGTTTCTGGAACCCTAACATGCATACACATGCCTGTGTATGCATATCCATGCATGAAGCATGCATATGTAGAGCTTGAACATGCGTGCATATATGCGTGTATGCATACGTATGCCTTAGGGTTTTCATAGTCCTTATTTTCCAAAAATAGCTTATTTAGTTTATAAAAAGAGTTATATTTTCCAAAAATACTTTCCTCAAGTCAATTTCAATCTGATTGGGTCTTAAACCAACCTTGGGCTTTGGAATTTTAATATCATTAGGGAACGGGGGCCCAAGTTGTAAGAGGTACAAAATGCGGTGTCTACACTAGTGACTAACAAGAGAGGGGATTTTAGTGAGACGATACTAATGCCGACATGTGCAAATTTTAATTTAGTTTTTGTTTTAAAAAAAAAAAAAAAAAAAAATATATATATATATATATATATAATTAGACATGGTGGTACAGTTAGATTGATGTAACATGAAAAATAGTTTTTTATTATTTCGTTTGACATATTAGCTTTTTCCATTTAAAATATAATGACAAGGACTAAATTAATAGATCACTAAAAATGTTAGGGACCAAATTGGTACAATTAAAAGGTTAAGGAACAAATTGAAATATAGTGTAAAGGATAGGGACTAATTTAGAAATTTACCCTATAATAATTATTTAAGGATTTTTGGGGTATTTTTCTAAATATTTATGTGCTCTTGGTCTTTTTTTTTTTTTTTTCTTAGTTAAGAAATTTTTATTTTGGGTTTGGGTATTTTTATTTAGTAGATTTCATTTTGGGTTTAAAGTTTAGATTGCAACCCAACCTATTCACACTAAAGCCAAGACTGAAATTTAACCAAACTCAAGCCAAGACCACTACAAAAATATACCCCCACACCATCTTAATGTTTAAACCCAAAAATTAATCTAGATCTCTCTTAACTCTCTTTCTCATGTAGACATTTTATTTTATCTGCTCTCGATTTTCGTGTCGGACCTCGAAAATTCCAAAAAATGTTATTTTCTCTCCATGGGGCCGCGGAAACATCTAAATCAACATGGCACAATCTGTTTGGGCATTGGAGCACTCAAAGTGCCTTTTTCTGCCAAAATGACCAAAATGCCCCAGGTCAACCCTAGGTTGACCAAAAGTCAAACGAGGTCAAAATCCTCCCAAAACAATATTTTTCATGGTTTTACATCAAACTCGATCTACTCTGAGACTTTTGTCAACTTTGATCGAGTTTGACCAAGTTTGAACCAAAGTTGACCCCTAGTGGACCCCAAAAACCCTAATTTTGATCTGACTATCAAAATGGGGTAAGACCATCGCCATTGTGGAGATTATCAAATTCCCTTTCCGACTGCTATTCATGGGTCGAAATCGGAGTTAAAACAGTTGAGATATATAGAAAACTATGCAAAGTGCGTCAACACGCTTCTCGAGGTCATAACTTTTGATCCGACCGTTGGATTTTTAATTTCTTTAATGTTGGGGAAATTAGACATCCAGAGATTTCTAAGGACACAGTGATCAGCTCAATCCGATTTCGGAAAGATCTTCAAATACGTGATCAAAGTCAAGACTGAAAAGCTGGAGAAAGACGAAACTACTGACGTCAACCAGACCCGACCCGACGCACATACAGTGGCCGCTGGCCCAACCCGGTGCACATACAGTGTCCACCGACCTGACCTGGAACACATACAGTGTCTGCCAGAAGCTGAAGGGTCAGTTTTAGCCTATAAATACACCTAGGCACCTCATTTTGCAAAAAAAAAAAAAATCTTCTTCAAAAACACCTCCGAACACATCCAAACACCTTTGATTAGCTGAAGCATTTTCTGGGAATTTTTCTCTCTCTCTTTTCTCTATATTTCTCTTCCAAAAACACCTTCGAACACATCCAAACACCTTTGATTCTTCTCTTTTCACCAAAATTACAAGGTAGTGTTCTTGCACCTAATCTTTCCCTCCTTGGTTCCATACCTTGGATTTGAGGTTTAGGGGAGTGGATGTAGCTTTTTAGCTACAATCCACACCCTTTTCTTTACAAAGCTTCATCAAGCTTTTTTCTAGTTTTTCTTGCTTAAATAACATATTTTATTGCTTTCCTAGCATGTCTATTAACTTTTGTTAGGACATATGTGGAACATGTTAAGAACATATGTCATATAGAATTGGCTAATCCTTTGACAAAACACACATTACTTGTAATTGGGTAGATCTAGGATGTGTTTAATATTTCAAGAAACATGTTGTTCTAGTCAAGTATTAAAACCATGAAAATTGGACCAAGAAACAAGTGAAGAAGGGTTGTTCATTAAAACTGGACAGATTCCCAATAGCTCTTGATAGATAATATCTATCGATGTCTTGACAGCTACTCGACAGTTGTATCTATCGAGAATTACGAAAATCAATTTTTCAGATTTGATTTTCGGCCCATGCTTATGTATTTGTGTAGGGTTTGTTTTCTCACAACCCTAGACATATATAAGGCTTATTTTAAAGGTTGTCACACAAAAGAATATAAGGAGAACACATGCAAATAGTGACCGAGAGCCATTTTCTCTCTGAAAGAAGCTACTGCGTCTTTGTGCCTTAGGGTTTTGTAACTAAGTGCTTCTTGATCTTCATTGTTGATGAAGTGAAGAACTTTGCAGCCAACAATCTTCTTCAAGTTGGTGTGTTAGTCATGTACTGGGAGCTGTGCATCATTGGTTAGTCATGTACTGGGATCTGTGCAAAAAGGGTGGCGTTCATATATTGAAGAGTTCAGAGGTTTTGAAATGGTAGAAGGTTTCTACTGTAAGTTCATCTATGGGGATTGTGGAGTCTAGGGACAAAGGTTTTGTACTAGATCTGAAACTTCTCTTTACTATAGTGAATTTCTTTTCGGGAAGGTTTCCCCCCAAGTTATTTACTGTGAAACTAGTTTGTTTCATTGGTTTTCCTATGTCATCATATCTTGTCTTATTTACTTTTCTGTTGTGCATGATATTGACATGATATTGATGTTAGTTTGTTCTAACAAGGTTTCATCATAATAAATCTAATTAACAACTTGGATTTAAAACTTGTTAATTCTATCATCCGGAGTTTAAATTTTCCAACAGCTTTTTACCATGATTTATTGCTTTGATGTTGTCGGCCTAGGCTTCTTAGGCTAGGATATGTCTATATACCATGCTTATGTTTAGATCTACTTGTTTCTACGCTTGCTTCCATGCCTATGTTTAGACCTACATGTTTCCATGCTTGTTTCCATGTTTATGGCTAGATCTATGCTTTTATGTGCCCTTTGTCATGCCTATGCTTAGATCTATGCTTTTATGTGCTCTTTGTCATGCCTATGCTTGGATCTATGTCTTTTTAGGTCCTGTATCTTGCCTATGTTTGGATCTACATATTTGGTTGCTATGCCATGTGCTATTGTAGTCCTTAATATCTCTCTTTCTTGAGTTTTGGCCCATATTGGTGGGTTGTGGATCTAGATCCTGTGGTCTAGGCTTACATCTACACACCTAGGCCTACATTAAAGGGTTTGGATCATTCCCCTATATGCATGTGTATGCTTATTTGTTTCTATGCTTTGTGTCAATTTTTGCTTCTCTAGTTCTAGGCTTTGCCATGCTTAGCGCCTTCCATGGGCTTGATCTTGTGAGGTTACATCCAATGCTCGTGTGGCTTTGTTCGGGTGTAACCACTTGTGAGATGCATCTCTGTGATGCCAGTTTTCTCTATGCATATCCTTTCTTCGCTCCGTGCGATGATATGCTTGCCTTGCTTGCTTGAGCCCCTGTTGGCTTTCTTTATTTCTATGCATCTTTGCACGCTTGCTTACATGTTTATGCACGAGTCTTACTTGCTTGAGTCATCAAGCCTAGTTCCTACTATCTTGTGCAGGTTCACACCCGTCTTTGATACACAATACCCTAAGTCCCTTCAGGAACTTTGCTTAATGGCACGCATGTGTCGTCCATACTTCAACACAATGGAACTATGGACACTCGATCCAAACGTACATTTGTCTTCCTAGGATACCACCTTTTGTTTGATAACATGTTTGCTTGCCCCTCCGTGTGCTTAGCATGTTTGTTTGCTCCCATTTGACCCTTTTGTTAGTATGTTTTTTGCATGCTTTCTATCTTCTTTGCTTCTTTCATGGCTTGTTTACTGGCTTGTTTTCGTGTTTATTGCATGTACATGCATGGAGCAAAGGACGCTTGGAATGAGGGCATGACATCCTAGGTGCAAGCAAAAAGGGAAAAGACGCAAGCCCAAAAAGGGCAATCTTCAGTAGATTAGAGGCCTAGCCTCCCCGAGTGGTTATATCTTTCTACCCCCCTCTCTTAGCCTCTTCTCTAGAGCATTGTATTAGGCTTATCCTTCATGTACCATTCTTAGGCCACATTCCTAGGGTATGGTAATGTTTGATTTATCTTTCCTGCACCTTGTTGGCCATACCCTAGGGATGTAGGCATGTATCGCTTATCTTTCCCACACCTTGCTTTGGGCCGTGTTCCTTGGGTGTGGCAATGTATGATTTACTTTTACTATACCTTACTGGGCCACACCCAGGGGACGTCGGCATATGCATGCTTTACTTTTCTGCTCTGCATGATAGCATTGTGCAAGATGTATGTAGATATATATGTATGTGTGTGTGTGTGTGTGGGTGATTGTGCACTTTGTATGACGGACTCTCATGGTTACGCGAGCGATCCTCATTGACCACGAGCACTCCTGACCTTGTAGTATGGGTATGTGCTCAAGGCATTTGCTGTAGGTACATATTCATGCTATACTATGTGCACGGTCATCACAGTGTGATTGTCCCGATTCATGTCACTTGAGTGACATTGGTTTCCTTGTGTATGTGACGCGCATCAACATACTTGATGCTTTGAAGGGTTTTGGCTCGTCTCAGTACAAGCATGTCGATACACACCATATACACAAACGCGAAACCCTACCAGTGCCATAGCGCACCAAATACAAAACTCTGTCAGATTTTCACTGTGAAAATGGGGCACCTTCGTTGCCGTATTCTCACAGCGAAAGCTTGGTGAGAATAGTGTTTTATGTGCTATGATGCACCTGAGGCGAAGCGCCGCCAAATTTTCGCCACGAAAACTAGGCGAAATGCTGCCGAATTTTCGCCATGGAAATTTGGCACCAAAACCTGAATGCACTAGGAAAACATTGAATGGGACCACACCTATTCCTAAACCAAACCTCAAAGGCCAACACATTCAAAGCCTTGAAAGCTAATGCCAATGTCCTGTTTTCAATTGCCAATCTCCAAAAATTAAGGTTTTACCAAAACAAAGGACTGTCCTAGGACAGATGTTGCGGGGTGCCTAACACATTCCCTACACGTAGCCAGACTTCCAAACTCAAGAATCAAGATTTTTTGCCCATCCATATTAGATTAGGAAAAACGACCTTTTTCTTAGCCTAGGATCGGTAATAAAATCAAATAGAGTTAGGTGACTAATCACACCTTAGAAAAACCCATTGAATGGTGGCGACTTTACTTACCTTTGGTAATCCCTTAAAATTGACCCAGATTCCGGTCAAGTACTAGGGGTAAAACGACCCTCTTTCACATGAAAAAGAAAGCAGTCGAGCTCCTCGAGCCTACCAACGGGCTCATATGAGCATCGCCGAGATGGGTGGTCGAAGGGCGCGCCGCGAGGCGAGGCATTGACATCTCTTTCTCTCTCTCTCTCTCTACAAAGACCATACCAAAAAGGCAAAGAGTTTTCTGCTTTGTCGCTCATCCATATTCACCACCGCCACCACAGGTGGTGGTTCTCTATTGCTTTTCCTCTCTCTCTCTCTCTCTCTACCACAACCAAAACCCAAAATCGATTCAAATATTAAAGCTTATTGGCAGAGCTTTGGTGATGGTCGAATGGCTTCGTTGGTCACTGATCTACAACGATCTACGGAGAAATGGCTTTATGAGAGGGAAAACTCATATAAGAGCGAGAGGGAGGCTAAATATCTGGTTCCCCCCCCCCCCCCCTTTGTTGTGTTTAGGATGTACCCAGTGTGGCTTGACTATGTTCGGTCCTTACCTGAAATAAAATTTTTTTTTTCTCTTTGATACACGTTTGGTACTATTCTGGGCGTGTCTTACCAGTACTTGAGTCTGACACGTATCTGACAATGGGACTTGGCCAAATTTCGCGTGTCCGTGCAACCCTAATCCATTCCTTCCCATTATCATTCCTACCTTTAACCTTTTATTTTTAAATGGATTCATCCATGGAAGAACTTTGGAAATGTTTTTTCCTTTCAAAGGAAGAAAAAGGTGTGATGGCAATCAAATCTCATGAAGTGGCTCTTTCTAAAAAGCATGCCTAGGTCAGCATTCTCTTAAAATTGCAAACCAACAAAGAATTTAACAAAGAAGCTTTCAAATCCACCATTTATCGACTTTGGCATTGTTCTCACAGTTTAACTATCAAAGAAGTTAGTGCCAATTTATTTTTGGCTATCTTTGTTACCAAAAAAAAAAAAAAAAAACTTGAATTGAAGTACTTAATAAAAGCCCTTGGACTTTTGAGAAGAGACTAATCCCAATGAAGCATTTTCAAAGAGATCTTAGCCCATGTAAAATCACCTTTCAATACTATCTGTTTTGGATTTAGATTTTCAATGTCCCCATTAAAAGTATGAATAAGGAAGTTGGAGCTCACATAGCCAATGAGATTAGTTCTCTTATCACAATTGATGCTTCAGGAAGTGTTCTTGTTTGGGGTCATTTTCTTTGCCTCAAGGTGAATATTGACATCACAAAGCCTTTTATGAGTGGTAAAATGATACATCTTGAAGATCTTGATGAATTTTGGGTATTTTTTAAATTGTGGGATGCTTAGTCATCATGATTGAGAATTGTGGGCGCAAGTGCCCGCGATGTGAGTCATCCTTTCCTCACGGGAAGTACGTCTTAGCCTGGGGTGGATCATGGCGGAGGGAGTAAAATGGATTCTCCACCTAGTTTAGGTCTAGGAACCATAAATATAGCACCCTTTCGTGGAAGGACTGATCTTTACCAAAACACGTGTTCAGAGTTTAGGTATGGAGATGGGAAGGTGTTAGACACCCAACCCCACCCGACCCGTGGGTCGGCTTCCACTCATTGTGTTCCAAATCTTAATCTCATTAAAGGCAAATTTAACATGTTATTCTAACTCACACACACTCTAGCATGCATCTAAAGCAATCAACATGGTATAATCATCCCCAAACCTAGCATTCATCTATCACGGCATATAAGCATATATCTCCAAGGGCAAAAACATCACAAGGAAAATCAGGATAAGCATGTTATAGCATCTAAACATCAAAACATGGGATTCAACTAAGCATAGCATGTTCATCACCCATATCATATTCATCAACCAAGTGCATTTTTATGTGACAATGCATGACTTACCTCAGTTACCTCACTGCATCACAACACCTATACATCAATGCATGATCATATTCATATCCATGTTCATGACACTAAAACAACCTAAAACCCTAATGAGCACAAAAGGAATAAAATAAAGCAAACAAAACAAAACAAAGAGACAGAGACTCAAGGATAGAAAAAACAGGTTAAACAGATGGTAAAACATGTAAATAAGACAAAGGAAAAAAACAAACAGAAAGTGAATTTGAGTTTCTGGGCAAGAGTATGCGTGCGCATACATAAGGCATGCATACACAGCCCATCTGTATGTGTATGCATACTAAGAGTATGTGTACACGTGCAAGTAGCATGCGCACACATAGAAGCCCAAGAACCATAATCCAGAAACTATAGAACAAAAACACAGAAACAAGGAATCTAGCAACCTAACAGCTTTAAATACAAACATAAAGTAAACCTAGACTAAACAAACATATTATGAACACATAAACTCAAATAAAAACGCAAAGAGACAAAGAAAACCAAAGAAAAGCGAAAAGCCAAAGTTAGAAACTTTATCTCAACACTAGAACTCTTCAAAGCTTAATTTTCACCTTTCCCCTCTATTAGTCTATTCATAACCAAATCAAAGATGAGTTAGTAAATGTAACACCCCAAACCCAAACCAAGGATTTAGATGCATAACCTATATTATAAATAATCAACAATAATATATTGGAACAGAGCGTAATTAAATATCTACAAATAAACTTCAACCCATCAAAATCTTTCCTATGAAATCCATAAAAACAAAAACTTTAACAATAAAGTCTCCAAATACAATCTCAAAGAGTTCCACAACTGTCAAACTCACTATCCAAAAAAAAAAAAAAACACTAAAACAGTTCACCAACTAATGTAGCTCCCAAAAAAAAAAAAAAAAAAAAAAAAATCTTCAATCTAAGACTCCACTGATCTACCACCAAAAGACATTCCACTGCTCTAATATGAAAAGGTGGAAAAAAGGGGGTGAGCTAGAAGCCCAATAAGAGACTACATAACATGAGGATGTTTTTCAAAACAAAACATTATTATCATTGACAAAATATAGTCTTTACAAAACATTTACAAATAGCTTTAACAGTAATATAATATATTCTACAAAACTGTCAAGAATAAAACATTTAACTATAACATTGTAATCATTAAATAAAATAATAACCACTTTAGTTAGCCAAAATACACTAAATAGGTAGAACCAATATATATTAGTAATAAACAATTTTTCCACTTATAAAGGTCAATAACAATAAAATAGTAATTCGATATGAAAAACATTAAATATTAGTCAGACAAAGACATAAACTGCTAAACACTCGGTAGGTGATTCCTATTGGGAACAATAACACTAACCTCAAAGAGGCAGCACTGGCTCCAAAGAGCAAACTGAAAGTTCAAATAGGGTGTGACACACCTATGAACGTTTAGACCCCCAAATATAAAATTACCAACACAAGCTTATAAACAAACAATATATGTGCGGAAAATGAAATATAAGCTAAAACCAAATTGGTAAAACACTCCAAATCGAAATTAATCACAACCACAACAGTAATTAAAAGGTAAAGAGTAAGGGAAGAGAGATGCAAACACAAAGATAACACGACAATGTGTTATCGAAGAGGAAACTGAAGTACTCGGCGTAAAATCTCTCCGCCGCCCTCCAAGCGGTCCATAATCCACTAGAGAATGAAATTGGGATACATGAATAGCAGA
Source organism: Quercus aquifolioides (assembly GCA_019022515.1). Lineage (NCBI taxonomy): Eukaryota > Viridiplantae > Streptophyta > Magnoliopsida > Fagales > Fagaceae > Quercus > Quercus aquifolioides. The sequence goes on along the minus strand of CM032326.1, from coordinate 56,136,723 downwards.
AAACCCTCCAAGATCATAGGGTCCAGATCAGGTCCTAACCATTAGGCCAAAAAACAAGAAAATGCGATAAAAGGAACAAAAGGGCTACAATAGCACATGACATGACAAACAAGGTCTTGGCCTAAGCACATAAACAAGGCATGCAGCGCACAAGTACATGGAAGGTGGCGTAGAACATATAGAACATATAAGCAAGGAAACAAGCATGTAAATACACCGTTCTACGCATATAAGCTTGGAGATATGCATGTAGGCATGTGAATGTACGTCTAAGCATATGGATGTAAACATAAAAGCATGGAAGAACACAAATCCAAGCATACGAGCATGTGAAGGCATAGGCATAGGAGCATAGAACATGCATACAAACATGTAGATCTAAGCAAGACATGACCATAGACATGATATCAAGTATGTGAGCATGTAGACCCAAACATCAACACATGAGAAAGAAGGATCTAAACATGGCATAAAGCATAGAGCATGAAGAAAAAGGCAACTAACACATGAACAAACATGGAAGCATATGGAAATAAGCAAAAAAGCATGCTAAAAACAAGATAAAGCAAGAAACATGCTAAGGAAGGCAATAAATCATGTTATTCAAGCACAAAGAGCAAGATAAATTTAAGAAAAAGATTTAGAAAGTTAGGGGTGTGGACAGTAGCTAAAAAGCTACATTCACACCCTTAAACCCCAAATCCAAGGTGTAGAACTAAGGAGAAGAAGATTGGGTATAAGAACAATACCTTGTATTTTTGGTGAAGAGAAAAGAATCAAGAAGTTTTGAATTTTTGAATTTGTGTGTGTGTGTGTGTTTTTGGTGGAGAAATGTGTAGGAAAGAGAGGAAAAATACCCAAAAAAGGTCCAAACAGCTCCCAAAAACCTAATTTTTCGGTTCTGATCCAATCTGGGGTGCCAGGGGCTATTTATAGCCCTTGACATGCTTTTCGAGGCACGGCGCACCTACAGGTGCGCCAACTGGGCCCGGCGCCCCAACAAGGTATGCCGGGCTGATGTCATTGTGACATCGGCAAATTCGTAATGTTGTACTTTTTGGTTCCAACTTTAGAGATACATTTAAAGGTCTTCCCGAACTCCGATTGAGGTGATCTTGGTGTCCCTAGAAAGCTCTAGATGTCTAGTTTTCAGAACATTAAAGAAATTAAAATTTCAGCAGTTGGATCAAAGGTTATGACCTCAGGAAGTGTGCTGATGCGCTTTTCGACCCATGAATAGTTGTTGGACTGAAAGTTTGATTATCTTCACAATGGCATTGGTCTTAACCAGTTTTGATAACCAGATCAAGACTAGGGTTTCTAGGGCCCACTGGGAGTGAACTCTAGGTCAAACTTGGTCAAAGCTGCTAAAAATCTCCAAGGAGCTCGAGTTTGATATAAAACCATGAAAAATGTTGTTTTGTGAGGATTTTGACCTTGTTGGGCATTTTGTTCATTTTAGCTAAAATAGTCACTTTAGGTGCTCCGGTGTCCGAACAGGTTGTGCCACGTCATCCTGGATGTTCTCGCGACCCCATGAAGAGAAAATAATATTTTTGTATTTTTTGAGGTCCGGCATGCAAATCAAGGGCGGACAAAATACAGTATCAACAGGACCTCGATCATCTAATCCTCCCCTCTATAGAAGTTGTGGGATAAGCGGATCAAGGGGTTCTTTTCAGCTACTCCTGTCCACCCATGGACCCAGAAGTGCCAACAAGTCGGCACCCAGTAACTATCTATGGTTTGCGCATCAGGTGGTAACCTTAAAGCGCTTAGCTCGGGTTCAACTCAAAATAAGGGGTGATGTCATGCATTTTGAAATGAAAGGGGAGAGACTTTCCAAGCACAACAAATATATGCATAGGTAAAGGTGTAGAAGAAATTAAATCTTACTACCCTAGGTTTGCACATGTGAAGGAAAGCTGTAAAGCATGCTTACAAAAGTAGGAAAGCTTCACACATACGAAAATACCTCAAAGCCGGTTTTGAAAACCATTTAAAAACATTTAAAAAAAATATTTTTTGTCTTTTGAAAATAGTTTACTAAAGATGTAATAAAAACATTTTTCAAAAAGAAAGCCCCGACGGCTAATGCCAATTTCAATATTTTTTAAAGCCAATGTCCAAAGATTAAAATTTTATCAAAAGCTCTAAAGGCTAAACTCTCTAAGTATCCCTAGTGGAGTCGCCAGTCTGTCGATGCCTCGCGGCGACGCTCGGACCCCCTTCACATTAGGGTATTGGCTTGGGAGCTCGGGTGTTGAGAATTGTGAGGGTAAAAAGGATACCTCTGGTGTGTGACTTGAGTTGAGTCGATTTTAACCTATTATTTACCAAAGGCAGATTAAGTCGCCACCAATCATAGGGTTTTTTCTAAGGTGTGATTAGTCACCTAAATCTATTTGATTTTATTACCAATCCTAGGCTAAGAAAAATGATCGTTTTTCCTAATCTAATGCAGACGGAAAAAATCTTGATTCTTGAGTTCGGAAGTCTGGTTACGTGCGTGGAAGGTGTTGGCAGCCCGCAATGCCTGTCTAGAGATAGTCCTTTATTTTGGTAAAATCTTAATTTTTGAATATTGGCAATTGAAAACAAGCTATTGGCGCTGGCTTTCAGGGCTTTAAATAATTAAGCGTTGAGGTTTGATTTTGGAAGGGGCATGGTCTTAATCAATGATTTACTAGCACATTTTGGAATTCTTGCCAAATTTCCACGACAAAAATCCGGCAGCATTTTGCTTTTTTTTTTCTTTTTTTTTTTTTGGTGGTAGAAATCCGACAACATTTCGTCTCAGGTGCATCATGGCACACAAAACACTATTCTCACCAAGCTTTCGCTATGAGAATACGGCAACAAAGGTGTCCCATTTTCACAGTAAAAATCTGGCAAAGTTTCACGTTTGGTGCGCTATGGCGCACTAGTAGGGTTTCATACTTGTGTATATGGCGCACATCAGTATGTTCATACTAGGGCGAGCCGAAACTTACCAAAGCATCAAACATGTTGTTACATGTCGCATAAACAGGGAAACCAATGTCACTAGCTAACATGGATCGAGACAATCACACCACCATAACCATGCACACAATGTAGCATGAATATGCACCAACAACAGTCACCTTGAGCACATAACCACACTACAAGGTTAAGAGCACCCATGATCACGAGAGGGTTACTCCCCCAACCATGTACAAAGTGCACAACCATCCACAAACGAGCAAGTATATATATACATACATCATGCACAATTCAAGCACACAGAGCATGAAGATAAACTAGACATCACCTACACCCAAAGGGTATGGCCCAACAAGGTATAGGAAATGTGAATCAGACATTGCCATACCCTAAGAATACGGCACGAACAAGATACAAGAAAAGAAAGCCTAGTCTAGATAGAAAGTTCTAAAGAAAAAGGCTGGAGAGAGAAAGAGATAACCACACAAGTGGCTAAGCCTCCTAAACTGCTGAACATTGCCCTCTTTGGTTTTGCATCTTCTTGCTTGCATTTGCCCTTTTTAGCTTGCAACTTGGAAGTTGTGCCCTTAATGTAAGCATGTACATACAACAAAAAAGAAAATGAAGCCAGTAGACAAGCAAAAGAGATAACCAAGAAACAAGAAAGAACACAAAGGGTTAAACAAGGAAAGGAAGCACATAAAGGGGCAAACAAACATGTTATCAAGCAAAAGAGGGTGTCCTAGAAGGACAAATGTGGGTTTGGATTTGGTGTCTGTAGTTCCATTATATTGGAGTATGGACGACACATGTGCCATTAAGCAAAGTTCCTAAAAGGGACTTGGGATCTCGCGAACAAAATGTGGGTATGAACCCACACAAGATTATATGGAGGAACTGAGCTTGATGACACAAACAAGCACACAAAGACACGTGCATGAACATGTAAGCAAAGATGCAAAGAAAGAAAGGAAGCCAAATAAGATGGCACAAAGTAAGCAAAACAAGCATGTTAACACACAAAGGGGAAGGGTAAGCATGTCATAAGGCACACAGAAAGGCTAACATGAGAAACCCTAACAAGCAAAGCTAAGCAAAGGAGAGAAAGGCAAGCGATAAGCAAGCCAAACATCACGAAGATGTACTCCAAAACATGATTGTACCCAAACGAGCCACAAAAGGGATGTGGGTGAAACCAAAAAAACAAGAAGGCCCCAAAGACCAACAAGCACAAACCTACAAAGGGAAAACAAGCAAGAACATGGCAAAAAGCCTAGATCTAAGCAAACAAGCATGGATCCAAACATAAACACATGGAGAAGGGCAAACAAAGCACAAACATGCATAAAGAAACTAATCCAAACCCTTTATTGAAAAACTTGGGTGTATGGATGTAGGCCTAAACCACTAGATTTAGTTCTACACCCTACCCAAAAGCCAAAACAAAAGAGAGAGGCACAAACAAGAGCGAGATTCTAGCCTTTTACCCCTATTTTTAAAAATATTTGGCAATATGCCCCTGTTTCCAAACTATTTAGGTCTGTGCCCCTTTTTGAAACTCGATTTTGAAACTCAATGAAAAACTTGATTGGTTTAAAATTGAGTTATGCTCGATCAAACTTAAAAAAATAAAAATAAAAAAATAAAAAAATATATTGCATTGAACTCGAGTTCATGGAACTCGAGTTCCATATAAAATGCCACTTTAGGTCTTCCTGAACGCAGCTAAAGGTTTGGGGTGATCAAACTTAAAAAAAATAAAAATAAAAAATAAATAAATAAAATTGCACGGAACTCGAGTTCATGGAGCTCGAGTTCCGTATAAAACACTACTATAGGTCTTCCTGAACGCAGCTACATGTTTGGGGTGATCAAACTTAAAAAAATAAAAAATAAAAAATAAAAAATAAAAATTGCATAGAACTCAAGTTCATGGAGCTCGAGTTCCATATAAAACGCCGCTATAGGTCTTATAAAACGCAGCTATAGGTATAAAACTCGAGCTCCATGAACTTGAGTTCCATGTAAGTTTTTTTTTTTTTTTTTTTTTTTTTTTTTTTTTTTTTTTTTTTTTTTTTAAGTTTGATTGCCCCATACTCGATTTTCTACTAATCGAGTTTTTTGATTGAAACTCGATTTTAATAAAATCGAGTTTCGAAATAGGGGCACAAACCTAAATAGTTTCAAAACAGGGGCATATTGCCAAATATTTTTAAAAATAGGGTAAAAGGCTAGAATCCCCCAAATAAGAGATATAAAGCTGTAAAGCACTAAGCATAGCATCCAAACAAAGTTTTAAGCACATGAACATGTAGATCTAAGCACAAACAAGAGAAGAATCACATAAACATGGCAAAGAGAACAAGCACAAAAATTAGACATATCCAAGCCCAAGAAGGCTAGGCCAACAACATCAAAACGATAAAACATGTGAAAAAGCTAGTAGACATGCCAGGAAAACAACAATACATGCTAGAAACAAGATAAAGCAAGTGATATACTAGGAAAAGCTATAAAACATGTTATAAAGCAAGATAAAGCACTAAAAAGGCAAGGAAATTAAATGGGTGTAAATAGTAGTTAAAAAGCTTCATCTACACCAAACCTCAAATCCAAGGTACCAAGACCAAGGAGAAGAAGATGGGAGCAAGAACACTATCTCTTGATTGTTTGGAAAGGTGAGAAATCAAAAGTTTTTGTGTGTGTTTTGGAGAGAAATTAGAGAGAAAGAGAGTGAGAAAGAATCTACCTAGAAAATGCTCTAAAAATCTTTTTTTTTTTTTTTTAGGGGCTCAAGGGGTATTTATGCTGAAACAAAATCACCCTTGGCTTTCGGCGCACCCTAAAGGACCGCCAGCTAGCTCCGGCAGCCCCTTAAGGTGCACTGGGGCTAACATGCTGACATCAATAGTTCTATCCTATTCCCGCTTGACTTCGTTCACTTATTTGAAAGCCTTCATGGACTCCGATTGAGCTGATCTTGGTGTCCCTAGAAAGATATGGATGTCTAGTTTCCATAACGCTTGACAAAATAAAAATTCAACGGTCGGATCAAAAGTTATGGTCTCAGGAAGCAGGCTGACACGCTTGGCACAGTTTTCAAGATATCTCAACCATTTTAAATTCGATTTCGACTAATGAATAGTCATTGAAAATGGAATTCAATAATCTTCACATTAACACTGGTTACAACTAGTTCTAAAGGTTAGGTTAAAATTAGGGTTTTTGGTGCCCCCAAAATTCAACTCCAGGTCAAACTAGGTCAAAGGTGTCAAAAATCTCCGAATAGCATAGGTTTGATGTAAAAACATGAAAAAAGTTGTTTTGGGGTGATTTTAACCAACTTTGACTTTTGGTTAACCCTGGGTTGACTAGGGGTATTTTGGTCAATTTGACCTAAGAATGTACTTTGAGGGCTCTGATGCCCAAATAGGTTATGCCATGTCAATCTAGATGTTTCCGCAGCCCCATGGTAAAAAGTTAATATTTTTAGAATTTTTGGGGTCCGACATACAAATCGAGGGCGGACAAAATACGGTATCTACAAGATGCTACCATTCAAAATTTACAATCAATTTGTTGAAGTTATTGGTAGATTGTAACACTCCATAATTTTTGACACCAATTTAATTATTATGCGTAAATTAAAAAGGAGGCCCACAATTAAATGGATTTAATTGATTTGGGCCTAAGATATAAAAAATAAGTAAATGCTATGAAATATGAAACCCAATTGAGGTGGCATAAGTAAATATATGGGCCTTAATAAGCTTTAAAATAATAATAATAATAATAGAACCCTAGTCTTTTACCTCTTAAGCTACACGTGCATATACTTATGAGGCTGCCTTTTTGCTTCAGCCGCATCACACTACTAAACTTTGCCTTCTGTCACTGTGGCTGTGAGTGGAGACTACAGGTATGGTTTCTATGACTATATTATTGGAAAAAGGACTCCTACTATTGTTATTACACTTAGACTAGGCAAGTACATATAGGCATGTGTCATGGAAAGGAACTAAGAGACGTTGGTCTCATGAATCTCCACCTATCCTTACATTAAGGGAAAAGTTGTCCTATATTGTTATTTTATTAGATTAGGAGTGATGTAAATAGCTATATGGCAGGAAGGGTATCTTGTAGCTTTTAATTTTGATAGATAATTATAGTACCTATAGAAGTATGGTTAGTCAGCCAACGAAAAGATATAAGTAACTCTAGCTTCAGCGTATGACCATGTTGGTTTTATTTCTTTCGGATTGGCTGACCACACTCAAGCCAATTCCATCTCATGTTTTGCCGTGGGCCTGCCAATGTTCAAAAGTTGTCCAGCTCCATCATTAAGTTTGGCGGTATTAAAGGAATAATGGGCTGACAATGGGATTGATATATATTAAGAATAATATTGGCTTCAACTATATATAATAGATTGATCAAATATATATCATTCAGCCATGCTGAAGCTTCATGAATACCTGATTATGTTAATGGAAGAAAAAAAAAATCTGATTAGGCAGCAATATTTTAAGTCCAAAAATCTGATCAAAGCTGAAAGTGAATTTGATAGTTAAGTGAATAAATGGGGAATTTTGAATATATCAGTATTGTCTAGGATAAAACTATTTAAGTGTGAAAACTGATTTTAAGTGGGAAATTGTGTATTGATAGACCTATCTTTGGTGTTTTTTTAGGTTCTAGTTGACATCATTTCGAACAATTGAAGTAAAGCTTGATTTAGCAACTAGAGGTAAGTGGACTACAGAACATGACGTCTCTCAAGACGTGTATATATATATATATATATATATATATATATATATTTGGTAAAAATATATTTATATATACATAATTGCAAAAGTGAAGTTTCAAAAACTTATATCATTGTAAATGCATAATATATATCAGAATTTTATTATTTATTGTATATTATTATGAAACTGTACATGTCAAGAATGTTTTCAAATAGTCAGTTAGACAGTCTGCAACCTTTGCCAACACAAGGTTAAGTGTTGGCCTTCGGCCGATGTAGTATTATTGTGGTGTGGTGCAGTGTTATCGTTTGCTCTTCGAAGCTAGTGTTGCCTCTTTGAGGTTAGTGTTATTGTTCCCCATGGGAATCACCCACCGAGTGTTTAGCAACTTATGTCTTTGTCTGACTAATGTTTTCCATATCGAACTACTATTTTATTGTTACTGATCTTTATAAGTGGAAAAAGACTGTTTATTGTCATAATATATTGTTTCTATCTATTTGGTGTATTTTGGCTAATTAAAGTGGTTACTATTTTATTTAATGATTACAGCGTTATAGTTAAATGTTCTATTCTTGACAGTTTTATAGAATATATTGTATTACTGTTAAAACTATTTGTAAATGTTTTGTAAAGACTATATTTTGTATTTTGTTTTGAAAGACATCCTCATGTTATGTAATCTCTTATTGGGCTTCTAGCTCACCCCACACCCCCCCCCCCCCCCTTTTCCACCCTTTCAGATTAGAGCAGTGGAATATCTTTTGGTAGTAGATCATTGGAGGCATAGATTGAAGACTTCTTTTGGAGTTATGTTAGTTGATGGATTGTTTTAGTATATTTTTTTCTTAGGATAGTAAATTTGGCAACTGTGGAACTCTTTGAGATTGTATTTGGAGACTTTATTGTTAAACTTTTTATTTTTATGGATTTCATAGGAAAAGATTTTGATCATTTGAACTTTATTGTAGATATTTAATTACGCTCTGTTCCATTATATTAGTGCTGAGTATTATTAAGACAGGTTATGCATCTAAATCCTTGGTATGGGTTTGGGGCGTTACATAGATCTCTTGAACTTGGATATGAGTTGCGTTTTGGAAGTGGCATGGATTTTGGAGTATGTTAAATTGATTTGTGAACAATTTGTTAGCATATCCTTTATTAATATTTCCTTAAAATGTAATAGTGTTGCTCTAATGCTATAAAAGAGAATAAAGAGATCATTGTTTAGTTATAAGAATGCTTATTTTTACTATTTCCCATTGTATAGCATGATTTTGAATGAATAAAGTCTATTATCATTTCGACTTAAAAATAAATAAAAAAACAAAAAAAAACTTAAGATAGGTTGTTGGATGGCCATGGCCGGGTAAACCCAAACCCAACCTGAAATTTTTACCTATGGATATCCAAACCCCGAAACCCAGCTACTGCATGTACCTAATCTTTGCTTGGATTTCTAACCTGCGGATACCCAAATTTGACTCAAACCGACCCTTTTTTTTTTTTTTTTTCCTGGTGTGCGGCTATATGGTATTGGGCAATTTTTGAGTTAAAAACATTGATTAACCATTTTTTTTTTTGAGAGATTAACCATTTATTTTAGGTTGACATTAGTTTTACATTTTTTAAATTTAAATCAAATCTTATTAATTTCTTGAGGTATCCAACTGCTATTGCTTATTAGTCTATTACTTAAAGATGATCCACAGATAAGGCCTCGTTTTAAATGGAAATTCATTTCCTCTTTTTTAATTTAGCCTTTCAATGGTTCCTACGTAAACAAACTGTAGTTCTCAACAATTATGCTAAATTTAAAATCACATTAGTCTTTTGCAACTTTGAATGTTTCTTCTTTACATATTGCTTTCTTCCACACACAAACACACACACCCAAAAAAAAAAAAACTTTACATTTTGCAAAGAATATTGCCAGCTTCAACTTATGGAAAATCACGAGACTTTTGCTTTCTAATAAACTCTAATAAATATTACACACGGTAACAACTTTGAATTTAAATTTGATAGTAGACTATTTTCTATTAACATGGCAACCGGCAAGACTAAGGTCATGGGTTTTGGGGTTACAATAAATGGAGATAAAAGGATTCCAAAAGTTTGAAAACAAAACGTATGATATAATAAGGAAAATGAGTATACGGTTTATAACATTTGAAAATCATTTTAGTATACTCACGCACTTTGTACTTGTGGGGTATGGGGGGAAGGGTTGGAGTTCAAGTTTTTAGAAATGAGCTTCACATATTTATACACTTGGATTATATTAGAGTAAAATTTATATCTTGTATAAAAAAAAAAAAAAAATCATTGCGATATAAAAATCAATTAATAGTAAAACTTTCCATTTTTTGGGTCTTACGGTTTTTTTTGGCAATCTTTCCGGCTTTTGTTGGATTGCCTTATATGATTATGAGTGAATAGGAATGACGGAGAATACCATAGACTTTGCAAGAATTTCTTTTTAATTTGGGCAAAACTTAGATACAGTACCTTATATTCAGTTTCTTAGGCTCCCCACCTATATTTAGCCACCTGTCATAATTAAAAACTTCAACAAATGGCGTTAAAGACCTATCTTTCTATTTCTTTTTTGTTCTTTATTTTATCTTTCCTAGTTGTCAATAAATATCAGCCTTTTATCTCTCCAACTTTCTCAATCTAGAACTGAAAAGAACCAATTTGGTTTCAGTAAAGTCAAACAAAGAATATGAAAGGCTAGGGGTAAGAAGAATAAGGTAAGGAATGAAAATTGCCACTAGAAAAACCTACCACCGCCGACGTGGTCCCACAACCAGGACTTCACTCTAAACCCTAAGCCATCGGTGCAAGCTCCTCTCTGGCAGCCAAGACCAAAACCCACAGGCTACTAAAACCAAAAAAATAAAATAAAATAAAGAACAAAGCATGAAAACCATGGAAATCAGTTTTGGTTTCGCTGGGATTAGATTGCATCTATTTCTTATTGGTTTTTATTTTGGAGATTTGGATTTCCAAGGAGGTCATTGGAGAGAGAGAAAAGTACTATCTTTTTTTTTTTTAATGGCTTTTGAGGATGATGATGATATAGATATAGGATATAATATTAATAAAATTTTGAAATAATAACATTTTTTTGTGAAGATATGGATCAAGATCTCTCAAGCCATTCTTAGCAGAAGAAAAATCTAGCCATTCTCCATTGTCCAACCTGAAGTTTGAGAGATGCAAAGATGAAGGGATGTTTTACTGCAAGTGAGAGGGAAAAACTAATAATATTAACAAAAAGAGAAAAAATTTAACGCCATTTATTGAAGTTTTTAACTATGACAGGTGGCTAAAATATAGGTGGGGAACCTAAGGAACAGTATGTAAGGTACTGTATCTAAGTTTTGCCCTTTCAATTTTGTGTTAGTGTGTCATACAATGTAGATTAATAAATAATGTTCTATTTTTAGGCATATTGTTATTGTAAATGTTGTACTAAACATGTAAATATGCAAACTTTTTATTTTGTAAGGGTTAGAGCAACTGCATAAGTCTGTGCAAAATTTCTTGTCTATTTTAGAATAAGAACCCACTTTTTCTATTTTACACAGCCACTTATCCAAAACTCTCACATCAGTTTATCTATTATGCACCCTCTTTTCTTTAAATAATCATTTTATATTCTTTTTTTATTATTTCAACAACCCAGTCAAACAACCCACACGATATTAAAAAAAAAAAAAAATCCAGTTTTATTATTTCTCTCTTTTCTTTTCTATAGACTCCTCTCTCTTTCTCTCCCTCTCTCTCTCACGGTGAATTTTCTTTCTTTTTCTTCTTCCTCTCATCTTTCTTCACCGGTCAAGTTTTCTTCTTTCTCCCCTTTCTTCACCAGAAAACCCCATAAACAAACTGGAAAACTCCATAAACAAACCAAACAACTTCACTTCAACACAAACCCATGTCAATCTAAGTCCATTTTCAGCATTTTTAGACAAATCTGAGGTCTGACTCTTCACTTTCTTTCTCATGGCAGCGGCGAACACTCCACCAAAGCCTCTATGGTAGCGGGGACGGCAACATCAGCTTAGGGTTGGGGTTGATTTGGGTTTTTAGAATCGGTTTTCTATTAGGGTTTTTTTTTTTTAGTTGATTTTGAGTTGGATCTGGTGGTGGTAGCAAGGCAGATGTGGCGGCAGCAGCAAGGTAGAGTGGCGGCAACAACGGCGGCAAATCTAACTGATTTCTGTTGGGTTTTTCATGTGGGTTTTCTGGTGGGTTTGACTTGATTTTTGTTTGGCTTGATTTTGAGTTGGGTTTTTTGATGGTTTGGCTTGCTTTGATGTTGATTTTGGGTCAATTTTGTGGTGGATTATATGCTGTTGAAATGGGTCGCGGTGGTGATGGTTAGGTTGTGCTGAGTTGGTGGTTGGATATTTGTCTTCTTCTTCTTTGCTGAGTTGCTGTGGCTGTTGGGAAAGAGAGGGAACCCGAATGGTGAGAGAGAAAAAATAAAATAAAATAAATTATTGTTATACAAAGCTACAGTAACCGTGCATATTTGCACAACTACTGTAGCAAATGTGTAAATATGCACATTTTTACACCCACTGATGTGGGTAGTTTTCGAGAAAAATTGTGCAACTTTTGACACTTATTGTATTTTAGAGGGGCTGGTGCGAATGCTTTTAGATTCTACTTTTGACCCATCATTGTTTGATAGGGGATCGAGCAAAACTCGACAAATTACCCATGCACTCATAGGTTTTGGCAATCCCTAACCACTGCCTTGGGGCTACTCTAGTCTAGGACACTTACTGTGTTCTTTTGCAAAAATTGCATTAAGGGTAGGGATCCGTTATTCTTCAAATGCTCTTTTAGAATTTGAATTTGGAGCCAAGTTAATTGGATTATTTTCATCTATTTATAAAATGTACTTTAAAAATATTTTATGGTCCTGTTAACGATTGTCTTAAGAAGATATGTTAAAGATTAATAAATGTTAATCATGAGCTGTAATGCACACTTTACAAAAAATAAAATACACATATCAAATTTTTTTTTTTTTTTGGAGAGAGTTTTAACCAATGGCGTTCGCTTGTGATGATAGCTCTTTATCATCAGACCAAAACACCAATCGATTTTTGGTGTAGGCAGGGATTGAACCCTAGATCTCTTATTTAACCATCAAAGACTTTACCAGTTGAGCTAACTAGAACCCACATATATCATTATTAATGATAAGCATAAATTCTAAAAATATATACACATCTGTTTGATATGTGTATAGTTTACCATATAATATTTTTCTATATATGTGTATTATGGGGTACAAGAATTTTCGAGGAGGCTGTTATCATGTTGAGGAGGTCACACGCTCGGACAGTTAGGCCACGTCAATGGCACGTTACCAGAAGATGTCATACCGTAGGGAAAGAGTTTCAGGGAGGGGGCTAGCCCTGACATGACTGGAGGGATGGTGGCTGCCACCACATTTAATGTATCTCACCAAACCCCCTAGCTGCATTTATGTGGAGAAGACCCCTGAACAGTTCTGCCTTGGCTGCCCCAACTCACCAGGGGCTTGGGAAGGTGTCTAATGGGACAAGCACTCAAGTAGTGGCCTAGAAGATCAACAAATGGAGGGCCAAGATCATCTAAAATGAGCTATATAATGTAAGAGACCCTCCAGGAAAAAGGGGGGAAAATCTATGGAGAACACATTGTAGCAACAAGAGCTGAAATTGTATCCAAGTCCAAAAGAATTAAATTCAGGAATCATTCTCCTCAGACTTTGCCGAGGAAGGATTTCCTTGCTTTAAACTTATCTTGCATTGCTGTCTTAATATCTCTGATCTATTGTGTGTGTTGCCTGATTCATTGAGACCTAGCTTTTTAAGCCTACTCTCTACAAATTCATTGTGTGGGGCTCTTTGGGCCTTAACCCATTCATCATTTGGGCTAAGCAGCCAAAAACCCGTCCTTACAATTGGCGCCATCTGTGGGGATAGCTTGAGCTTTAGTGAGTCCAACGTCCAACCATGGTAGGATCGGGGCAAGAATAAGAGGAGTCTATCGATTCCCAACGTCATGGTCAATTGCTCAACCTTGAATGGAGGAGGGACCATGAGGTTAGTATGCATACCATGCATACTAGCAGGAGCCAATCTCGGGGCAGGAGTCATATCTCTCATGAGGAGAATACCAGAAGCTTGCAATTGGAGATTGTAACCCTTCTTCTGATGATAAGGGAGATGGTAGTTACAGGCCCATATCTAGGACTCCTCCCAGTGAGTCTTTTTCGTACGATGAAGACCGTCATTACAAATAGAGGAGTAAGAGTCCACCCTGCAAAGGTCTGGGCAACGATGCTATAAGCAGAGCTCTTCACCAGATCTACAAATCACCATTTACGTGTAGAATTGAAGGAGGAAAGCTTCCTCGGCATTTTACTCAGCCAACATTCACCATGTATAACGGCAAAATGGACCCTGTAGAGCACGTCAGCCATTTCAACCAAAGAATGGCCATCCACTCCCGAAATGAAGCCTTGTATGCAAAGTGTTCCCATCCAATTTGGGAACCGTGGCGATGAGATGGTTCGACGGTCTGAAAGAAGGTTCTATCAACTCCTTTAAGGATCTCACTAGGGCCTTTGGGGCTCGTTTTGTGACTTGCAACAGGGTTCCTCGGCCTTTGGACTCTTTGCCGTCTATGGCAATGCTGGAAGGAGAAACCTTGAAAACGTACTTCGACAGGTACTGGGAGATGTTCAATGAGATAGATGGGGATTTTGATGACGTAGCTGTAAGGACTTTCAAGGTTGGCTTGCCTGCCAAGCATGACCTAAGAAAATCTCTGACCAGGAAACCCTTCAGGAGTATGTGTTGGCTCATGGATCGCATTGATGAGTATAAGCGGGTCGAGGAGGACCAGCAATAGGGAAAGGGGAAAGCTAAGGTGGTCCCTTAGGATAGAAAGGATTTCAGGTCGGATAGGTACAATAACAATCGGCCTCGGAGAGATTTTGTGGGCCATTTAGGATCCACTACTACTCAGGTAATCAGTATTGTGTTCTAAGAGCCAGTACACCAAATCCTAGAGAAAATTAAGCATGAGCCATACTTTTAATGGCCAAATAAGATGGGAGGAGACCCCACAAGGCACAACCAAAGTCTCCACTGCCAGTACCACCAGAGCGGGGGCACACTACTGAAGATTGCAGGACGTTATGGAGTCACTTGGAGCAATTGGTCAAAATTGGAAAGTTGAAGCAATTCTTGTATCAACCCAACGGGCAGGGTGGTCAAGTAGGGTCGGGAGCTCAGAGAGATGGTCTACAAGACCACCTTTGAGTACAATTAATGTTATTCTCGCTGCTTTAGGGAGGACGGGTTCTCGGCCTTCCAGGGTGTTGTCTATAGCTCAGCCATTTATCGAAGACTCGGCCCCTGACTCAAAGAGGAGTAAAGTGGGGGTCCGACCAGCTTTGAGCTTTTCTAATGAGGACAAAGTCGAGACCTTGCAGCCACATGATGATGACCTAATGGTCACCCTAAGGATAGGTGGGTATGATGTAAAAAAAGTGTTGGTAGATCAAGGCAGCGGCGGAGAGATCATGTACCCTAACCTATTTAAGGGACTGAAGCTGAGGCCCGAGGACCTAACTTGCTATGATTCCATTCTAATAGGGTTTGACGGCAAGATTGTCTTCCTAAAAGGCCAAATCCGACTACCCGTTCAAACAGGGACAAAGGTCGTGGAAGTGAACTTTGTGGTAGATGCCTATTCCCCCTACACTGCTATTGTGGCAAGGCCTTGGCTTCACATCATGGGAGTCGTACCTTCCACCCTGCACCTGAAGGTGAAGTATTCGTCCAGAGATCGGATTGAGGAACTGGTGGGGAACCAATCCATGGCCAGGCAATGCATGGTGGCCACAATTAGACATCGGACTGGGGGTGAGTCCTCAGCCTCTGCGACGCAAGATTTATAGCAATCAAGGGTGTCAGTGTTGCCTACAGGGGCAGTGGTAGAAGGGGCTAAGTGCGAGCAACTGGAAAAAGTTGTTATTGGCAACGATGAGGAAAAATTCTTTCAAGTCAGAGTTCAGCTGCCTTCTCGGGAGAAGTAGGAGCTGATAGGCTTTCTTTGAAAAAATATTGATGTTTTTGCATGGAGTGCTTACGAGGCCCTAGGGGTGGATCCGGACTTCATTTGTCATCATTTAAACGTCAATCCATTTATTTCCCCCAAAAAGAAACCACTTCGGTGCTCATCCAAAGAACATTTTGATGCTATCAAGGAAGAAATGCTCAAACTTAAGCAGGTTTGGGCTATAAAGGAGGTGTTTTACCCTGAGTGGTTGGCCAACACGGTGGTAGTGAAGAAGAAAAGTGGGAAATGGCGGGTGTGCATAGACTTCACGGATCTAAATAAGGCTTGCCCAAAGGATCCTTTCCCCCTGCCTCGGATAGATCAGCTGGTGGATGCAATAGTAGGCCATCCTTGGACGAGCTTTTTGGATGCTTTCCAAGGATATCACCAGATACCATTAGCTCTAGGTGATCAGGAGAAGACTTCTTTCGTTATGCCCACAGGGAATTATCATTACAAAGTGATGCCCTTTGGGCTGAAGAATGCGGGATCTACTTATCAGAGAATGATGACCAGGATGTTCGAACCACATCTGGGAAAAAATATTGAGGTCTACATTGACAATATGGTGGTAAAGAGTAAAGTGGAGTCCGAGCGCATAAATGACCTTAGAAATATTTTCGAGATACTGAGGAGAGACAAACTGCGCCTCAATGCTGCTAAGTGTTCTTTTGGTGTAGGCTTTGGCAAGTTTTTGGGTTATATGGTTACCAACCGTGAAATTGAAGTCGACCCAGATTAGATTAGAGCAATCAACGACCTGCAGCCCCCTCAGAATCCCAAAGAGGTCCAAAAGTTGACAAGAATGACTGCCGCTTTGAATCGATTCATTTCTTGGTCAGCAGACAGGTGCAAGCCCTTCTTCCAGTTGTTGCATAAGTGGAAGGGATTCAAATGGATGGAGGAGTGTGCCTCAACCTTCCAGCAGCTGAAGGAATACCTCTCTCGGCCACCTATTATGTCCAAAACCAAGGAGGAAGAAGTTTTGTTCACTTACATTGCTGTAGCCTCACATGTGGTGAGTCTGGTACTAGCGCGGGATGATAATGGGGTGCAGAGACTAGTATATTATGTGAGCAAATCATTACATGAGGCAGAGGTTCACTATTTACCAATGGAGTGGGCCATCTTGGCAGTTGTGCATGTTATGCGGAAGCTCCCACACTACTTCTAGGCTCATACTATTGTGGTTCTAACCCAACTCTCTCTTCGATCATTGCTTCGAAAAGCTGATTACACAGGGAGGGTTGCAAAATGGGCAACGATCCTAAGATCCTTCGATATTAAATACATGCCTCACACCTCTATAAAGGGCCAGGTCCTCGCCAATTTAATGGCCGAGTTTACTGAGCCTTCATTTGAAGAAAACAAGGAAAGGCCGAGCATGGATGGGAAATCAATTGGGATGGTCTCCCTGTAGGAGCCTCTATCTTGGAAGGTGTATGTTGACGGCGCAGCAAACTAAAGGGGATCAGGATTGGGGCTAGTTGTGGTATCTCCTGAAAGGATCATTATTGAGAAATCCTTATGGCTGGGTTTCTTGGCCACGAACAATAAGGCCAAGTACAAGGCTTTGCTGGTAGGAATGGCTATGGTTTAGAAAATGGGAGGAAGAGCAATGGAGATGTTTTCAAATTCACGGTTGGTTGTAGGCCAAGTAAAGGGAGAACTGGAAACCAGGCTAGGCACTTGCAATCAGGATTTGACTCTTTTTCCTTACACCAAATCCTTAGAAGCAGAAATATGCATGCTGATTCCCTTGCCACTCTTGTAAGCTCCTTGGCGTAGAGTCTACCTCGGGTCATCCTAGTCGAGGATCTATGTAACCCTACCAGGATGGAGAGGAGAATGTTCAAATTCATCAACTGAGGGTGGGACCTAGTTGGATGGATCCTATTGTTCTATTCCTTAAGGATGACATCTTGCCCAAGGAGAAGGGGGAGGCTAATAAGATGCGAAGAAAGGTCATTCGATTTTGGTTGTCCGAGGACCAAAAGCTTTACAAACACTCTTTTTCAGGACCATATTTGCTATGCATCCATCCTAAAGCAATGGAGCCACTCCTAGAAGAGTTACACGAAGGGATTTGTGGAAGCCATACAGGAGGCAGATCCTTGGCTCACCAGACCCTTACTCAGGGATATTGGTGACCCAATATGCAAAGGGGAGCACAGGAGTACGTGAAAAAGTGCGACCAATGTCAGAGATTTGCTCCTAATATCCATTAGCCAGGGGGAGTCCTCAATCCTCTATCTAGCCCTTGGCCTTTTGCTCAATGGGGATTGGATAATGTAGGGCCCTTTCCTAAAGCAGCAGGAAATAGGAAGTGGCTTTTGGTCGGCACTGACTATTTTACCAAGTGGGTTGAAGCTGAGCTACTGGCGAACATTAGGGACGTGGATGCCAAAAGGTTTGTGTGGAAGAACATTGTCACTCGGTTTGGGATCCCTCATACCCTCATCTCGGAAAATGGACTTTAGTTTGATAGCAAGGCTTTCAAAAGGTACTGTTGTGAGTTGGGTATCACGAATAGGTATTCCACTCCAGCTTACCCCCAGGGGAATGGGCAAGTCGAGGCTGTCAATAAGGTTATAGTGAATGGACTCAAGAAGAGGTTGGATGATGCAAAGGGCAAATGGGTGGATGAGCTTCCATACGTTCTTTGGACATATCGGACTACCCCTCGTAGGTCGACGGGCGAGACACCCTTTTCAATGACTTACGGGGCCAAGGTTGTGATTCCTCTAGAGACTGAATTCCCAATGCTGAGGACTAGCCTGTTCGCTCCAGATAACAACATCCACCTATTAGAAAAAAGCCTAGATCTAATCGAGGAGTGAAGAGAAAACGTCATGGTTCAATTAGCATACTATTAGCAGAGGCTTAAACAGGGGTGTGATTCAAATGTAAAGATAAGACCACTAGGCCCTGGCCCTTAGGGACTTGGTATTAAAAAAGGTTGTGGGTACAACAAAAAACTCAGCATGGGGGAAGTTAGGGTCCAATTGGGAAGGGCCATACCGTATCACCTCAGTAGCAGGCATAGGAGCATACTTCCTAGAAGATCTAGATGAAAAAGTTGTACTGCGACCTTGGAATGTAAATAACCTGCGAAGGTACTATTATTAATGAAAGGCAACTCTGCCATGTTTTCATTTATGACATTACGTGTTGCGTTAACTACTTGTTTGAATATTAAATAGAACCTTGGTTATGCTTGGCTCCTCAGACCACATATCTTGGGTAAATTAATATTCTTAGTTATTTGCTTAAGTGTTAAACAGAACCTTGTTTATACCTGGCTCCTCAGACCACATGCCTTGGGTAAATTAACACTCTCTAGTACTTGTGTGAATATTAAACAGAATCTTGGTTATGCCTAGCTCCTCGGACCTCATACCTTGGGTAAATTAATATTCTTGGTTATTTGCTCAAGTGTTAAACAGACATTGGTTATGCCTGGCTCCTCACACCATATGCCTTGGGTAAATTAAACTCTCTAGTACTTATGTGAATATTAAACAGAACCTTGGTTATGCTTGGCTCCTCGAACCACATATCTTAGGTGAATTCATATTCTTGGTTATTTGCTTAAGTGTTGAACAGAACCTTGATTATGCCTGGCTCCTCAGACCACATGCCTTGGGTAAATTAACACTCTCTAGTACTTGTATAAATATTAAACAGAACATTGGTTATGCTTGGCTCCTCGGACCACATACATTGGGTAAATTAATATTCTTGGTTATTTGCTTAAGTGTTAAACAGAACCTTGGTTATGTTTGGCTCTTCAGACCACATGCCTTGGGTAAATTAACACTCTCTAGTACTTATGTGAATATTAAACAGAACCTTGGTTATGCTTGGCTCCTTGAACCACATACCTTGGGTAAATTAATATTTTTGGTTATTTGTTTAAGTGTTGAGCAGAACCTGGGCTATGTTTGGATCCTTGGATCACACGCCTTGGATAAATTAATACTTGTTTATCCCTTTTCCTACTAAGCATTTTGATTATCTCTAAAGACTTAGACCTCCATGTTGATTACACAATTTTCAGTACCAGCACATAGTCATTTTTTCTCACTGTTTTCATAGATTTAATTTATTTAAGCTAACAACATATTATTACTACTCGCTTTTGTTAAAGCGTGGATGTTCACCCTTGGAAGCACCCTCAATCTAAAAATCTCAGCAAAGGGAAAAACAATGATTATAGCCAACCAGAGACAAACATTGCAGGAAAAACAAAAGTCCACAAAGGAAAAAAGTAGTATCTTTTCATTCAACAAAAGGAAAAGTACATCATGGACTGGGGCGAACTGCCCTAACTAAAGGGAGAAAAAGTACAAAGAAAGAAAGAAAGATCCTAAGCTATAAATACAAAGAAAGAAAGAAAAATCCTAAACTAAGCCTTCACCGGGAGAGGGTCTTCTTTGCTGACTGGCGGAGGAACGGGAGGATTAGCGGCCTTCTTCTTCTGGGCCATAGCCTAAAGCTTGGTCGGCTTGGACTCCTTCGCCTTGAGAGCGACTTCCTTGCCCTTGCCTTTGTCCTCTAGTTGGGCTCTGCTCTAGCCAGCCTCCTTACCCTTAGCCACCTCCACACCCTACCTTGGTTACCAGCCTTACCAGGCTCTTTGGTGGCCTTAGGAAGAGGAAGAAGGGCCTAGGTGGGAAAAGGCTACTTAGTCGCAGTTGGAGCAGGGACGGAGTCCTTGGGGGCTACCTCAGAGACTTCTCGGAGGTCCTTGTGATAGAAGACACTCTCGGCTTTCCTCCACTTTGAGTCCACAGGAGCTCCAGCCACATTTAGGGCCTCAATCCAAACCTCGAGGTAGTACTCCCTACAAACCCCAGCCAACTCTTCAGTCAGCCGAGCCTCGGTTTCCTGCACTCCAAGGTCATAAAACTTTTTCCCTGCAATGTCAGCAGCTGCTTGGGCCACCTGGGTAGCCTCATTGGCCTTGGACAGCTTTGCCTTCAACTCCAACACCTGCTGCTTGGCCGTGGGCAGCTCTATCTTAGTGTAGTGGAGCCTTTGGCACTGCTCCTCCGTTTGCGCCTCGACGTTCCTAAGACTAGCCTTCATGCTCCTCCAGTCCCTGTCCGCGGTGGCCAGCTTCAAAGTCAGCACCTTGTTCCTGCCTTCGGTAACGACGAGGGACTTGCTGACCTCCGTGTGGAGGTTATCCGCAAGCCTCGCCTCGTTGCGGGCGTCCTTCACCCACTCCTCGGTGGCAAAATCCTTCGGGATGGCCTGCGCAAAGATAGCAAAAACACTCCGTGAGATAAGTAAACAAAAAGATTAGCACGGTATCAGTGGGAGCAAGTTGAGAAACTCACCAAGGCTAAGTCCCTCTTTAGGGACATAAAGAGATCCTGCTGCCTCATGTTCTTCAAGGCATCCATATCCTTGGGCAGCATGAGAGGCCGCTCCAGAGCCTCGGTCACATAATGGGCGTGACCTCTCTGGAACTCCCTGATGGAGGAGCTCCAAGGTACCGCCGCACCATCCAACTCCAATCGGGGGTTCCAAGTTGGATGGCGCACGTTGGCCGAGTACTTGGCCTCCTTACTCTCAATCAAGGAGGCCCGCCCTTTGTCTTTGGCCATCTTCTGCTACTTGGGCTCCTTTTGGGGGACCACCTCCCCCTCCTCGGCTCCTTCCTTCTCCTTCCTCTTCTTCTTCAAGTTGGGCATGGGGAGCAGGTTAACTGTAAGAGGAGGAAGGGGAGGGGGAAGAGCAGGAAAGGGCTAGGACCCTGGGGCGGTCCTTAGATGCCGACCCTTTATTCCTTTTCGTAAGGAGCTCTTTCAGGCCTTTCCTCTTGTTCAGAGTCATTTCTTCTTCCTTCTTTGAACTGTTGTCCACCTGGCAACTACGAACTTGGGGGAATGAACGACAGAGGACCTGTCAAGCTTGCCCTCCGAGTCTGAGACCTGAATCACAGGCTCTGCTTGCTCATCTCCTTCTTCCTCGAGACGAAATTGGTCTATCTCCACCTCGAGTGACAGTCGCGATGAAGCTGTCTCTTCTCTTAAAATTACAACTTTGCGGGGAGGGTGACGAGGGGGCAATTCAACTGGCACGATATCTTCTCGGGCTAAAAAACCAGGCACCGAGATGTCTATCCAGGCTAGCCGAGGATCGCTTGCTCTTATTGCATGGCCCACATCTTGAAACTTGTCTGACAAGGGCTTGAAGTCGAGGATGAGGTGGACAGCTCTCAATTGCCTGTCTTCACTCACAAACACTTCGGATCTTAGCACCTTGTTAAGGTCTGATATGTTGACGAGGTTGTGGTTGGGAGCTACATGTCTTTTATCTGCAAAAATATCCGAGAAGCAAAACCATGGTCGGAATACTGAAGCCATCCATCAGAAAAAAACTAAGTGCTAAAGGAAAGGAGAAAGCAGCAAAACTACAAAGCTAATGCCTATGTTAAAAAAAAAAAAAAAGGACCTTAACCTAGGGTACCCCACCTAGCTCTCCCTCCTGGACTGGGCAGTGAAGACCGTCGTGCCATTCACCCGAGACTATCAAAAAGTCATCATTCATGCCCTTGTTGGATTTGGGGAGGCACGAGACGAGCCTGACACGAAGGATCTAGACTTAAGGTAATACCCTAAGTCTGCGAGTAGGTGGCACTCGTACATCCAAATGACGTCGTGCCAGGTGAGGTTTAGCCCCATTTGCTCGTTGAGAGCATCCACGCTACCTAGAATCCTAAAGGGGTTGGACACGCATTAGTGGGGGCGCAGCCTATGGGCGATTAAGTAGTCTCTGTTTACTCTACCCAAGGGAAGTGTCATTCCCCCTTCTATGAAGGTGATCATGGGAATGGCAACCTCCCCTTCATTCCTATGGGTAAGCCACTAATTTAGAGCATAGTGCCACAGGGAAACTCCCTGGGGAATGTGGTATATAGCCCTAAATCCCTTCATACCGGTGGGAGAATCTACGAGGTGAGTGCATCTACCCATCTAAGCAAACTAAAGGGAAGTGAAGGAAATATTTTTGAAAAAGGAGTAAGAGTAGAAGGTCGAGGAGACTAGCCGAGAATAAAAGAGCTTAGGAGCGTGAAAACTTACGAGAATAAGGGCGAGGGTTACTTCAGGGGCTTCTTAAAGGTCTAAAGATTTAAGAGGTCTTGAAAGCTTGAGAGTTTGAGAAGTCTTGAGAGTTCGAAGATTTGTAAAGTAGGAGAAATGAACCCCCTGGGTGCCTTATATAGGAGGCGGAATTGGGTGGGAGTTATCCCACCCAAAATTTGAGGAAAAACGCCTATCATAGGATCTCCATCTCACCATAGGATGTGGGGAACAAAGCGCCGCCTGGAGCAGTTAATGAGACGTTGTAGACTCTGAAGTTCCAGAATAGTTGCGGGACACACAAAGTGACACTTTCACGTGTGGAAGTCAAAGAAGCGTGTGGAATCAATTATCCAAGGTCAAAACCCCCATTTTTCTCCTCGGATAAGAGAAGAAAAACCGGAGTTTTAAGGAGCTATTGTGGGGTACAAGAATTTAAATAAAGTATTTGCGCCACGTGTCATACCATGGTCGAGGAGGTCGTTATCATGCCGAGGAGGTCACACGCTCGGATAGTAAGGCCACATCAATGGCACATTACCAGAGGAGGTCATATCGTTGGGAATGAGCTTTGAGGAGGGGCCTAGCCTTGACATGACTAGAGGATGGTGGCTGCCACCACATTTAATGTATCTCACCAAACCTCCTAGCTACATTTATGTGGAGAAGACCCCTGAACAGTGCTGTCTTGGCTGCCCCAACTCACCAGGGGCTTGGGAAGGTGTTTGATAGGACAAGCACTCAAGCAGTGGCTTGGACGATCAACAAATGGAGGGCCAAGATCATCTAAAATGAGCTATATAATGTAAGAGACCCTACAGGAAGAAGGGGGGAAAAATCTGTGGAGAACACATTGTAGCAACAAGAGCTGAAATTGTATCCAAGTTGAAAAGAATTAAATTCAGGAATCATTCTCCTCGGACTTTGCCGAGGAAGGATTTCCTTGCTTTAAACTTGTCTTGCATTGCTGTCTTAATATCTCTGATCTGTTGTGCACATTGTCTGATTCATTGAGGCCTAGCTTTTTAAGCCCACTCTCTACAAATTCATTGTGTAGGGCTCTTTGGGCCTTGGTATTCATCATTTGGGCCAAGGAGCCAAAAACCCGGCCCTACATGTATAGTTTAAATTTATTTTTTAAAATGTATAAAAAATATTATTTGGTAAAGTATTGCATGTTTTAAATTCTAAATATAAATCTAAGCAACCAATACGATAATAAATAGCATGTTTAACAGTTTGTGATGGTTAGAGTCTCTCTTGGCAATATTAAACTTCAAGTATTGAATAATGAAAATCAATAATGAATTTGTCGGGAAAACTATTAATGATAATTTTAATTTTGACAAAGAGAGAAAAAAATAATAAAATTTTTGGAAAAATGAAAAATTTTAAACTCCTAGACGACCACAAACATATTAAAACTTATTAAAACATATTAATAAAATGCATAACATTCAAAAAGAATATAATGATTTTGAAAATAAATTTTGGACCTTAATTGAAGTTTTTACATTATAAGATCAATAAATAGCCAAGCCATTTTATTGGTCAATAGAAGAGGGCTTTTTTTTTTTTTTTTTGCTGGGTGAGAGGCTTTACTTTTTTTTTTCTTTTCTTTTTGGCGGAAACACTGTTTTGGTCCTTACATTTTGTGGTCATAGTTAATTTGATCCCTACATTTTAGTAGTAGTCAATTTAGTCTCTGTTATTTTCAAGTTGCAATCAATTTGGTATAGCTTTCTACCGTTAACTCACTAATGAAAAATATCTATGTGGCAAATGGTTTGCATTAAATATTAAAAAAAGCCACCTAAGCATTTTAATTTAAAACATTAATTGAAAGAACAAAAATAAAGAAATTTTTTTTTTTTAATAAATCTTGAATTTCTTTTATTTTCTTTTTCATCTTACACTTTCTGAGATACCAAACACAATAACCAGCAACACCACAATCTGAAACCAAACAATATAAACTTCTCTACCTCTCTGTCTCATTCACTCTCTCTCACACACACACACACACTAAAATCCAATCTATTTTCAATAATATAAGCTTCCTTACCTCTCTTTCTCTCATTCTCTCTCACACACACGCAGCATAAATTCAAATATTTATTTCTAATAACCATGGCTAAGCATGGTGGAGCAAGAACGGACATCAGTGACTTCATGTGAGCCTTCGGCAGCAGATGTAAAAGGGGAACAGCAGACGCAAAGGACGCTGTTGTGGGCGACGCAAGGAGGAGGAGTGGGTCTCGTCTGTTCGATATCGGCGGTAGGGATACGGTTCTAGGCCTTGCTATTTTGAATGTTTTGTTGTATTGGAAATGAAAAACTGATTTCCGGTGGTTGAGGATTTTAGTCTTGGGTGGTTCAACCTTCAATGGTTTGGATGTTGATGGTGGCTGTAAATGGTCGAATCTGACTGTGGTGGTTTTGATGGTTATGTGAAGTTGCTAGGAAAATAGATAAAAAGAGATAATTGTAAAATAAAAAATTGAGTTTTAATAACTGTGTGATTATTGTTTAGTTTTAGAATGTTGTGTTGCTAGAAATTATGGTTAGTAGCTAAGAAAATGTTTTAAGAATACAATAGAAAAAATAAAAGAAATTGAGGATTTTTCTAAAAAATAATCATTTTTTGCTTTCAATTAATATTTTCAGTTTTTTTACGGGGGTTTTGTTTTAATTAAAATGCTTTGGTGGCTTTTTAAATATTTAATATTATATTATTATGTTAGTCATATGTGCGCCAACAATGCAAACCGTTTGCCACATAGATATTTTTTGTTAGTGAGTTAACGGTAGGGACCAAATTGATTTCAACTCGAAAATAACAGGGACCAAGTTAACTACTACTAAAATGTAGAGATTTGATGAAGCTAAAAATATCACCAATAAGCCACAACGTACTCGCACACTCGAAATACCACCTTCACGACAAAAAGAGAAGACCTAACAGAGAGCACCGGTGTGGTGCCGGCCAAATACCCTCTGAAGGTCAAGTTAGAACTTCTTACAACTCTAGAGTGCTAGAGAGGGGTTAATTATGCGTACCTTGATTTGTGGGGGAATTGGAGCTTTTATAGTAGTAGAGGGTTGACCATCTCTTCCTTGGGCTAGAAGTCCTTTCCTTATAGGAATCCTTATGCGCGTATATTGCGGAATCTTTTCCTTGTAGGAGACTAGCATTGAGCGTGGGATACAAGTCATTTCCTTATATACTCATGCGTGGTAGCCAAGCCAAGTCAAGGTTACACTAGAACCGTCAACTTATCTTATTCCCTTCAGCCATATCGGCGTCAGCTTTTTGATGGTATCAGCCCCCTTTGGCGTGCTTCTCGGACTCCCCTATCAAATCTCTGTCCCTCAGCTTTAGGGCCTTCAGCTTTCCCTACTAACTTATCTCGTCAGCTTAAGTTGTAGGCTTCACATTACCAGCGAAGCCGATGGGTTAGATTTGGAGTGCCTAGTATGCTATAATTTTACTTATCAGTTGCCCCCTACTCCATAACCTGTCAGTTTAAACTGACGAAAAAATCATTCATAGGCGATTCCTTGAGCAACCATTATTAAATGCTCGGACACGTGGCGCATTCTGGTTGGCTCTGCTTCTGGACGAGGGCGTCGCTTCGTCTTCTGTGAATTTCTCCTTTATATATAACCTGCCTCTCCTCCTCATTTCTCCCATTTCATCTTTACTGATTCCTTGAGAGAAGACTCGTCGCCTTTGTTCCGTCAATTCACCTACATCGTCGCTTGTATTGCTGTCATCGCTTTCAAAACCGTCACTTGTTTTAAGAGACTCGTAAGTTCTTTTTTTTTCTTTGTATATGTTTTATTCCGGTTGATTTCTCTATAGCGAGGTCGTCATCTTAGGTGCTTAGAATGAATCCGTCACTTGTAGGTAGTCAGATGTCAAGTGACGCGTCGAGTGATCAGTCGTCGGTCCACGATGGAGCAGGTTACGACGAGGTATTTGGTTCAGGTTATGAGTCCGAGAGCTTTTCCTGGTCGTCAGAGAGGGAGACGTCAGCTCAGTCTCCTGATGAGGAGGTAGGGAATTATGGAGATGAAGGTCAAGAAGAAGTAGTAAGCGAGGAGGGTGAAGTTGAGGAGGAAGAGGAGAGGGATAGTGACGGAGGTGAAGGTGACGAGGAGCCCTGTGAGGGAACTTCAGGAAGTCCTGGAGGTAGCCGTCCCTTCATTCTTCCCAAGGAATGGGCCGTCAATAAATTTTACCAAAAATGAGTGATAGGGTTTTCAAAGAGTTGCGCGCCCGTTACCAAATCCCAGACCACATCCCCATCCGTCTTCCCCAGGAAAATGAAAAGTGCTATATGGGGAGAATAGCAAACGTCGGTATGTACGATGCTATGTTCGCTGCGGGGCTCAGACTACCCCTGACGGCTTTACACCGTCAGCTAGCTGATTTTCTAGGGCTGTCCGTTGGCCAGACTGCTCCGAATTCATGGAGGATATTTATAAGTGCTGAGATCTTATGGGGTCATCTGAGCGGAGGACACTGTCAACTTTCTTTGGAGGAGTTCTTCTATTGCTATAGACCCCAGCACCTTGCCTCTTCCAAGGGGATGTATCATTTTGCCGTTAGGGAGAGGGATTTAAGATTAGTGTCTGAGATGCCAGATTCAAACAGAGACTGGAAGAGTAGGTACTTTTTTATTAAAGGGACGGATTGGGTGTGTCGTCAGGAAGAATGGGAGACAATGCCCTGTGGTTATTTTGACAATACTTGGGCTCTAGTCAGGGATTCAGGTTTTAGCCGACAGCTTTTAACCCTGTCAGCTCATATATATATTATTACTCTATTTTTTTTTTTAGGTGCTTTAATGTCGTCAACTTGTTTTCCTTTTTCAGCCAACACTCGCCCCCTGATAACTGAAGAGCAGAGGGATTTTATCCGTCGGGTTCTAGATATTCCCTTAGAGGAGCGAAAGTGTCAGGACTTAATCACTCTTGACACTCTTTACACATACTGCGGGGGTCCGGAACCAACGGCAGAAGCTCGCAAGTTAGAGGAATTTTCTCGTCGTAGTAAGTAGTTTTTTCTATCGTTCCGTCACTTTGGCTTTTACCGTCAATTTTCCTCATGCATACCTGCTATCCTTGCAGAGATGGAGGCTGCTAAGCAACGGATAAGGGCTGCACCTGCCCGTCAGAAGGAGGAAAAGAAGGCAAAGGAGTTGGCGTCTTTGTCAGCCCCCAAAGCCGTCAACAAGGGTTCGTCGAAGAGAAAACCCGATGGGAAGGATGGCCGTCCACCTAAAAAGGTGGCCATTGCTCCTGGAGACGAGCCCCTAGAGAAGTCAACCCCCAAAACAGGCCATGGAGCAGGAAAAGGGGTGATGACTTCTTTTGGTCCTATTATTGAGGGACCCCGTTGCCTACTGACGCACAAAGATTATGCTGTAGAAGAAGTTAAATCTTTCATAAAACTGACGGATATAGATCCTTGTGCTCTGTTAGGGACGGAGGACTTGGGGGCGTTAGCTTTGTTTGACCTAGCACGGGTAAGCCGTCTTCCCTGGCTAGCTTTTCTCTTATCTTTTTCTTGTTTATTGACTGACGGCTGTGTCTTTCTTAGGCCTTGGTATGGGTAAAAGCACTCCAAGACCGGTGTGTGGCCAAGGAAGGTGTCGTCACTCGCGTTAGTAAACATAATACTAACTTGTTGAACCAGCAGGCGCAGTACAAGGAGGCCGTCCGTCTCCTGAATATTGAGCTGAAAGAGACAAAGCAGAAGTTGGAAGAGGCGGGTCGTCAAAAGGAGAAGTTAGAACTGTTGGAAAAATCTGGTTTTGTATCTCATACAAAACACACAGTGGAAGCAACAACCACGAATCTACTTCAATCATGAAAGATAACATGTAACCATGAATTCTAGAATAAAGAACAGAATGCGTACCTTGATGCAATGAATTTCAAAACATGACTTGAGAATACCTTCAATCTTCATCTCAATTCCACATGGTGCCCAAGATGTGTGGTCTCTCAATCAATCTTTTGTACATAGACTCTCAAAGAAAAAACCTTCTTTTTCTCCTTGTTGAGAAAAACTGATTTCTTTTCTTTTCATCATTGTACGTTAAACTATTCTCATAGTTTTATTATTTAATAACTCTTATTAAATAATAACTGATTATCTAATTGGGTTAGCCTTTTGGGCCTACCCAATTGGGCTTTAGTTTGTGGCTTGAGATGGGACCAAAGGGAACAAATAAGACTCTAGCTCCAATGGGCCTTGGGCTTTTCTGTCAACTCTTGACAAGTCCAAAGTTACCATTAATTATATTCAATATCACTATAAGAATATAATTGCACTCTAGGCCTTCTTAATAAATTATATCCCAAGACTTTATTATACATACAACCCCTTCATTAAAATATTCGTAGTAATACAAAGTCAAGAATATAGACTGCCACTTTGAAGATTACTACATCTTAATCCTTGAGTACCCGGTTTAATCCTTTATGTTATTCATCATATATTTATGAAATCCAATTCCATAAATATATACTTTAGTAATTCCTTACTAAAGTGGTTGGGCCCAACACTCTAAATAACCAAACTCATTAAACTTATCTCAAGGGAATATTTTATATCTCCGTTAAGAGATTATGAATTCCATCTTGAGAATATATGTTCCATCAACGTTAAATGTGGCTGCCCAACATACTGAGGTTTTGACCGTAACTTATAGATCTCACTCCTGATATATCAAAGCAACCTACATCTCATGATCAGGTCCATTATTCTCTCAGGATTTAGAGTTGATGTAAATAGAAGTCGTGAGATTTATTATTCATTTGACAGTCGTTAGGAGAATAATAAATCTCACAGCGGTCCAGTTCAATATATTTTAACTCTTAAAACATATCAACATATCAACTAGAAGTCTCTACTTCCATGATCAAGACAAATCATCTTAGTTGATATGTTATAGTCTTCGCAGATGAAATGCCCAATTTCATCACCGACTACGAACTAAAATTCTGAGTTTACAAAGAACTTGTGATTTACATCTTCTATGACTTTTCACATAAATCACATACTATGCATCTCATGGACTAAGATAATGTCCTATTAGTTCATTAATAGATAGTCTCATATAATTAAACAATTTAATTATTTATGACATGCCAATAAATTAGATTTTAGGGCACAAACCCCAACAAGAACAAGAGCTGACGACCCTTCGTGAGCAGGTGGAGACGGTTGGGGCTGACGCGGTCCAGAAATTCAAGGTGTCAGATTCCTTCATTGATTCCTGTGGTGGATACTACGACACTGGATTTGATGACTGCCTTAAGCAAGTTGCGTCAGCCTTTCCTGAGTTGGATCTATCTGGGATCACCTTGGATGATCCCCCACCGATGACATCTGCTCATGATGTTGTTGTTGTTGAAGGTGACGACTCCGAGGATGCCTCTCCACCTGAAGATAGTGGCGTTGTTTTGGCTCAGCCTGCTGCGAATCCTCCTGTCACTATTTCCAACCCTTCTGTTGAGGTTCTAGACGTGGAAAATCCTCATATTCAAAAGACTTCGAGTGATGCTCCTGCTGCCTGGCCATAGTTCCTCTTTTTTTTTTTTTTTTTCTTCTTCTTCTTCTTCTTCTTCTTCTTATTCTTCTTCTCTTTTTCTTCTTTTATATATTTTGTTTAATTGGCAAACAATGTTTCTAAGTGCCCCTTTTTTTTTGGGGCGTCTGTTTGTAAGTGATATGTTTGTTGATGCTTGGTAACCGTCGTTTTTAACATGTATGCATTATCATTTATCTTTGTGCTTCTCTTTTTGAGGGGTGTTTGCTTTGTAGACTCAACAGCTATTTTGTAGTTGTAGTCTGGTCCGGTCAAACTAGTCGTGGATCACGATTTAATGGTACTGATTCGCCATTTTTATGCGTGATTATGGATCTGTCTATTTTTATGATGCCGTCAGCTTAGTGAAGCCGTCAGCTTCAATGATCATTTTTGTGTGTAGGGTACTCTAGCGGAGCCGTCAGCTCCAGTGACCTTGTCTACTTTATTAAGTAATGGGTTTGTCTATTTATGACATCGTCAGCTTAGTGAAGCCGTCAGTTTCAGCGACCATTCGTATATGAAGGGTATTCTAGTGGAGCCGTCAGGTCCAGTGACCTTGTCTACTTTATTAAGTAATGGGTTCGTCTATTTTATTGACTAACGAACCTGTTTGTCCCTTTAAGGGATTTTTAATCATCTTTTCATTCTTCTGGGGTGAAGTTGTCCGCGTCATGGGCTAATGTTGGTATGATGAGTCCGTTGACTCCATAACCTTTTTATACGTTATGGACTGAACTTACCATTTTTATAAACCCATCCTTTTGATGAGCCCGTCATTTTTACGGGACCGTTAGTTTTAAAGCCTTGTCCATATTATGGACTTGGTGAGCTGACCTTTTTATAATCTCGTTACTTTGAAGAGCCCGTCAGCTTTGTTGGCTGAAACTCTTTCATCCTTTTGAGATAAATTGATGTTATGTAGTTTTGGGCAATGAAGTCATTTGTTTCTTATGGATTTTTCCGTATTTGGACTTGGTTTTTCGCCTATTTGAAGGGCTTCAACCATGCTTCATCTTCTTGGGATGGGCCCGTCTGCCTTATGGACTTAAAGTCGCCCACTTTTGCCGGCTTAAGGTCGTCCACTTTTGGGACTTCGAATCCTTCACTTTTTATGGACTTAAGGTCGTCCACTTTTTGTGAACCATAAACTTATATATAAAAAAACTTCAGCCGTTTTGAATAAACTCCTCTTATTGCCATGCATTCATAGAAAAAAAAAAGTAGTTCTTAAAAAAAACCTGCCCTTTGGGCTTATTGTAGCAAAAACTAAAGTAAATGATAAATTTGAGGAGTGTAACTAAAATTCACTACGGTGAACTGTAAATAAAATAAGGGGGTGTTGTTCCCCATGTTGCCACTCCTACTGGTAGTACTTTCGTAAGTGCTCAGCGTTCCAAGGATGTGGCAGCTTCCGTCCGTCTAACGTCTCCAGGTGGTAGGTGCCCCTCCTATGCCATGCCGTGACTCGGTAAGGTCCTTCTTAATTTGGGCCGAGTTTCCCTTGGGTTGGGTCTCTTGCAGTGCCCATGACTTTCCTTAGAACGAGGTCTCCAACCTGGAAGTTTCTGTGTCGGACCTGGGAATTGTAGTGCTTGGCCATGCGATCCTGGTACCTCGCGAGCCTTTGTTCCGCTGTCGCCCTGACTTCGTCTACCAGATCGAGTTGTAGAAGTATAGCCTCGTCGTTCTTGCTCTCGTCATGGTTATGAACCTTGTAGCTTGTGATGATTGCTTTGCTCCCGTATGTTAGTCGGAATGGTGTCTCTCCTGTGGGCGTCCTCGCCGTTGTCCTGTATGCCCAAAGCACGCTTGGCAGCTCTTCAGGCCATATACCCTTTACCCCCTCGAGCCGAGTCTTGATAATCTTGAGCAAGGATCGGTTTATGACTTCAACCTGTCCGTTAGCTTGAGGTTAGGCGGGGGAGGAGTAGTGGTTTCGTATCCCCAACTGTAAGCAGAAGTCCTGGAAGGAGTCGTTGTCGAATTGCTTCCTGTTGTCTGAGACTAAGACTCTAGGGATGCCAAACCGGCATATGATGCATTTCCAGACGAAACTCCAGCACGTTCTTCTCCGTAATGGTGGCCAAGGCTTCAGCTTCCACCCATTTTGTAAAGTAGTCGATGCCTACTACCAGGAACTTCACCTATCGTACTACTGTATGGAATGGTCCCATAATGTCTAGTCCCAATCGAGCAAACGGCCATGGGGCGTCATTAGGGTTAATTCTTCGGTTGGTCGTTTAATGATATTGCTGAACCTTTGGCATTTGTCGCAGGTCTTGACATAAGCCTCGGCATCCTTTAGCATGGTGGGCCAAAAGTACCCTACTCGCACTAGCTTGTGCACTAATGATCTTGACCCTGAATGGTTTCCGCAGATTCCCTCGTGTACCTCTCTCATGATGTAGTCTGCTTCTTCAGGACTTAAGCATCTTAGGTATGGGCGGGAGAAACCTCTTTTGTACAGGACGTCTCTTATTAAGACGAACCTCGCTACTTGGACCTTCAACTTCCTTGCGGCCTCCTTTCCGTCGGGTAATACACCGTTTTTCAAGTAAGAAACTAATGGCGTGGTCCAATTGCTTTCGGAGCCTATCTCCTGCATATCGATGGAATCTATTAGTGGAGAGAGCTGAACAAAAGAAGTACATTATCCAAGGTGGTCATGTGTTCGGCTAAGGCGACTTTGGCCAAGCGGTTGGCTTGCTCGTTTTCTCCCCTGGGGATCTGTATGATTCTGGCCTTCAGCTCGTCTACCCTCTTCTTTGCTTGGTCTAAATACCTCATCATTCTTTCACCCCGACACTCGTAGTCCCCGTTTATCTGGTTGGTGACGACCTGAGAGTCGCAGTAAATGACCATGTTTGCGGCTCCTGCAGCTTTGGCGAGATCAAGCCCTGCTATTAAAGCCTCGTACTCTGCTTCATTGTTGGTGGTAGGGAAATTGAGGCGGACCATACACTCGACCGCGTCCCCTTCAGGTGACAGTAGTACGATGCCAGCTCCCCCAGCCTGCCTGTTGGATGATCCATCTACATGTATGCTCCACTGAGCAGACTCCTCTGCCCCCCTGTCCTCACCATTTGTGAACTCTGCTATGAAATCTGTGACGATCTGTCCTTTAATGGCGGTTCGTGGGCGATGCTGGATGTCAAACTCACTCAACTCTATGGCCCATAGCGCCAATCGGCCAGCAGCTTCAGGGTTGCTCATTGCCCGCCGCAAGGGCTTGTCAGTTAGGATGGTCACCGTGTGGGCTTGAAAATACGGTTTGAGTTTGCGTGCTGCCGTAACCAGTGCGAAGGCGAGTTTCTCCATGGGCGGGTATCTTTCTTCGGCACCGCGAAGTGCCCGGCTGGCGTAATACACGGGCTTCTGCATTCTTTCTTCTTCTCTTATCAAGGCGGCGTTGACGGCAGCAAGGGAGACGGCTAGATAGAGGAAAAGCTCCTTACCGGGCTGCGAGGGACTTAGTAACGGCGGGGAAGAGAGATAATTTTTTAGCTCCTCAAATGCTTACTGACACTCAGTAGTCCATTCGAAAGATTTCTTCAGTGTGCGAAAGAAGGGTAAGCATTTGTCTGTTGCCCTTGACACAAATCTATTCAGCGCCGCTATTTTGCCATTGAGGCTTTGTACTTCCTTCACATTTTTTGGGGGTGCCATCTCCATTATGGCCTGGATCTTGTCCGAGTTGGCCTCAATGCCCCTCTGTGATACCATGAATCCTAGGAATTTTCCTGCCGTCACTCCGAATGCGCACTTTCCTGGATTAAGCTTCATGTTGTAAGAGCGAAGAGTGTCGAATGTTTCCTTGAGGTCTTCCAAGTGATCTTCTTCCCTTCGGCTTTTCACCAGCATATCGTCAACATAGACTTGGACATTTCTCTCAATTTGCTGCGCGAACATCTTGTTCATAAGCCTCTGATACGCCACGCCTACATTTTTTAGGCCGAATGGCATCACTTTATAACAGAAGAGGCCTTGATTAGTTACGAACGAAGTTTTCTCCTAATCAGCTTCATGCATTCGAATTTGATTGTAACTGGAGAAAGTGTCCATAAAGCTTAACAGCTTGTGCTGAGCCATAGAGTCTATTAGAATGTCGACCCGTGGGAGGGGATAGCTATCTTTGGGGCATGCTTTGTTCAAGTCGGTAAAGTCCACGCACATCCTCCATTTTCTACTGGCTTTCTTGACCATTACCACGTTCGCTATCCAGTTGGGGTAGTACACCTCCCTAATGAAGCCTGCCTCTTGTAGCTTACCGACTTCTTCTGCTATCGCTCGGTCTCGTTCTGGGGTAAAGACTCGCTTCTTCTGTTGGACGGGTGGACAGGATGGCGACACATTCAGCCTATGTACCATGACTGAAGGGTCAATTCCTGGCATATCCTCATGGCTCCAGGCGAACACGTCCTGATTCTCCTTAAGGAAAGCTACAATGTTGAGCGAATCACCGGGCTGGCGAGAGTACCGATCCTGGTGGTCCTATCCGTCTTGGAGCTATCGAGGGGTATCTCCTCGAGCCTCTCTACGGGTTCTGCCCCGGTCCGTTGTTCTTCTATACTCATCGTTTGCAAATGGTCGTCCATTTCCAGCATCGCAATATAGCATTCGCGCGCGGCTATTTGGTCTCCTTGTAATTCTCCTACTCCGTATTCAATGGGAAATTTGATCATCAGGTGATAGGTCGAAGCTACGGCCTTCCAGGAGTTAAGAGTAGGTCGCCCTATAATGGCATTGTAGGCAGAGGAGCAATCAACCACAAGGAACGTAACATCCCTAGTGATTTGTTGAGGATAATCTCCAATGGTGACTAGTAACGTGACCACGCTTAAGGGGTACACTTTGGTCCCTCCAAACCCGACGAGTGGAGCGTTGGTTGGGGCTAGTCGCTCTCTGCTGATCCGCATCTATTGGAACGCTGGGTAGTAGAGAATATCTGTGGAGCTCCCGTTATCGACCAAGACCCGGTACATGTTATAGTCTCCTACTTGGATGCTAACGACAAGCGCATCGTCATGCGGATGGTGGAGACGTCGGGCATCTTCTTCCGAGAAGCCAATAAGATGGTTGTCGACTTGTGGCATCTTCACGATGACGCCTGTGAGCTGGACGTTCTGGACCATTCTAAGATAAGTCTTTTGAGCCCTTCTTGATAAGCCGCTGGCGGTTGCGCCCCCTATAATCATCCTTATGTCTCCTAGGGGCTGTCTCGGGCGTTTGTTGTCTCGTCGGGGAGCTTGCTCTGGAGGGAGCGGATCTGCCCTTTCCTTGCTGACGAACTTCTGCAACTTCCCTTGCCTAATGAGGGCTTCAATCTGTTGTTTCAAGTCATAGCAGTCAGCTGTGTCATGTCCGTGGTTGCGGTGGAAGCGACAGTATTTGTCTCTGAACCACTTGTTGGGATCTCCCTTCAGCTTTCCAGGGAAAGGCAATGCCCCCTCGTCCTTGATTTGCATTAGGACTTGGTCGATTGGGGTGGTCAATGGAGTGAAGCTTGTGAACCTCCTCGTAGGGGGCTTAGAGCACCTATCATCCCTTCGCTCTCCGGTTCTCGCCATCTTCCGCCCTCTTTCCTGTCGGGTATCTTCCTGCCTTTCTCTCTTCTTGGGCTTTTCCTCGCGAGCTAGTAGAGTGTCTTCGGCATTCATGTACTTGGTGTCCCTGTAAAGCACGTCCGACATAGTTTTCGGGTCATTCTTATATAGTGAAAATAAGAACTTACCCTTCCTTAGTCCATTCGTAAATGCTGCTACGAGTATTTTGTCGTCGGCCTCGTCAATCGAGAGTGCTTCCTTATTAAAGCGGGCTATGTAAGATCTCAACGTTTCATCTTCTTGTTGCTTGATACTCATCAGGCATGTAGTGGACTTCTTGTATCGGTGCCCTCCAATGAAGTGCGAAGTGAATTGGGTGCTCAGCTTTTTGAAGGTGCTAATGGAGTTGGGTGTCAACCGGTTGAACCAAATTCTCGCAGGGCCCTTCAGCGTCATAGGGAAGGCCCTACACATGATCTCGTCTGCTACTACTTGAAGATGCATCAAGGTCTTGAAGGTCTCTAGGTGATCAAGTGGGTCCTTGGCTCCATCGTAGCTCTCAATCTGCGGCATGCGAAACTTCTGCGGTAGGGGAAAGGAGTTAACAGAGGTGGTGAATGGCAAATCGGTTCGGTGGACCAAATCGTCGAGGTCGCTAGACACCCGTCCTTTAAGGGCGTTCATCAAAAGGCCCATCCTTTCCTTCATCAATTGCATTTTCGCGACCATGTAAGGGGGGGCCATATCAAAACCGAAGGGATGGCTGGTTTCCTGTCATTCTTGTTGGTTTAGAGCATTGCTGCCTTCAGGTCCCTCTTGGTTCCTTCTTTCAGCGCTGGTCCCTTCTTGATCATCTCTTTGGTTATTCGGTGTTACATTCTTCTAGCGCAGCTGTTCTTCCAGGTCGTGGTTTTGTTTGGTGAGGCGTTCCACGGCAGCGGCGAGAGTTTGAACTTGTCTCTCGAAGGCGGTCGTGGGTGGTTCTTCTTCTCGAACGTCGTTTGTGGTTGCCATCGAGCGAGTGAGCACCATGCAACTCTTTTGTCCGGGAAACTATAGTATGGCTTGCGGATCGCAACAAAACGTTTTCCCACAGACGGCGCCAACTGATGAAGCTGAAAATATCACCAATGAGCCACAACATACTCGCACACTCGAAATACCACTTGCACGACAAAAAGAGAAGACCTAACAGAGAGCACCGGTGTGGTGCCCTCCAAATACCCTCCAAAGGGCAAGTTAGAACTTCTTACAACTCTAGAGTGCTAGAGAGGGGTTAATTATGCGTACCTTGATTTGTGAGGGAATTTGAGCTTTTATAGTAGTAGAGGGTTAACCATCTCTTCCTTGGGCTAGAAGTCTTTTCCTTATAGGAATCCTTATGCGCGTATATTGCGGAATCATTTCTTTGTAGGAGACTAGTATTGAGCGTGGGATATAAGTCATTTCCTTATATACTCATGCGTGGTAGCCAAGCCAAGTCAAGGTTACACTAGAACCGTCAGCTTATCTTATTCCCTTCAGCCATATCAACGTCAGCTTTTTGATGGTGTCAGCCCCCTTTGGCGTGCTTCGCGGACTCCCCTATCAAATCTCTGTCCCTCAGCTTTAGGGCCTTCAGCTTTCCCTACTAACTTATCCCGTCAGCTTAAGCTGTAGGCTTCACATTACAAGCGAAGCCGACGGGTTAGATTTGGAGTGCCTAGTATGCTATAATTTTACTTATCAGGATCAAATTGATTGTGACCTCAAAATATAGGAACCAAAATAGTATTTTTGCCTTTCAGTTTTTTAGCAATACTGTAAGACACATATATAATATATTTTAGGCGAAAAACCCATTTTCATCCCTACATTTTCACGCGATTCCCACTTTGGTCCCTATCTTTTATTTTCACCGCTTTTAGTCCCTAAAATCAAAAAATCGATCTCATTTTTGTCCCTACCGTCAGTGCCCTAACGGCAAAGTCCTAGGTGGCAGACGGAACATCCTATTAGCTGACGTGGCGCTGATGTGGCACTGATGTGGCGATTAAAATATTATTAAATATTATTATTTGGCATTTTTATATGCCACGTCAGCATTTTAATTTTTTTTAAAGCCACATTAGAAAATTTAAAAAAAAAAAATTTAAGAAAAACCTTAAATCTAACTAATTTAAAATTTTCTTTTCTTAATATTCATGTTCTTCAACTTGTTCTTGGTGTTCTTCACCGACCAAACCCAGCAACAAGAACTCAAACCCATATCAGAAGAGCACAAAAAAAAAAAAAAAAAAAAATTAAATTAAATACTAACAGAAAATTTTCTTCATGTACTTCCCAAATCCAAGAAGCAACCAAACCAATCTCTAGCAAACCCCAAATCCAAAAATTAAAAATCTCAAAATCACCATTTTCTCAAACCCAGAAAATAAAATCCAAAAACGCTGACTTTATTCATCAGAACCCATTTCCAGGCTATTGAAATTGAACAAAACCCTGACTTTATTCATCAAAATCCGAGCTCTGAAAAATCACCTCCGTGGATCCCAATTCCACAGACGACGAAGCTTTGTTCTTGGCTTTGGATTTGGACTTATCGTCCTCTCCTTTGTAGTACCCATTACCCTAACCCAAAACAGAGGCGCCGTTGGAATAGTCGTAGGAGCTCTGCCAAAAGATAGCGTAGTTCCAGCTCTCGTGAGCACCTTCGATTAAAGCTTGGAGGTGTTGTTGGAGCGTTTCCTGGTTGAAGAGAGCAACGGAGGGCTGTGATTGAGAGACGATGGGCGCGGGTGTGGGTGTTGAGGTCGAAGCTGCAGAAGATATCTGGTGATGGAGTTGAAGTTGTTGCTGCTGGGAAGGAGGTGGTGGCCAAAAATTTGAGAGATCGGAACTCATGAAAGACTCGATGACCGATGCGTTCTGGGTTTTTTTGTTTTTGTTTTTTCAAGAGGATGTGGAGTTTTTTGATTTTATGGGGTTTTTGTGTGTTTGTTTCCCAAGGAAATTTCTGGGTTTATGGGTTTGCTAGAGATTGGGTTAGTTACTGTGTTTATGGGTTTGTTTCTTGGATTTGGATTTGGGGTTTGCTAGATATTGGTTTGGTTGCTTCTTGGATTTGGAAAGTACATGAAGAAAATTTCCATTTAATTTAATTTTTTTTTCTTTTTTTGTTTGTGCTTTTCTGATATGCGTTTGAGTTCTTGTTGCTGGGTTTGGTATGTGAAGAACACCAAGAACAAGTTGAAGAACATGAATATTAAGAAAAGAAAATTTTAAATTAATTAGATTTAAGGTTTTTCTTTAAATTTAATTTTTAAATTTTTTTTTTTCTAATGTGGCTTTAAAAAAAATTAAAATGCTGACGTGGCATATAAAAATGCCAAATAATATTTTTTAATAATATTTTAATCGCCATATCAGTGCCACATCAGCGCCACGTCAGCTAATAGGATGTTCCGTCTGCCACCTAGGACTTTGCCGTTAGGGCACTGACGGTAGGGACAAAAATGAGATCGATTTTTTGATTTTAGGGACTAAAAGCGGTGAAAATAAAAGATATGGACCAAAGTGGGAATCGCGTGAAAATATAGAGACGAAAATGTGTTTTTCGCCTATATTTTATTTTAGAGGGTCTTCTTCCATTTGAGGGCCTTAGGTCATTACCTAAATGGCTTTATGGTTAAGCCACCCCTAATAACTGGGATGCAATGATTCAATGGGTTACTGCAAACCTACAGGGAAGAAGTTTCAAAGATGTATTATGCAAGATGGTAGTGGTATGGGGGCATAATGGAAGAAGCTACTATTAGCACATAGAGCCGAGACCGGTCTTACACTTAAGGGGCTGAGTTGTTGAGGAGAATGTGGACGGACTTCTTGTGACCGGGTCAAGTATCTCGACTGAACTGGGAAACTGACACTCTTCAAAATTGGTGGCCACTCGCACAATCTTAATCTGATATCTGGTCTCTTTTTTCAATTTCAGGTCTTCTTTTTATTTGATTTCGGGTCTTCTTCCCAAACTAGTGTTCTTGGCATTGAATGAACCTCCCTGGTCCTTTCTTTTTTTCTTTTCTTTTTTTTTGGTTGGGCGGTCAAAGCTGTTCAACCAACTGAGTGGACTGGTTGTGCGTACAACATTGTTAGTATGCCTGCTATATTTGTCGGAAAAAATAGTTTTGCATTTCATACCAAAAAAAAAAAAAAGTAGTGGAAGCAACACTAGCATTTACTTTATTTATTAGAGGTAACATACAACTTTGAATTCTAATACAAAGAATAGAAAGCATACCTTGATGTAGTGAAAATTAAAAAACAAGAAATAGATTGCATTTTGAGATGACCTTTAATCTTTATTCTAATTTCACATGGTGCTCAAGATGTGTGGTCTCTCAATCAGTTCTCAGTTCTCACATATTGTTCTTTTTCTTTTTTTGGAAAAATATATTCAAGAGATGTTGCAGAGAAAATTGTTTTCTCTTCTTTTAAATCAAACGTACATTTTAAATGCCTAGACAATTATTTTATTTGATAATTCTTATTAAATAAATAAATGTTTATCTAATTGAGTTAGCCTTTTGGGTCAGACTAATAAGACTTTAGTGTGTGGATTGGGATAGGACTGAAAGAACAAATAAGACTCTAATTCCAATGGGTTTCAACTTTCAAGCTTCCATCAACTCTTGACAAAATTCAAAATTACCATTAATTATATAACAAATACTACTATGGAAATATAATTGCACTTAATAAATTGCATCTCAAAATATAATATCATTTGATCCCTCCATGAAAACATTCATAGTGAACAAAGTCATAATAAACTATCACTTTGTAAATCACTATTTTATTACTTGAGTCCCTAGTTTAATCTTTTAATTATTCATATATTTTATGAAATCTAATTTCATTAAATATAAACTTTAATAACTCTTTATTAAAGTGGTCAGTTCCAGCACCCTAAATAACTAGTTCCCATTAAACTTATCTTAATGGGTTATTTCATGTCTCTGTAGAAAGAGATTATGGATTTCATCTTGAGAATATTTTTCCTTCAACACTACATGCAGTTACCCAACATACTGAGGTTTTGACCACTAAATTATATCTCACTCTTGATATATTAAAGCAACCTACATTTCAAGATCAAGTTCACAATCCTCTCAAAATTGAGAGTCTAAGAAAATAAAAGTAGAGAGATTTATTTTTCAGGTGACAATTGTTAATTGAATAATTAATTTTACAATAGTCTAGTTCAATGTATCTTATACACTTAAGAAACACCAACACATCAACTAAAAGTCTCAACTTCCATGATCAAGACAAACTATCATAGTTGACATGTTATTGTCATCACAGATGAAATGCCCAATTTTATTACTGACTATGGACTATTGTGCACACCTCATTTTGTATCAGTTAATAACCTTTCGTACCTGGCCCCAATGATGAGCTTGACATACGTCAACTAAGGGTAATTAAAGAGTTCACAATAGTTAGAAACTAATTAAAACTCACAAGTGCTCAAATCATTTTGAAAACGATACTAAAAAATGACATTTGCTCACTGTTTTGACCATAACTTTTGATCTACAAAGAATGTTTATGTGAGGTTTTTTTCATTGGAAAGTAGACATCCTGAGCTTTAATTTGGACATTATTATGCCTAATTTGGATTTAATTGAGTGAGTTATGATCGTTTGAAATTGGACCAAAATTGCAGTCGAAATTAAGATTTTTGGGAAGCATGTGTATGCTTGCATGAAACCTGCATACACATGCTCATTTTCAAGTGCTTAGAACTTGAGTTTTGGGCACCCCAAACATCATTCTTTGATGGGGGACGGCCCCTAGACCCTTGGGAACATCCAAAGACCTTTAAAAAGCTTCAAAACCCTAATTTTAACATATAAATACTCACCTTATGTCTC
The DNA here is from genome assembly GCA_019022515.1 of Quercus aquifolioides. NCBI lineage: Eukaryota > Viridiplantae > Streptophyta > Magnoliopsida > Fagales > Fagaceae > Quercus > Quercus aquifolioides. Next base: position 56,094,701 of record CM032326.1, on the reverse strand, counting down.
CAATTAAAACCCTAGCTAGAGAGAATTTATGTTTTGGCCTCCATCTTCTCTAAAACCCTAGTTCATCTTTTTTAAACACACCACAACACCTTTGCAGGTTTTTCTAAGTATTCAAAACCTCTCTCTAGTAGTTTTCTAGGGCATAAACTAGTTTTCTAAATTGTTTTCAAAACCTTTTTCAAGTAAAGCTTGTTCTTGAGTTGTGATTCCTAAAAACTATTGTGATTATTTAATTCTTGTTCTCCCAATCTAATCTTTGTGTTGTAGGCACTATGGGGTTAGTTAAATAAACATAAACTTGTGATCCTAAGTAAGGTGAGTGTTCTATCAATAATTTCTTCACTTAGTTGATAAGATTCATATGAGTATCTTGATATAGTTTGTTTAATTCTCATTTTTTTTATTTGTTGTTTTTAATTCTTTACATATGTGTTGATCTAATTTTAGGTTGTTTATAATCTGTTCCTAATGCTTTTGTGGCTTTATTCAATTTTTATGTTATATTAACATGTTCTTTGTTTTGATGTTAGTTTGATTATTCACATGTATTTTATTTGATTGTTGTTGTATTTATTTGATGCATGTTAATCTAACCATGATGTAATTATTTATTTATTCTAGTGTTTATCTTGTTAATTTCTTTGATTTAAAGTCAAGCATATATTTAATACATAAAAATGTGATTTTTATAGTTTCTATACTAAGGATGCGTACGCATACTCGAGTATGCACGTGCATGTTTTTAAACATGTGTACACATGTTTAACCATGTGTACGTATCCCGAACCCAGATTAGGGAAAATTCTTATTTTTATTTAATTAATCAATTTCCATGTGATCTTTTATTCTGTTTGACTATATTTTAGGTTAATTAATTGTGTTTAATTGTTTTCCATGTTTATTTTAGTATTTTTGCCATGTTTGGTTTATTTGATATTTTTTCCTTGTGTGTTTTATTTAATTTTCAACTTTCCATGTTTAATATATTCTATTTGATTTGTTTAATTTGTTTCCTTTTATGTTTTGTGTGATCTTTAACATGTTGATTGTGATCTTTAATTAAATGCATGATGTATGTTTAGGTCAAATATTAGGGTTCTCTTAATAAACTCTTTAATTAAATATGGTCTAACAACACATAATGGAGGCTGGTCCACAAGCCGAGCAGTCTTGGGTGCCTAACACTTTCCCAAGTTGTACCTAAACTTCAGACTCATAATCTGGTATGCAAACCTATGCATGTAAGTAAGTTGGTCAAAAGGCCCAATTTAGTTTCTGGACTTAAATCAGGCGGCAACTCCATTTTCCCTCCGCTCGGTCCACTATAGGCTGAGTCGTACTTCCCACGAGAAAACCACTTGTCGCTGGCATAAATCTTAACAGCATTGTACTTCAAGCCATGATTTTAGTTACTTTTTATAATGTGTAAAACTATGTAAAATAACAAGTGTGTAATAAACCATGGTTTTAAAGATCAGGCTGGACTAGTCGGTTCAACCGAGAACCAGGCATCAATCTAATTTGATAAAAACCAATCAAAAATCGGGAACTGGAACCAAACTGCTTCTTTGACCATATTGATTTTTAAAATCATATAACAAACAATGCTATAAAATGATAAGCTAGCTGCAAAGACGTAGCTCCATCTCCCTCCCTCCTCCCCCACCCCTCTCTGTTTTTTTAATCGGGGATAAGAGTAAGACAGCTTTAGATAGTGATATTTCCCCATTTCGAATTCAAATTCTCATTAATGACCAATCGCCTTTCCACTCAATATTCAATTAATTTCTTAAAAATATGGGATACATTTCAATATCATATATAGATCTGGGATTTGGGGAACCTCCACCTTAATGGGACGAGACTCCCTAATCAATTTTCCACCCTGAAAAGTGTAAATTTTCTGCTCTTCAAAACATATCCCAAATATTAAAGAAAGCTAGCATCAACATATATATTAAAGAAAGCTATCATTTTCATGAGGGAAAAAATAAAACAATATTACAGCAAAGGCAGATCACCAACAAACTAGGCCCAATTTACAAAACTTAATAATTGCCAAATGCCACATAATTACAGAAACTGTCATTACAACAGTATAGTTTTTTTTTTTTTTGATGGGATACAACAATATAGTTTCATACAATCACCAAGGAGAACTTAATAGTACATGACAAAAGGAGGGAAGAATTTTCAAATTGTTTTGAATTTTTTTTTTTTTTTGGGGGGGGGAGGTAACATGTAAAGTCTAGACATTTAAATACATACCTATAAATTCTATCAACATTAATATCACTTAATATATAGTACCGTTACATCATAACCACATTAACTAATTTATGTTCAACCATTAATAAGAGGTGCATCAGCTTGTCTAGCTCTGGAAAGCTCAAATTGCTCCAAAGAAACAGAAGGGAGAGACATCAAATCAGGAGAAATGAGATTATCCCATCCCATTATGGGGTTGGGAGTCGCAGCACCATCCCATCCTATGTGTGTCACATGCTTCACATCTGTTGGACACCCTATTTCCATGTCCATCTCCATTTCATCTAAGTCTTCCTTGTAGGCTAAACACAAATCAATGGAATGAATGAATCAATGAGAAAAAGGGAAAAGGAAAGAACTATCACATAAATCCATATGACCAACAATTACATCATAGTCACAAGAGTAAGCATCAAATTCATCAAAGATACCTTAAAAAAAAAAAGGGAAAAATAACATAGTACTGTCATATTCTTAGGGATTAAATTAAAAAATATATATTCATACACTCTTTAAAAGTCCCTTTACCATTCATGTCTTTAGTTTCCTAATACCAAGGCAGCATGAATACTTTATTTATAGTATGCTCAAAAAAATTAAAGATACTAGCAATCTTATTATATGACTTTTTACAAATTAATATAGTAATTATTAATTGGTGACACATTAATTTATAAATATTATATAATAAAATTTCTAGTAATTAATACGATTATGGACAATCCACTTATTTAAGGGACTAATGGCCCACCATTTTTTTTTTTTTTTTTTTGAGAATCTAATGGCCCACCAATTTGGATGTTAGTGGTTAGCAAGTTAGTTTGAAGTTCATAATAAATTATTGCGGATTTCTTACTGCTTTTGTTGTCATATCAAGCAGTACTTCGGTATTTACTATTTTCTAACTATTTAGATCGAACTAACGTGTGTGTGCATGTTATACTCTTTTTTTAATTTTCTTTTTCTTTTTTTGCTAATTCACGTTATAAATTGTGGAACTTTGGTTAACAAATTCTCATTGAATTATATTTTATATTAATTTACACCCTTTATCCTAGTAAAATATCAAAATAATTAGAATTCAAAACTATTTCGTCAATAAAATTTTTTGAATTTGAAGTTTTTTATATTTTAAATTTTTAATAAAAAATAATTTAAGAATTAGATAATAAAAAATAGTAGATTTATATGAAATTTAATGTGCATGTGAAAACTAAAAGAAGATATGATCTAAATTATATATGGTGTAGCTCTTGTTAACTTGAATTATATCAAATTAAGTAGTGTTCAAAACTATATATTCCGTTGGTAAGATTTTTAAATATTAATTTCTTTGTATTTTAAAAGTATACACAAAAAATAACTTATGGTCATTAGATAGTAAATTATATCTTATTAATATGAAATTTGAGGTATATGTTAAAAACGTAAAGAAAGTATAATTTGATAAAAATTTAATATTGAGGAGTAAAATATTAAGAAAGAGTTACATAAATTAACCTAATTCTATATGTATGAGGGTAGATCAACAATAAAAAAATCTCAACCTAAAGGAAAATGGTGACATCTAATTCAGCCATGACATACCAAATAATTGAGAGAAGTTCTTGAAACCCTTGAACAGTTTGTGAAACCCAGTTGTTATATTAGGCTTTGGACTAACCAGGAACCTGAATGAGCTCTTCATGCTATCACCTGACAAGCTTTCTAAATCATCTTCTTCTTTACTTCCTTCACAAAAATCAACACAAAATCAAATAAGCCATTGGAATAAGAAAAGAGTAACTGCGTTTGTATCAATGTGTGGATGTGAGAGAGAGAGAGAGATACTTATTGCTGATGGGGTTGCGTCTGATTTCGATCTTCTAGGCCGCTGAACAGCTACAGCAACACTAGATTCAGAAATGCAACCAACAGAGAAAGGAAGAACAACAAGCCTTTCCATTCTATCTCTCATTTCTTCATCAACAACCAGGGAGGAATTATAAGAAGAAATAAAAATATTGGTAGATGAGGAAATGCAAAAGTTGGAAGGACACTAGGTTTGTTATAGTGGTTGCTAGGCATTGGCTTTGCTATCAAGGTACAATAATTTTACGTATGAAAAAGCCAAGCTAAATGTTAACCTGTTTGGTAGAGAGAGATAGAGAGATCTAAATATGTTTCCAAATTGAAATCTCTCTTTGATGGGTATGTTTGGACGTGTAGTAAATTAATATTTGTCTCAATTGTGAAGTCTAACCTAATAACAATTCCAACCCACGTACATATATATTTGGAGGTACAATCGCCAAAAGTTAGTTGATTTACATAGATTAACCTACTCTCTCTCTCTCTCTCTCTAGTGGGAACTTTTTTTGTTCAAGTCTCTATTGTGGGCTCCTTTCACTTACCACTCTTGAAGAATAAAAGTCTTCGAAGTAGCTTTCCTGTTCAAGTCTCAATAGTGGGCTTTGCTCCACTTACCTCTCTTATAAAATAAGCCACAATATTTTTTTCCCTTTCTTTCTTTCTTTTTCTTTATTTGGATGGATGAATTAAAAAGTCATTGTTTTCACATTTGTATATGTCTAATATATGTATTCTTTCGTTTTGCATTTCTCTATATTTTTTGCTTACTTAATTTGGACTCTAACTAGTAGTGCATCCCAAGTAATCGTTGGTGCTACTCTTGGCGATGGAGACCAAATGGGGATATTTCTTCAAACTAAAGGAGGGCATGATTGATTCAAAGAATAGAAAAATAGATTTGTTGAGGGAAGAGTGAGTTTACCTGCCTGCAGGGAACTAACAACTAGGATCAGCCCTAGCTAGAATTTGACTATTTGAGGGTAACTAACTTATGTATCTGGGTTGTTAGACTTAGATTAACCAGCTCACTTTTTGGATTTCATTGAATGAAAAACAAGCCAAATTAAATCTTATTTTTATCTTGTTAATTATATTTATGGTGCAAGTTTGAGTAGAACACCAGCTAGTCCTTATTTCGATTCACTTACTATTGTAGTTAAGCTCTTATGGGCTCATATACTTTTTGTTAAAGAAACTTCTCAATGGTATGAGCCTAGGAATTGTCTTGATAATGATTCAGGTAAATCTCAACTCATTTGTGATGTAAATAGGCTTTAACTCCATCAGAATTTGAAGTTCATTCATTTCTATAAGCCAAATTTGAGCAGCCAACCATTTGACTTAACTTGATTATTATTCGTGTGGATAAAGAATCACTCATTTTTTTATGGAGAAATTTAAAGAGAATGATTTGGATTTCATATTTTAGGTTAAATGACTTGAATTAAGTATGAAATAGCAATTTTTGTTTCTATTGATGAAATATATCAACGTATTTGAGCTTTATTAACATGTGGATTTAAAATAATTAACTGTAATAAGTCATTTCTAATCCATAATATATTTTTATTTGAGTAAAATCTCCAAAACTCAAATCATCATATGTTATTAAAATCAAATCAAACAATTTTTACTAGTATTAGTTAAAATACTGTACGTAGAAACCCGTTTACAAAACTGAACTGGTTACCAAACCTACCAATGGGCCATGGAATTGAAACCTGATACGATTGATAGTATTTATCTTCATTGTAAAGAAGGTCTCCATTTCTAAGTTGGGGCCGGGAGAGCTATGCCAAGTTTGTTTCTAATCATATTAGAACTGGTTTTATATGTAACTTTGTACTTGTGTTAAATAAGGGGATATTTATTATTTAACCTGTTGATGATAACAAAGAAGATGAATTTAAATTTAAAGAAGGGTACCCAAGTTTTAGAGGACAGACCTTTTATTTAAAATCACAGGACAAGTCATCTAGAAGTTGCAATTTGCAATCAAAAGCAGCAAATTTAGGGAGATTGAGGGAAAAGATTCTTAAAAAGCCTTCTCCCCATTGTGATATCTTTAAGAAACACTACAAAAGCTACTACTATTGGGACCTTATTAGAATGAAAATAATTTTTCAGTAATTTCTTATGAAGCAAACAAGGCCATGCTTTCAGAGGGGGTGAAAAAATACACAACCAACCACCACCCAATAAATAAATTTAAAAAAAAATGAAAAAGGAAATTCATCTGCTCTGTTAATAAAAATTTATGTACCCTGATTTAAATTTTGTACATGGCAAAGTTAGTAGGGAGAACCTTATTGTAAATAATAGTGTGAATTTTAGGGAAATACCAATCAAGAATTTTAACCCAAAAGAAAGGGTGATTTATTATTATTTTCTAGACAACTTTTGAACTTAAAAATCTTCCCACTAAACTCTAAATTTTTATATCAATACTGATACTTGGTAACCGACATCATTATATTTATGGGGGCCAAATCAATTCATAATTCATAGAAATCTAGCTACATACAAACTGTATCCAAATTAGGTGTAGAAACAAACGGAAAAGACACTATTAATGTAGAAAGACAAAGGGCAACCAGTTGCTCTCTCCTAGGGATGGCTCTCTCCAAAGACCCTCTCTAGCAGTGTAGCATTGTAGTCCCTTCCCGGAGGAGTCTGCGTCCCTGTGAATAACAGCGTTATTCTCAGGCTAGTTGGTCTGTTTTTTTTCGGGGGATACAGGGAAACACCTTGTTTACTTTCTTTTTTCTTTATTTCTTTACTTTTCTTTCAGTGTTTGCAATGGATGACTTGTCCAAACACTGGAAATCCCTCTCACTATCTGAGAAGGAAGGCACCGGTTTGTCCCTAAAACCGGAACAAGCAATAACGGAGTTCTCCATGATTGCCAAGTTTCTTACAAAAAGACCCATCAACCTTGAGGCCATCGCAAATACCTTCAACCCCCTCTGGCGAACAAAAAAGGGCTTTAGGATGAAGTTCATCGGTGACCATCTTATCCTTTTCTCCTTTGACTCCAAAGAAGAGGTAGACAGGATTCTAGCAACCGAACCCTGGAGCTTTGACAAATGCATCATGGTCCTTGCACGATACGACCACTCAACTCCGACAAATGCCTCGGCCATGACCTCAGTCCCCTTTTGGGTACAAGTTCACGATATCCCACTACGTTTCCGTAATAAGGAGGTGGCGGAACAGATTTGTGAGGTTATTGGTTCGGTTACCCAACCGGAGAACCAGAACGAATGCGACGGTGGTACGTTTATTCGAGTCAGGGTCGAAGTGAACATCTCCCTTCCTCTATGTCGAGGTTGGCTCCTCACCCTCGACAACAACGAAGTCCATTGGGTCTCCTTCAAATACGAACGCCTCCCAAATCTATGCTACTGGTGCGGGTGTCTCACCCACCCAGACAAGGACTGTGCACGATGGATCGATAGCGAGGGATCGCTAAACAAAGAGGAGCAACATTATGGGCCGTGGCTCAAAGCAGCTCCTTTCATGGCGTCCAGGAAATCGTCCCTCTCTATCCCGGGCTTTTATGCCAGTAAGAAAAATGAAAATCCCGGTCAAGTACACGCCGGAGCTCATTTTCAGCAGCGGGATTCCCCAAATAAAATGGCAAGGAAATCCTCACCTACTCTGTCGCCGAAAAACCAGGGGCACACTTTGTCAACGAAAATCACGGTACAAGACGTGAACCTCGCCTCGAACAGTCCCCAAGGCCAGCCAACTACTGCAATAGAATTCACGGGGCCTCCTCGTGTAGCTCCCATACAGAAGCCCGCTCAGCCAACTGATTTTGATCAACTCATTGTTGAGATTGATGAGGGCATCCGCTGTTTTGACAACTTGGATCCAGCAAGCACTAGCCCAAATGACCCTTGCTTGGGCCAAAGCCCATTATTAGACAACAAGGAAAATGCTCTCAGCGAACCCCCTCCCAATTGCCCCCAAACCAAGCCCACTAACTTAAACCCCCTTCAGGATATCACCAATATCTCCCCGGCCCAAAACCTGGAGTTTACACCGAATGACAGAAAATGGGTGAGGATGCAACGCCCCACTCACATTGAAAATGAGGAAAATACCGTGGTATCTTTGGGAAAAAGGGGGCCACCTCCTACCATTGAATACCACAGATCCCAGAAACGGAGAGCAACTCAAGTCAATGGTTCTTCAAACCCCTCACCTCAAACGGCGGTGGCTGGCAAGCAGCCCCGCCGACCCCGATGAGTCTGCTATTCTGGAACGTGCGTGGGCTTGGGAACCGGCGCACCGTTCAGGAGCTCGAAAGGTACATTCGGGCACAAGATCCCTCCACCCTCTTCCTGGCCGAGACGTGGGTGGGCGAAGCTAGGCTGATTGAACTTTGTTTTGAGTTGGGCTTTGATCAATACTGGGTTACTCCGCAAGTAAATCGTCTGGGGTGCCTAGCTTTGTTTTGGAAAAACACTATTAAGATTGAGATTGTATCCGCATCGTCGAACCATATTGACGCCACGGTTGGTGTTGTGTTGGAAGAGAAGTGACGCCTAACAGGTATTTATGGTTTCGCCGATCCAGCTAGAAAGGGGGAAACTTGGGCACTCCTCCGCCAGCTTCGAAACAGTCCTCCAATGCCTTGGCTGTGCGCTGGAGATTTTAACGAAATTCTTTGGTCCCATGAGAAATGTGGTTTGGGCCCGAGAGGCGAACCCCAAATGCGGGCTTTTCGCAACGTGTTGGATGAAGCTGGCTTGAAGGATTTGGGTTTCGTGGGGAAGAAATTCACTTGGAAAGGAAAACGCCGCGGTGGTTTGGTGCTTGAAAGGCTAGACCGTGTTGTGGCAAACAACCTATGGCTTTCCAAAAATCCAGGTACAAAGGTCCAACATCTCCATTCTTACTCTTCTGATCATCAAGCCATCATTGTTAAACCCGATGGCATCATTCCTAGACCAAACCGCCCCTTCAAATTTGAACAAATGTGGCTGCGTGACAGAGGATGTAGCAATACGGTCACTAGCGCCTGGGGTCCGCCTTTAATGGGTGCTACAATGCCGGAGGTCGCTGGAAAAATTCAAATTTGTGGGGAAAAACTCTCTGCATGGAGTAAAAATAGTTTTGGGTGCATTAGGAAGCTGCTCGAAGAAAAGAGGAAGCTCCTGACCAAGGCTGAATTGGCAGCAGCAAGGGGTGCGAACCAATTAATGGTAAAATCACTCCAATTGGAAATTAATGCTCTGCTCGACAAGGAAAGCCAGATGTGGCAACAACGCTCAAGGGCGCTTTTTCTGAAGTGTGGTGACAGAAATACATCTTATTTTCATAGCAAGTCCTCCCAACGCTTCCGAAGAAATCGAATCCTCGGCCTAAGGAATAATCAGAACCTTTGGTGTACTGAAGAGCCTCAAATAAAGAGCATTGCCTTTGAATACTTTCAATCCTTGTTCTCTTCCTCTGCTCCATCTGATTTTGATGAAGTCCTCTCAAAGGTCCAGCCTACAGTGACCGATGAAATGAACTCAATGTTGCTTCGACAATTCGACAGGGAGGAAGTAGAAGCGGCTATGAAGCAAATGGCGCCCATCACAGCCCCGGGCCCGGATGGCATGCCCCCCCTATTCTACCAGTCCTTCTGGAGCACCGTGGGGGTTGATGTTTGTTCCGCCGTCCTTGACTGCCTGCAGAACTGTAAGATTCCATCTGATATAAACCTAACCCATATTGTTTTAATTCCAAAAACTAAATCTCCAGAAAGAATTACTGAATACCGCCCTATTAGTGTCCAAGGTTTTAGCTAACAGGCTTAAAAGCATTCTCCCCTCAGTAATTTCAGAAAACCAGAGTGCTTTCCAAGCTGGCAGAGTAATTACGGACAACATCCTAATGGCTTTTGAAACGTTGCACTACATGAAACATCATCATGCTGGTAGTTCTAGCTTTATGGCCTTGAAGCTCGACATGAGCAAGGCATACGACCGTGTTGAATGGAATTTTTTGGAACTAGTGATGAAGCGTTTGGGTTTTGCAGCAAGCTGGGTGGCCTTAATGATGGAGTGTATCTCCACGGTTAGCTATTCGATACTTATCAATGGTGAGCCCTCTTCCATCATTCACCCAGCTAGAGGCCTCAGGCAAGGGGACCCACTCTCCCCTTTCCTGTTTCTTTTTTGTACGGAAGGTCTCCACAGCCTTATTCAGCATGCTGCAGCTTCAGGCCAAATCAGGGGAGTCTCTATTTGTAGAAAAGGTCCTCGGCTGACACACCTTTTCTTCGCCGACGACTGCTTATTATTTTGCCGGGCCTCTATATCGGAATGCCACAAGATTCTTGATCTTTTGGGTTGTTATGAGAGAGCCTCTGGACAGCAATTAAATAGATCAAAAACCTCCCTCTTCTTCAGCAAATCAACCCCAGCGGAGTCTATTGTTCAGATCACCAACTTCCTGGGGGCTCAAGAGGTCAAACAGTACGAAAAATACCTCGGCCTGCCAACCCTAGTGGGTAGAAACAAAAAAGCCAGCCTTATGTTCATCAAAGAAAGAGTGTGGGCCAAGCTCCAAGGCTGGAAGGAACAACTTCTCTCTCAAGCGGGTCGGGAAGTGCTGTTAAAGGCGGTTGTGCAGGCTATTCCAACCTTCGCCATGAGTTGTTTCAAACTTCCCGCCACCCTGTGCAATGACATTGAGCAGCTAATCCGAAAATTCTGGTGGGGCCATCGAGGGAACCAAAGGAAAATTCATTGGTCCAAATGGAGCACGCTCTGCCTCCCTAAGGATCTTGGTGGGATGGGGTTCAAGGAACTACAAAAATTTAATGATGCCATGTTGGCAAAGCAAGTGTGGAGGCTTCTGGAGAATAAAAACTCTCTGTTTCACCGTTTTTTCAAGGAAAATTTTTTTCCAAATGGGGATATCTTTTCTGCAAAGGAAAGCAGTGGCTCCTTTGCTTGGAAGAGCATCCTCAAAGGGAGAGAAGTCATCAAAAAGGGTGCCATTTGGATTGTAGGAAATGGCGAAAAAATCAACATATACCAGGATAGGTGGCTGCCAACTCCCCAGCCCACTTATATCCAATCTCCCCCCCTCTTCTTTGGCTGTGATGCTCAGGTGTCTGTACTGATTGATAGGGAGAGATGCTGCTGGATTGAAGATGTAGTGGATAACAACTTCTCACCGCAAGAAGCTATGTTGATTAAGTCTATCCCCCTTTGTTTCACTGATGATGTTGACAAGCTGTATTGGCCAAGTGTGGCGAATGGGGCCTATACGGTCAAGGCAGGGTACAGACTCCTGGTTGAGGATGCGCAAATCCCACTTGTTGGTCCACTGCCTCCCTCCCATCCGAAAAGTACTTGGCGTGGACTCTGGAAAATGAAGGTCCCCAACAGAACAAAATCCCTCATGTGGCGCGCAATCTCGGATGCTCTCCCATCCCGGCTCAATCTGGTAAAACGGAGAGTACTCGCCGATGCTACCTGCCAACTTTGTGGGCTTGATCAGGAATCTACACTTCATGCCCTTTGGTCATGCCCGAAGCTACATGGGGTCTGGGATGTACATTTCAATTCACTTAGGGATGTAGCGAAGGAGTGTGTGTCTTTCATGGAAGTTTTTAAATTGTGCATGGAGAACGACCACCCCACGGACTTACTTGCTGTGTTAACATCACAAGTCTGGCTTAGAAGAAACAAGCTTAGGTTGGGTGAAGTAGTTCCCGACCTGCGGCTACTAAACTCTTTGGCATGCGATTCTCTTCGGGAATTTCAGCATGCCCATTCGGGTGAGCATTCCCACCCTTCATCCCTTCCCCAAACTAAATGGGAGCCCCCCCCCACGGGTGGCTTCAAAATCAATTTCGATGGCGCCATCTTTCAGGAATCGAATGAAGCCGGTTTGGGTATCATCATCCGCAACGACCATGGTCTAGTTATGGCTGCATTAACACAAGTTATTCCTCTACCCACTTCGGTGGAGATGGTGGAAGTGTTGGCAGCAAGAAGGGCCCTTATCTTTGCACAAGAGCTCTCCTTTGACCATATCATCCTGGAGGGGGATTCTGAAATTGCCATCCGCGCCATGAAGAGTGATACATACTCAGCTGCAAGTTTCGGCCATATACTTTCAGACATAAAGGCCTTAGCTTCTCAGTTCAGGCAGGTGGTTTTTAGGCACACTCGTAGACAGGGAAACAAAGTTGCCCACAACTTAGCTAGAGCAGCTTGTAATTTTGATCCTCTTTGTACTTGGATTGAGGAAATTCCTGTATTTTTAGCTGCTGCCTACTTAGCAGAAGTTGTTAATGAATAGTTCCTTCCTTCCCCTGGTTTTTGGGGTCGGTTTTTCTCAAAAAAAAAAAATGTAGAAAGACAAAGAATTCATTGACAAGACTACTACAACAGCTTCCACCAACACTACATATACAAAAAGAATTCCATTTCAACTGCCGGATACTGTTCAGAACTTCTTTTTAATTATTCTAATCTGTTTTGGACAAACGAAACAACATCAGATATAGCTCATAGGTCTTTCTCAAAAAAGATATAGCTTATAGGTTGTGATATGTCATTCTCTTCTCAGAGCTCCAACATAAACTTTTTTTAAAAATGAATTTTTAATGTTATAGGAGGTAAAAAAACTTAACAGATACGAAACACGAATTTATTAAGTAATGCTAAAGTAGCTAGAAGAAATGAAAGAGACCTTTTTTTTCTTCTTAAAGTTTCAACAGTATACAAATTTGATAGAGCCGAAACAAAAACTTATCACGTAAAAAAAGCTGGCAAACTAGAGAAGCGCGCGAGAACAAAAAGCAATAAACCTTCTTTTTCTTAGGAGCCTTAAGTTACACCTGATGCAATATTTAGGTAATGTTTCACTGCTTATTATATTTTTTTAATGGATCAACGTGTTCTTCTCATGCTTATCACATATATTGGATTCCACGTTAATCGAACATCATTTAGCATCCAATTTTTAAACTCAAGATTTAAGTTTATTTTAGAAAATAACACAACCTAAGTGTTGAACATTTTTATTAAAAGTCCAATTTTTCAAAAGCACAAGTCTTTTGGAAGCTCAACTAGGAACCAGCCCCTCATACACGTGGAGAAGCTTGATGGAGGCCAAAGGCATTGTGGAGAGATAGATGAGGTGGAGCATCAGCAATGGGAGGAGCGTAAATGTTTGGAAGGATAGATGGCTTCCTACCCCTGAATCCTTTAAGGTAATTAGCCCGAAAAGTCAGGGGTCCATGGTGGAGAGAGTTGAGCACTCGCTGGATATTGACAAAAGGGCTTGGGACATCAATAAGGTGAGAAATACTTTTCTCCCTTTTGAAGCAAAGACTGTTTTGGGGATTCCGATCAGCCCATGTCTTCCCAATGATTCTAGGATTTGGGCGTGGACAAACAATGGGATATTCTCCGTCAAAAGTGCGTATGGAGTAGCTCTAAAAGTGTTAAAGGACAGCAAGGAGAAAGTAGACAATGGTGATTGCTCGGACACCTCAAGAATGGGTGATGTTTGGAAGTCCATATGGAGGCTTGAATGTCCAGGTAAAATTAAGCATTTCCTTTAGAGGGCATGTAAAAATATTCTGCCCACCAATTACTGCCTTGCTAGAAGAAAGGTGTCAAAATGGGATGGATGTGCTCGGTGTGGCAAGAAGGAATCCTCGAGCCATGTGCTACGGGATTGCAAGGCTGCTGTTGAGGTTTGGAAGGAATCGGGCTTCAATTTTCCTAGGTGGAAGAATAACCATAGGGATTTTACCGATGTGTTTTGGAAGTTAAAAGAGGAAGCAAAGGATATAGATTGGGCTGTGTTTGCAACAATGGCATGGAGCATATGGAATAACCGAAACCGATACAAGCACAAGGGGAAGATCAAGCCTGCAAAAATAGTAGTTATTGATGTGGTCAGGTATGTTGAGGAATTCAAACAAGGCTTCACTTCAAATCCAACCATTCCCAAGCAGCCTCCTCGGATTGGACCCCAATGGCGCCCTCCAGATGTTGGTTGGTACAAAGTAAATGTTGATGCAGCAGTTTTTAAAGATGCAGGCAGCTGCAGAGTGGGGGTAGTAGTTAGAAATGAAGAAGGCTGCTTGATGGGGGCAATGAGCAAAAAGCTCCCTTTTCCTTTGGGGCCTTTGGAAGCAAAGGAGAGGGCAGCGGAGGAGGAAATCTATTTAGCAAGGGACCTTGGCCTTAATGAGGTAATCATCGAAGGAGACGCGAAGATTGTAATGAGTGCTCTCGCGAACTTAGACCCCTAGTATACCCCATCCTCAATACAAAAAATAATGAAGGGGGTGAAATACAGGTTGCAGGCATTTAAGTCATGGCAGATCCAACACATTCATAGAAGCTGTAATATGGCAGCTCATACGCTTGCAAGGCATGCTTTTAATGTTTCAAATAGCATAGTTTGGGTGGAGGATACTCCCCTAATGATTTCAGCATAGATCTGTATGGATGTATCAAATTTGGGTTTATCCCTCAATTAATGAAAGTTCACTAGTATTGACTATAAAAATAAAAATAAAAACCTGACAGGCATGAGGAGAATACATGATTCAACAGTGGATTCGGTAACATGTTAGATATTCGGTAACACATCTCATCTCTAGTAGTTAACTCTAACAAAATGCAAGACTCAAAACAGAGATTTAGAGAAGAATAGAAACTGTCTAATTTTGCGTCATACAGGTTAATACTTCTCACTGGATCAATAATGGGGATCCTATCTTCCCAACAAAGGTACCTCAACCTCAAGGCAGCGACACTAAATCTGCAGTTCTAAACTATTCACCTTTCAAGAGTATAACCTTTTACGTTTTAATTACTCACCTCATATAGTATTTTGATAATCACAATCACAGTAAATCCAGAGCACGAGAGATATCAAGTAGGCTGATTCCTCAGTCATTTTCTTTTTTTTGTTGCTCTTCTTCTTCCTCTTCAATATTGACTTTCTCTCATTATCAGTCAGGGACTACTGATCTGTATCAGGACAGTTTTGAGGTTATTGGAACAACAATTATAATCCAAATTTAATGGCCAAACAAGAGTTGAGATATGTGATTATCAAAAACAATTTCAAGAATGTGCGCAGCAGAGAGTATATATATATATATATATATATATTGTTATTTGCAAAGACAATTTTGACTGGAACAGTTGCTTTCCATAAATTTTTAATTTTATAATTTGTAATGAAAATACCCAATAAATAACAAGATGAATATAATCACACCAAATGAACTTTAAGCAAAACATACGCTAAAAGAATTGAATACACGGTCAATAGTATTTCCGAAACCATGTAATACTAAAGCAATAAGAAGAAAGATCCAATTAGCAACAATAAATTTTGAACCTTATAATAGTTTGACTCTCAAAAAAATGGTGGTAAGACTATCTACCTATTACCTCTTCTAGATCCCACAAAAATTAGGAGTATTGGGCATTGAATACTTTTTTTGCTAGCTTGCTACTCTCTCTCTCTCTCTCTCTCTCTCTCTCTCTCTCTCTCTCTCTCTCTATGTGTGTGTGTGTGTGCACGTGTGCACACATGTGTGCATGCATATGTTCCCGCATACATGTGTATGGTAGAATGTGCTACTCTCTCCTAACCTTGTCACCATTACAACATTGTAGGCATGTATATTCCTGATAGTTGTATGCTTATGTCATGTCAAGATTTTAACTTGCTGATAAAGAAAGCAAATCCATTCAGTATTTACTAGGACTTAAATCCGAATCACAAAATTAGATTTCTTTGCATTAATCCCTCAGAAACATGTATCAGTTCTTTCACTACAGAAATACTAGGAAATATTCTACATTCAGTTTTAAAAACTAGCTGATGACTCAATAGTTATTAACCCTAACTTAATCCATCAAATAGTCCAATTCTCTTTTTCTTTTTTCCTTTTCTGAATTATATTGATTTTTTTTTTTTTTTCTTTACAGTTCAGAAGTTTCTGAATTATGTTATAAATCAAGAAATAGAAGTATATTTACAAAGTTAAAGGAATACGAAGAGAACCCCTCAAAATTATCTAAATTGGAATCTAAATAAACCAAACTTCTTTCTTGTTTGAACTGGAATGCTTAAAAGCCTGAATAAAGAAAAATAAATAAAAAGAATCAAGGAAACAAGAAAGACCGAATGCATTTGTTTATAATGTCCACTTCAAAAAGGGGCATGGGTGGTTAAAATGTCAGTGAAAGAACTTTTGAAAAATTTATTTTAGGATTTGTTCAGAAGAGCTTTGAATGAAGGGGCCATGGTGGCCTGTTAGATGGGGCACTGGGAGATGGAGGTCTTTCAAGTCTGAAGTTTGTACAAGCATTGCACAATTGAGACTTTAGAAATGGGGATTACCCACATAAGTTTTGGTGTTAGAGGCAGTGTCTTTTCCTCAGAAAAGCATATGGCAAGCTGGTGTCTCCCTGTTGGGGGAGGGTTACAATCTAATGGTGAAAAGTAATAAAAAAAAAAAAAAAAAAATGTAAAACGTAAAAGAATGGACACTGCTTAAAGCATTCATCTAATCATGCAATAATCTCAAGAGCAAAGACTTAACTGAAATCTAAGAATGCTCTACCCTTTCAATGCTCTTATCTTGACTAAACTTTCCTTGCCAACATGCGAGCAACTCAACTAACATCTTTGGTATCGCCCATGTAACTCCAAAAAAAGAGAACACAAATGACCAAGCTCTCTTGCCAACGAACAATGAAGAATTAAGAGAACTTGGCTAGAGAAGTAGTATACTATAAGTTGGTAAACATGCAAAAGGAACAGGAAGACAGCAACATTACCTCTTAAAGTGTCCACTAACTTGCAAAGGGTATCTGGTATCTCGTGCTCTTGTTACGCATGGTGTACCAAGTAATCCCTAACTAGTGGCAGAGATGACAGCTTGCTGCAGAGGGAGGTAATGGCTTTTTGGAAGAGCAACGTAATTAATTATTTTGGTGCTTGAATTGATGGATTACTGGAGTTCGTGGCTTATTTGGTGTGAGAAACCCTGGGCAATGCCTAATTCAAAGGTAGATTTTACAGCTCACTGACAAGAGAGGTTTGGAAGTTCAAGGATTAGTTTAGCTTCGAAAGTGGTTCAAGGGAGTGGAGTTTTCAGTGATTTGATAACTGTTGTACTTGCTATGGATTCCTGGACAGTAATGCTTTTATTTACTTTTCAGGGGCTTCTTTTGAATAACTCCCTTCTACATGAATTAAGCACCCTTATCTGGAACTATTTGATTCATTATCACTTGTCTAAAAAAAAAAAAAGGGGAAAGGAAAGGAAAGAAAGGAAAAGATATGTTAATCCTTCTTACATGTATACAACAACAAAACAGAAAGGCGAAACATAGAATATGCCTCAAAATTAGTTTTTGGTGTATAAAAACTGAAAATTTGTGTCATAAGAAAGTTAAGAATAAGATTCCAAGTATATCATGTAAAAATTAGTATTTTTTTTCAATTGTCTATAGAAAGAAGCAAATTCCCTATGCTTCGTGCGACATTTTTTATATATAAACATACAAGATTTTTAATATTACTTCGTATAAAAATAATTACATATATGATGGGATGGGGATGGTGGGGATGGATTTATTGGGCAAGGACGGGGATGATTTTACTCGACATGGAAGAGGTGGAGAACGGGATCCCCAGTCCCATCCTGCTTTGTGCCATCCCTATGGGTGCATTTACAACTTACCAATCAAAAAATAAATAGATGTGATAAGTTCCTTTTAATATAAAATATCAAAATCAAATAATAGTAGTACAAAATACAAACTGAAAACAAAACTTTATTGTATTCAAATTTTGAAATTTACCTGCATTTTCATGATGAAAAGAGAGGACTAGGAAGCTTGTCTTCAAGAATTATCAAATGTGAGCTACATTCTTTCTCGATTGAATTTCTATCTAGCTCCATCACAGGGTTTAAATAAAATACGATGTGAAGTGCTTCCCAATTATGGTGACCGCAGACTGTCATTAGAATGATTTATGACTTAACAAGATTAGATGCAGGAGATCCTCAGGCTTTGCTCACCAGTAATCTCCACAAGAGCACTGACCATTCTTAAAATGATGGAATCGATGAATATCTCTCACGATTATTTCTCTATGCAAAAGCTGAGAAGTATATTTGATAAAACTATGACAGTCAGTACAAACCCGAAGGTTCTTCATTATCCGAATTGGTATCTCAGAAGTTGTGCTAATGATGCCATAAACAATTGCAAGTTTTTCACTGTGATACCCAAGAAGCACTTCCCTTTGTTCTTCTTCTACATCCTGTGTCACCAGTTTCACATCAGATGAGTACCCAATTCCCTTCAATTTTCCAATCAGCTCATCTAAGTACGAATATATCTCTTTGTCTTGTGGGTGCGACCTATCTCCCATGACAAAAGTGTGGACTTGATTCTTCAGTTGGATCCAAGATTGACCAGGGACTTTGTTAACCCTTCTCTTTTGCATCAAGCTCCTCACTTTAGCTGCCTCTTCCCAGCTATCACTGGTAGCGCACATGTTTGATAACAAAATATAAGTTCCTGCATCTAATGGTTCAAGCTGAAGAAGTGTTTCAGAAACCCACTTTCCCATCTCAATATTTTTGTGAAGTCTACAAGAAGATAGAAATGATCTCCAGACTCCACTCAAGTGAGAGATACCATTTTCATGAATAAAATCCTTTGCCTTATCCAAGTGACCAGCTCGACCATAAAGATCAACCATACAAGTGAAGTGTTCAAATCCAGGTTTAATGCCATAAAATTCCTTCATCAACCTGAAATACTTGCAGCCTTCTTCAAGCAACCCTGCATGGCTACATGCAGTTAAAACCCCTACAAAAGTAACCTCATTTGGTTTAATTCCCTCACGCATCATTTGCTCAATAAGACAAACAGCTTGCCTCCCCTGCCCATGTAAAGCACAGCCAGTTATCATTGAAGTCCACAACACAACATTCAGATTAGCAGTTTGCTTGAAAGTTGTCCAAGCATCATCCCAGCATCCACATTTAGCATACATGTCAATTAACGAGGAACTAAGGTGAACATCCATTGTGTGCCCAACTTTCAGAACATATGCATGGATCTGGCGACCAAGTTCCAAATTTCCAGCATTAGCACATGCAGAAACAATGCTTGTGGTAGTAAATTTGTCCACCTCAACTTGTTCCCAGACCATAGAGATAAACAATTTCATAGCCTCTTCATACTCCCCGTTCCGAACATATCCAGAAACCATTGAACTCCATGAAACGATTTCTGTCATTGATTCATCGAAAGTAATCTTGGAGTTTTGAGTTCTCATACCATTCAGAGGCATTTTTCTGAAGATCATTGATGCTTTTTCCATTTTCCCACACTTACAATACATATCTATAAGTGATGTCCTCACAAACCCATCTTTTTGTAAACCAAGCCTCAGAATACGGCCGTGTATTTGTCTCCCTAACTCCATGATGTATAAAGAAGAAACCAAAACCAATGCTATGGAAAGAGTAACTTTATTGAAAGCAGGTCCATTTTTCACCATCTCATATAGTAGTTCCAGTCCAGTTCTTTCATACCCATTTTGCATTAGCCCATCTATGATCGTATTCCAACTTGAAACTTCTTTGTAGGGCAAACTCCTGAACATATTAAGAGACTTCTCCATATCTCCCACATGCAGATATGCACCAACCATTATATTCCATGACACGACATCTTTCTCAACCATCAATTCAAATAATTTCTTTGCATAATCAAAGGCCCCGCATTTCACATAAACGTCAAGAATAGAGTTCTCCAATACAACATCCAAATTAATCCCATTTCTCAATATCCACCCATGAATTCCCTTACCCGTTCGGAGATCACTTACACTGGAACAACACTTTAAAACACTTGACAATGTATATTGATTAGGAAGAACACCCTCAATTTGCATCCCTCTAAAGAGGTCCAACACCATTCTAGAAGCCCCAATTCGAGCATATCCAGACATGAGAATCGTCCACGTCCGGACATCTCTGTCAGGAATTTCATCAAACGCCTTTTGTGCATAATCCAAATATTGAGATTTCACGGACAAGCTCAGAATATAATTAACCACACTCAAATTTTGAAAAGAACCACTCTTAACAGCCTTAGCATGAAGTAACCCAATTGCTGACTTATTTGTTGAGTGGTAGCAGTAGGATTGAATACCATGAAACTCAAACTTAGTGGTGTTTATGGTTAAGGAAAGCAGAGAGAACAAATGGGTTTGTTTGAAAAATGTAGTAGAGCTAAAGGACCTAGTGTTCAGACAAGTCCATCTCATTTTTTAAACCTCTGAGACTGAAACCAATCCAACATCATATTCTAATAATGCTTTGTAATCATCCAATATCAATATGGTTGCTGAGAAAATATCTTAATTTTTTTTTTTTTTCAAGTAGTATTAGCTAGACCCAGAAAGCTAATAAGACCCACAATGGATAGGATAAAGCAATTGAGATTTGGGATATACGAAAGAAAAATCTGCGTTGGTGTTGGAAATGGATGAACAACAATCACTTTAATCTAACATCAGTCTTTGGTTTTTGCTCATTATGGAGTGATGTAAAATAAAATAAATAAAAAAAACTCAGCACTTGTTAGAAACGCCTATGCTGATCATTGATGGATTCAACTCGTCAATGAACTCATTCATTGTAACGTGGTGGATGGAACTGGAGACGTACAGCACAACACAACACGTTCTTCACCACACATGTATTCAAAGAGTTCATACTATATTATAGTTTTTATATAATAAAAAAAAAATTAATTAATTATTTAATATATTTTCTTATCTTCATTTATCTTTATCTTTTACCTTGTCTTTTCTTTTTCTTTTTCTTTTTTTCTTTTTTTTTTTCTTTTTTTTAAGAACGTTATCCGCACAAACCTCTAACCAATTTCTAAAAGAAAATTGTGCCCTTGTTCTTCATCAAAACCATTCAGAGACATTCTCAATTCACTGTAACCAAAACCATATCAAAATAGAAATTTTCAATTTATTTTGTAAATACTGAAAATCATAACCATGCATTAACGTGATGGACAAAGTTTACTTACAAAAATTGGAAGTAAATTTTGACAAATACACCGTTAGATTACATTTTCTTCTTAATATCCTTCATGCTTGCAAAATTTCTAAAAAATTAAAGATTAATAACTATGTCATCAATAAATTATTTAAATTGCATATTTTTGTAGTTTAAAATTATCCATAAAATATAAGCTTATAGATCATATGATAAATAATATCCGATTGACACAAAATTTGACATGTGTATTAAGACTGTAAAAAACATGTAATCTAACAGTTAGATTTTCAAAATAATTTTTTTAAAGGAAGTTATAACCTTAGGCTACAACCAATTTTATAGTTAAACTTTGTCCTAACAAGATAATCAACAAATTAGATGGTGAGGTTTCAAATTCTTAGAAAGAAACTTAAAATGAATTGAGAGTGATCCTAAATAGTTTTAAAAAACAACTAGAGCACAACTTTCTTTTAAAAATTGACTAGAGACTCATGTTGATAATATTTATAAAATTTAAGAAAATAGTAAGACAAGGTATATATACATATGATGATGAGAAAATATATTAATTTCTTTTTTATGTGATCATCCACACCTTACTATCAACTCTTGAATACGTGTATTTTCATATGTAATTAGATGATGTATTTATAGGAGTAACAAGCCGAATGGATTGAGAAAATCCTTCAGAAGGCAACTCCAAGCATTTAAGAAGGCAACTCCATCCATTACGAATGTAACTTTAGGAAACTCCTATCAATTTATGAATGCGTTTACAACTACATAAGAAGAAGGTGTTACAATCACAAATGTTTGGAGTTATATTCTTTTTTTCTTTTTCTTTTTTGGTTAAATGGAGTTATATTCTTTAATGCTTGACTATGCATTTTCTAGAAAACTATCCCATTACATATTCAAGAATCAATACTGTAGGCGGGAAAAAATCAATTACCAACTCAAAATAGATGGAGAGTTAATGTGTGACTGCCCAGTATAAATAATTTGTAGAGAATGGATTTCCGAGATCAACCTTTGGATGCCTTTATGGATTCATTTTAAGTTAATGGAAAAATAGCAAATTATCTATAAGAAATAAGAAGATTTTAATATTAATTCTTTCTTGGGTTAGTCTGAGGATCTCTCATTAATACAATATTCAAGTCTCGGTTACAAAGCTTATAAATGCACAAGGTATATTTTTCTTCAATTCTCTGTCCCTCCTTTTGGAGGAGTTCCCTTTCCTTATATAGCTATTTGAAATGCATCCCAACCCTCCACATGTACAGTCATTGATCTTCATTTGGATACTTGTCCAATCAGGGTTTTGCTGGAAGTGGTAGAATGTGTTGCAAGCTGTGAGGTTACTGTTCAAGGGTCATTCTGCCATTAATGCGGGTAGCTGAGTTGGTGCAGTGCATTGAATACGGAGGTGATAGGTACTTTACCTGGATATTTCCCTTCTTCTTTACTTGTACGTCTCTATCTCCTTCCTTGGTATTTTGTCTTTTGGTCCAAGTGGCTTGCTTAAAAGCCTTCCGAGGAATGTTTGTTCTTCAGGCTCCTTGGAAGGTCGAGTAGGAGGCAAAATTTTAAGCCAATTATAAAATGGCACATCAAAATTTAGTGACAAATTCTATATTAATACGTCATTAAATTAATTAAATCAAATGATGACATGTGTCATCCAAATTGATATTACACTGGCATATTGAAATTTGCCATGTGCCATTTGGCTCACAAGATAAAGATAAATTCCCTATTCAAAATTTATGGATAATTATCTTTATTAAAATAAATAAATAAAATAAAGATAAATTTTCTATTCAAAATTGATGGATAATAATCTTTATTAAAATAAATAAATAAAATAGAGATAATTATTTATCTTTATTGATTATTATCTTTATCAAAATAGATAAATAGAGATAATTATCTCTAAAACAAATTTGGGCCAATCAAGAGTCTACTACATATCTTCAAACATATCAATTCAAAGTAGAGCTTATCCTCTGAAACCACTATAAATAGAGGACATCCCCTCTCATTTTCACCACGAAGTTTTCAAGAAGCCCAAGCTCTAGAGAAATTTTTTCTCAAGAATCTTTGAAGAACTTGAAGAACATTCGAAGGGCTTGAAGAACTTGAAGCACAACAAATCTCTAATAAGCTCAAAGCCAGAGATTCGTTGTGAAGACCATTCGATCCATCTTCCAATCAAATTGAAGAAAATTTCGCGTTCAAGTCAAGACCACAATGAAGATAGAATTAGAGGAGCAATTTTTGTAAGAGCATCCACATTGGTGGAGCCATAATTTTAGCTATTTGGCTCCACCAAAAGCTACTTTATCTATTTTACCATCTCACTTTACAAAATACCCAACATCAATGGTTTTATTTTAGCTTTCAACACAATAAAATAATATAAACAACACAATAAAATAATATATCTATTACAATAAACAACATCCCTCACAGCCACACCCACACATAACAACCACAATCATAGCCATGGAAACCACTGCATAGCCACCACCACCATCGTAAGAGCTTAATCAATTTGAGAAAAAGGGAAAAAAAAATTGATCTCAAAAACTCAAACCACTGATTGGACTATTCACAACCACCACCTCCATTCTCATCACTCGAACTTGTCGTCGGTGAGGAACCCCACAATAGAGATTTTTTGAGGTTTTCGTTTGGTGTGTGACTGAAGCTTGAAGAGAAGGGGTCGGCCAAAGAAAAGAGAGAGAGAGAGAGAGAGAGAGAGAGAGAGAGAGTTGATGTTGAGAGAAGGCAGAGGAAATAAGAATCAAAATAAAAGAAAGAGACAAAAGCTTAAAGAGAAGGGTCAAAAAAAAAAAAAAGAGAGAGAGAAAGTTGCTGTTGAGAGAAGGCAGAGGAAATAAGAATCAAAATAAAAGAAAGAGACAAAAGCTTAAAGAGAAGGGTCAAAAAAAAAAAAAAAAAGAGAGAGAAAGTTGCTGTTGAGAGAAGGCAGAGGAAATAAGAATCAGAATAAAAGAAAGAGACAAAAGCTTAAAGAGAAGGGTCAAAAACAAAAAAAAAGAGAGCAAGTTGCTGTGAAGAGAAAAAAGAGAAAATATGAATAAATAAATTTAAAAAAAAAAAAAAAAAACAAAAGGAACGGAAATTATTATTTAATTAGAGGAGTAAAAAAAATATTAATATTTTAGTTTACCTTTGAGCTACAGTGCACAACCAAAGATGGCTATGAACTATAGCTAAGAAGCCAAATTTTATGGCTTTGGCTCCACTAATACAACCCCCATTTTGTAGTTGGTGGTGCGAAGAATGGCAATATGGCTTTTTAGCACCATCAATACTAATGCTCTAAAAGAGTAAAAAAAAAAAAAAAAAGATTGTACTCACTACTTGATTAATACATAATTATATTTGTGGAACACTTTTCAATAGTTTGATTTTCTATGATTAAGAAATTTTGTGTTCACAAATTTCTAGCACGCCTGGTGGGACAATCTCTGCCTCTCATCTCTTCTTCATCAATTTGTCATATCTTTTGAAGTCTTATGGCTTTAAAGAAGATTCAAATCAACAACCCTTTTTTTGGAACAAGTGAAGTTGATCCTACAATGGATTCAAACTCTTCATCAAGTTCTGACACTTCCTATGCTGGACCCATGACAAGGGGAAGAACAAAAGCTCTTGCAGAGGTCTATGCTCAAACAACACCGATACCCTAGTCCTCGCCTATTTTCAACACTTCTAAATCTCAAAAGTCACAAACAGCTTCATCTACGCAGGGGGCAAGCAAGTCGTAGCTAGTCTTGTCAAAGAAATGTTGTCTCAGCCAGCTTTGTCTCAAACTTCGGAACCAATCCAAGAAGTTCCAATAGCTGAAGAAGAAAACAAGTCACCTGATGGCTCTGAGTTCTCTTTTTTAGAAAATATTCCTACTTCCAAGCTTAGGGACTCTCCTCACTCTGTTTGTTCATTTGTCATGCCAGTTATGATGACTAACACAACATCTCTAGAGGAACAAGTCTCGACTATAGCTCAGACTTTAGAAGAATTAATGAAGTCTATGAAAGAAAGGGAAGCATTGAGAGAGACACAAATAACTCTCTTAATGGACAAGATGGGGAACACATCTAGACTGAATCATGAAGATGAAATCTTTAAGCCAAAGTAAGCCCATAATGAAAAACGCGAGAGTTCAACAAAGGATCTCAAACTCTCTACAGATGGGTCTAACTCTTCTAACCAGCTCAAGGAGTTAATCAAGGAAACTATCAAAGACCAAGTTAGGGGTGGAAGTCAATCATCTACTGCCTATGCCAAGCCATACATTCAAAGGATAGATCTCATGAGGATGCCTCAAAACTATCAGCCACCAAAGTTCCAACAATTTGAGGGTAAAGGCAATCCAAGGCAACATGTTACTCATTTTGTGGAAACTTGTAACAATGTTGGTACTTATTGGGATCTCATGGTCAAGAAATTTGATCGCTCTTTGAAGGGAATTGCGTTCGATTGGTATATCGATCTAGCGCCTGGCTCTATTGATAGTTGGAATCAAATGAAGAGAGAATCCTAAACCGTTTCTATAGTACTTGACGTATTGTTAGCATGACAGAGCTCACCAATTCAAAGTAGTGAAAAGAAGAGCCTGTCATTGATTACATTCAATGGTGAAGAGATCTTAGTCTTAACTGCAAGGATCAATTATCTGAAGCGTTTGCAATTGAGATGTGTATTCAAGGAATGAATTGGGCTATAAGCTATATTCTTCAAGGAATAAAGCCTAAAACATTTGAAGAATTAGCAACACACACTCATGACATGGAGCTTAGTATTGCTTCCAATGGCCCGCCTGTTCAAGAATCCCGCAAGGGGAGAGAAAGGCAAGATACTTGCAAAGGAGGCAAATTCCCTCCTAAATCGAAAAACAAGCAGTCTTTGATTGTAACTATTGCTCCTCTCAAAGTTTCAGTTGAGCCTAAGATGAAAGAAAAAAACGCCTGCTTTTACTCAAGATAAAGGAAGAAGAAGAATGACATTACAAGAGATGCAATATCCATTCCCTGATTCTAATATCTCCAAAATGTTGGATCATTTACTTGAGTTGAAGTTGATTGAGCTACTAGAGATGAAACGTCCTGAAGAGGCTAACCAAATAAATGATCCTAAGTATTACAAGTATCATCGCCTCATAGGCCACGCTATGGAGCGATGCTTTGTGTTGAAAGATAAAACTATGGAGCTAGCCCATCAAGGAAAGATCACGTTTGATGATGAAGTTGTGACTTCTAATCTTGCCATGGTGGCCTCAACAACCATTCCTACTTTTCTCACCATTCAATTTAGTTCATTTGAGCCTGTTGAGGTGAAGGTACCTTTCTCCTCAGTGCCAATTCCCAAGATAACTGATGATGACACTCGGAGGGATGAACGTGTCTATGAAGATTAGCCTTCAATTACCAACAAAGAGGGATGGACCCTCGTGGCTCGATGAAGGAGTAAGGTGAAATCTAATGTACATGTAAAGGAGAGTCCAAGGACATCTTGTGTAGTAAAAAGACCAACAAGGGCGATGAAATCTAGAACTGAAGTAGTAGTACTACCTCTTGAAGATAAATCCATGCAAAGTTCACGACAACCAGTTACTTTACAAGAGTTCATTCCCTAGCATTTTCAAGATCATATCTTTCCATCTCTCACATGCTATCAAGTAAGCTATGAAGAAGAATCAGATTACGAGGAGGAGACAGAACGAGCTATCGTGTATAGAGCGTACTAGTCTTCAATCATTTTCATTGATGATGATTGTTTGTTGGGCTCCAAGATTCACAATCGCCCCTTGTTTGTGATTGACTACATTCGAGAACAACAAGTCAATC
The DNA here is from genome assembly GCA_019022515.1 of Quercus aquifolioides. NCBI lineage: Eukaryota > Viridiplantae > Streptophyta > Magnoliopsida > Fagales > Fagaceae > Quercus > Quercus aquifolioides. Next base: position 56,067,599 of record CM032326.1, on the reverse strand, counting down.
ATATTCTTATTGATGGTGGATCTACCGTCAACATTCTACCACTCAATATATTTAAAGAGCTTGGAATCTCTTTGGATGAACTACTTCCCAATAAATTGATGATTCAAGGCTTTAATCAAGGTGGGCAAAGAGCTATTGGGAAGATTAGACTTCATATGCTCATTGGTGAAATGGAATCAAGTGCACTCTTCATGTCATTAATGCCAAGACCACTTTACAAACTGTTTATTGGAAGACCATGGTTGCATGCATATGGTGTTGTGCCATCTACATATCACCAATGCCTTAAATATTTCCAAGATGGACAAGTCAAGAAGATAGTAGCTGATGACAAGCCCTTTACTGTAGCTGAGTCACACTTTGCTGATGCAAAATTTTACATGGAAGATGATACGATAGAAGAATCACAAGTCATTGCTTCACCATCTAGCAAAGAAGAAAAGCCCCACTCCAAAGCTTCAAGGATTGACTCTCCAATTGAGGAGAAGGAAACCAAGCAAACCGAGACTTCTATAAAAGAGAAGAAGCATCATACACCAGAAGTAACTAATGTAGCCCCTGTGTTACACTATGTTCCGGTCCCAAAATAAAAGAAAGCCAATCCTCATTTTCAGCAGATGAGGAGTCAATATTGAAAGATTTGCAAGGACTAACTTTGCCAGTTACTAAAATTACAAAACCAAGACCCTCAAGTCAACCGTTGAAAGGGTTTACAAGACCATCCCAAGGACCGATTGTTAAGCATGGGACTTTGCCCACCAAAAGAACCAAAAAGGGTTTTGACCCCAACGCGTATAGACTCATGGCTAAAGTTGGTTATAACCATGAGAAGCCAAGTGGTTTGGGTAAACTCATCCTTGAAGCCTTTAAAAAAGAAGGACAAAAGACATCGAAAGCCAAGGGTGTCGGCGTAACAAGTTCTAAGGCTGGAATTGGATACACTTCACCAACTCCCGTTCACATCTCCATTCGGAAAGCTAGTGTTTTGGTGATTTCGAAAAATGATAAAGAAGAAGAAAAATCTTCAAAGCTACCAAAGAAATCATCTGTTTTTGATCGCATCGGCCAATCCACTCCCTATATCTCAGTCTTCAATAGGTTGGGGACACAAGAAGATGATAACTTTGTCAATGGCATTTGAAGCTCTGTTCTTACAAGAATCAGTCATTCAACTTCTTCTCAAAATGGCACTCAAAGTTATGTTATTACAAGACTCAGTCATTCAACTTCTTCTCAACTCTCAAATGATGAGAAGGCAAGACAAAAGCAAAATAAAATGTCAAATTTCCTTGCCAGAGATGTTGATGACACACTTCTTATGGATCAAGATTCAAACAAGGTTCAAAGCTCCATTCCTTCTCGTATGAAGCGCAGAAGCATTTGGGAAGTGAATACTGGAGAAGCCTTGACTACGAAAAAATGAACGATGGTGTCCACAAAACAAGAGGTAGAAGACGAGGTTGATGCTTTAGTAAATCATATAACAATCACTGAAGACACAAAGGAGGAGCCCCCTATTGAAGACGATGCTGAAGATGCTCCACCCACATTTGAAGAAGGTGTACAGGCTACAGTTGATGAATTGAAGGAAGTTAACATTGGCACTATCAAAGACCTTAGGCCAATTTTTATAAATGCAAACTTATCTCTAGAAGAAGAAGATACTTACACTGAACTCCTTAAAGAATATAGGGATGTTTTTACTTGGACATACAAAGAAATACCAAGTCTAGATCCAAAGGTTGCTGTTCATCACTTATTAGTAAGACATGGGGTGTGACCAACAAAGCAAGCGCAACGTAGGTTCCGACCTAAATTAATCCCCCAGATTGAAGGTGAGATCAACAAGCTTATTGAATTTGGCTTTATTCGTGAAGTCAAGTATCCTACATGGATATCAAACATTGTCCCTATAAGAAAGAAGAATGGGCAAATTCATATTTGCGTTGACTTTCGCGACCTCAACAGGGAATGTCCAAAAGACGAATTTCCTTTTCCTTTAATAGAAATCACGGTTGATGCTACAGTGGGCCATAAAGCTCTTTCATTTATGGATGGGTTCTCTATCAAATTCGCATGGCTCCAAAAGATGAAGAGCTCACTTCTTTTTGTACTCCAAAAGGAATATGCTTCTATAAAGTTATGCCTTTCAGATTAAAGAAAACGCTGGCACCAAAGGGCGATGCAAAGAATATTTCATGATATACTTCACAAGAATGTAAAATGCTATGTTGATGATCTGGTTATGAAGTCGAAGAAGAGAATGGAGCATCTTCAAGACCTTTGTCAAGTCTTTGAGCGACTTCATAGGTACCAACTCAAAATGAATCCCATGAAGTGTGCATTTGGAGTTACATCAGGAAAATTCCTAGGATTCATAGTTCGACACCGAGGAATTGAAATTGATAGTTCGAAGATTGATGCTATCCAAAAAATGCCAGAGCCTCAAAACATTCATGAGCTCAAAAGTTTTCAAGGAAAGCTTGCCTACATTAGGAGGTTCATATCCAACTTGGCCGGATGCTATTAACCTTTTAGTCGCCTTATGAAGAAAGATGTCTCATTCAAATGGGATGAAGCATGTAGAAATTCTTTTGAAAGCATCAAAACATACTTGCTGAATCCTTTTGTTCTACGAGCACCCATACAGGGGTGGCCACTTATTCTTTACATAGCAGCTCAAAAACGATCTTTAGGAGTGCTTTTGGCTCAAGAAAATGAAGAAGGAAAGGAGAACGCTCTCTATTACTTGAGTAGAACCCTACATGGTGCTGAATTCAATTATTCATCAATTGAAAAGACATGTTTAGCTTTGATGTTTGCCAATCAAAAGCTAAGACACTACCTACATGCCCATTCAATATGGCTCATCTTATGGGCAGATCTCATCAAATACATTATGACCAAGCCAATTCTTTTGGGAAGGCTAGCAAAATGGGATCTCTTACTATAAGAGTTCAAGATAATATATGTCCAACAAAAATCAGTGAAAGGACAAGCTTTGGCCGACTTCCTTGCCAACCATCCTATTCCTGACTAATGACCTTCCTGATGAAGAAGTAATGCTCGTTGAAATTTCACAACCTTGGAAGATGCTCTTTGATGGAGCTACTCAATGTAGTGGTGCCGACGCTGAAGCAGTGTTTGTAACTCCAGAAGGGGATGTACTCCCATATGCATTTACTCTTACAAAATGTTATTCAAAAAATATTGCCAAATATCAAGCACTAATCCTAGGTCTTGAAATGTAAATGGATGCGAAAACAACTCGTTTGGAAGTCTTTGGTGATTCAAAGTTAATCATAAACCAAGTGCTTTTGCACTATGATGTGAAGAAACCAGAATTGATTTCATATTGAAAACATGCCAAGAGGCTTTTGGGATGGTTTGATCATATTAGCATTACACATGTCCTAAGAAATGAGAATAAACAAGTTGATGCCTTGGCAAAATTAGTAACAACTCTTACTCTACAAGATCCTGAGGTAAAAATTCCAATATGCCAATCATGGGTAATACCTCCAAACTTTGACGAAGATGAGATAGAAGAAGAGGCTAATGCAATTTTTATTTTTGAAATAGAAAGAGAAGATTGGCGGCAACCTAACATTGATTATATAGAACATGGAAAATTGACTAATGACCCTCGACATAGAACAGAAATTCGGCGACGAACTCCATGTTTTGTTTATTACAATAATAATTTATATCATCGTTCTTTAAATGATCTTCTCCTTCGTTGCTTGGATGATAAGGAAGCTGCTAAGGCACTTGAAGAAGCTCATTCAAGGATTTGTGGTGCTCACCGATCAGGTCCTAAACTTCACTTTCAAATTAAGCGAATGGGTTATTATTGACCCACTATAGTCAAGGATTGTATGGATTATACAAAAAGATGCTCAGCATGTCAATTCCATGCAAACTTCATTCATCAACCTCCAGAACCCCTATATTCTACTGTAGCTTCATGGCCATTTGATGCTTGGGGATTAGATGTGGTTGTGCCATTGAATCCAAAATCCTTTGATGGGCATTCATATATCCTAGCTGCGACAAATTATTTCTCCAAGTGGGCTGAAGCTACTGTATTTCGTGAAGTGAAGAAAGAAACTGTTGTGAACTTTATCAAAAGAAACATTATCTTTAGGTATGGTGTGCCTCATTATATCATCACTGATAATGGGAAGGAATTCTACAACAAGTCGATGGATAAGCTTTGCAATGACTTTGGTTTTAAGCAACATAATTCCTCCATGTATAATGCTCCAGCCAACGGTCTCACAAAAGCCTTTGACAAAACTCTATGCAATCTACTCAAGAAAGTTGTAGGGAAGTCGAAAAGAGATTGGCATTAAAGAGTTGAGGAAGCTTTGTGGGCATATCGTACAACATATCAAACACCTACCCAAGCCATGCCCTATTCTCTTGTTTGTGGGGCAAAAGTTGTTTTGCCACCTGAACGCCAAATTCCTTCATTAAGGATTTCCATCTAAGAAGGTCTTTCAAATGATGATAATGTTCATTTACGACTTGAAGAATTAGAAACTTTGGATGAAAAAAGGCTAAAGGCACAACAATGCCTTAAGTGTTATCAAGCTCTCATTTCTAGGACTTTCAACAAGAAGGTTCGTCCTCGGTAAAAGCCTAAACTACCTAAACTACCTACCTCAACACTTAAAGGGTACATGATGTTTTCCCATTACTCTTGAAAGTGTTCACACACCCAAAAAAAAAAAAAAAACTCTTGAACTACATAATGACTTGATCCCTCTCAAGGGAACATAGGCAGCTTGGCATTCTATGCTAAGTTCAGTCACATGTTCAAAAAAAAATATTTCTTGAACCACGTGATGACTCGATCTCTCTCAAGTGGTACACAGGTAACTTGGTATGTTACACTAAGTACAATCACAGTTTTAGGCAAACGTTGCGATGTGAAAGTCACTACAAGAAGACAATGCTACTATATGAGGGCAAGCATCACTGTAAGACATTTCTACCAAAGGAATGCAAAGTTACCATGAAAGGAAACAATATCATTGTGAGACTTGGCATCTCTAAAATGTGTTTTCTCTCTAAGTCTAAGTAGTGTTGCCTTTCACGTTTAAAGTCTTGGTGGTATCTCCTTGCATCTTCAAAGACTTGGTGGTATCTCCTTGCATTTTTGAAGTGTGGATTGCATCGCCTCCCTTCAAAGTCATGTTTCCTTGCATTGTCAAAATCAGCATTGCATCGCCTCTCTTTTGAATTTCATTGCCTTCCTTCTAATTAAGTTGTGTTGCCTTACATCTCTAAAGTCTGAATAGTGCCACCTCTCATCTTTAAAGTTTTTGTGGTTTCTCCTTGCATCTTCAAAAACTTGGTGGCATCTCCTTGCATCTCTAAAATTTGGACTGAATTGCCTCTCTTCTAAGTTAGGTCACCTCAAATCCTCAAAGTTTTGGTGTCATCTTCTCACATCTTTAAACTTTGAGTGGTGTTACCTCGTATCTTCAAATTCTGGTACTCGTCATTTTATATCTCTAAAGTGTATCATAGCAAGAAGTAAACCTTTGAAAGACAAAAAAGGAATGAGAGAGGTGATGATTCATTCTCTTCAGTCAAAGCCAATATTGCTTGCATCAATAGTTGCTCCATTGCAAATATGCCAACAAATGCACATACTTGCATGGACAAATCTTCATCTCCAAGACTGTCTTTGTCTTCAAGACTGTCTTCATCTTCAAGGTCTTGTATAGACAAATCTTCATCTTCAAGGAAATTTTTGTCTTCTAGATTGTCTTCATCTTCAAGGCAGTCTTTGTCTTCAAGGTCTTGTATAAATCATCTTCATCTTCAAGGTAGTCTTCGTCTTCAAAATTGTCTTCATCTTCAAGGTCTTGTATAGATTATCTTCATCTTCAAGGCAGTTTTCATCTTCAAGATTGTCTTCGTCTTCAAGGAAGTCTTTGTCTTCAAGGTCTTGTGTAGATCATCTTCATCTTCAAGGCAGTCTTCGTCTTCAAGATTGTCTTCGTCTTCAGGTCTTGTGTAGATCATCTTCATCTTCAAGGCAGTCTTCGTCATCAAGATTATCTTCGTCTTCAAGGTCTTGTGTGGACCACCTTCATCTTCAAGATTGCCTTTGTCTTTAAGGTCTTGTGTGGATCATCTTCATCTTCAAGGCAGTCTTCGTCTTCAAGATTGTCTTTGTCTTCAAGGTCTTGTGTAAATTACCTTCATCTCCAATGCAGTCTTCATCTTCAAGATTGTCTTTGTCTTCAAGGTCTTGTATAGATCATATTCATCTCCAAGGCAGTCTTCGTCTTCAATATTGTTTTCGTCTTCAAGGTCTTGTGTAGATCATCTTCATCTTCAAGGCAGTCTTCGTCTTCAAGGTATTGTGTAGGTCATCTTCATCTTCAAGGTAGTCTTCGCCTTCAAGATCTTGTATAGATTATCTTCATCTTCAAGGCAGTCTTTGTCTTCAAGATTGTCTTTGTCTTTAAGGTCTTCTATAGATCATCTTCATTTTCAAGGCCGTCTTCGTCTTCGAGATTGTCTTCATCTTCAAGGTCTTGCATAAACAGTCTTCGTCTTCAAGATTGTCTTCATCTTCAAGATGGACAAACTTCATCTTCAATATCTTCATCTCCAAGATCTTGCATGTAACAAACTTCATCTTCAAGATGGACAAACTTCATCTTTAATATCTTCATCTCGAACAACTGAGGAACAGTTGTCTCTCGCTCGGGAGAAGATCGAGATAAAGAGCTGGAGGGGAAGAAGTAGAGATAACTAAGCCTGAGCAGTGCCTATGAGTTGGGGCAGAAAGAGACCAAGGATGGTCTTAAGTCCCAACTTAGGGAAGTATGAGGGTGAGAAGGGGAGCTCCACTGCCCTTGCCTTTCAGCCTTCAAAAGAGAGTGAGAAGGAGAGCGAAGCTACTGAACAGGGGTTAGGCAAGTAGGAGGGACCGTGCCTTTTGTAATAGGACTCCCTAATTCTGTATTTTGCTTCAGTTGTAGGGCCCCCTAACTTGTAATTCTACTTCCAATCAATATTAAAGGAAAACTTCTTTTAATGTGTTCATGCTTTTGAATCTATTCTTTACTTATAAATGTCGTTTCTTATTCAAAATACATGAATTTACTTTCTTGGCTTAACATCTATTCATCATCCCACCTTTCACAAATGATAATAGGCTCAGTTTTAGGGCTTTGACTCATTCCTTACTTTCCCGAAGTTGTGCTTAACTCTTAACCATTTTTTCCAAGCACTAATTTACCCAATGCAAGTGACCCGAGGGGTCAAACCTATAAGAGTTATAAGAGTTAATTTACCCAAGGCAAGTGACACGACGAGTCGAACCTGACTAAGGTTCTGTTTAACCCTTAACCATTTTTTGATTCATAATAGTTAATTTACTCAAGGCAGGTGACCCAAGGAGTCAAACTTGGCTGAGTTTCTATTTCACCCTTAACCATTTTTTGATTTCATAAGAGTTAATTTACCCAAAGCAGGTGACCCAAAGAGTTGAACCTAGCCAAGGTTCTATTTAACCCTTAACCACTTTTTGATTTATAAGAGTTAATTTACCCAAGACTAGTGACCTGAGGAGTTGAACCTAGCCAAGGTTCTGTTTAATCCTTAACCATTTTTTAATTCATAAGAGTTAATTTACCCAAGGCAGGTGACTCGAGGAGCCGAACCTAGCTGAGGTTCTATTTAACCCTTAACCATTTTTTGATTCATAAGAGTTAATTTACCCAAGGCAGGTGATCCAAGGAGTCAAATCTGGACGAGGTTCTATTTAATCCTTAGCTTAAACAAGATGAATAACATAGAGATGAGAGTAAGAGTAAGGACCTTTAAGAATAAAGACACGATATGAATAACATCAGTGTTTCTCATTAATAGTAATATCTTCATAGGTTATTCACACTCCACGGCCATGGGTCCAAATGATAAGCCCTTATTCCCGCCATTGATGTGATATGATAGGGTCCCTCCCATTTAGGTCTGAGTTTTCCCCATGTCGGATTCCTGGTGTTCCCTATGACCTTTCTTATACCAGGTCCCCTGGCATAAATGCCCTTGTCTTGATGCCTCTATCATACCCTTGTCTAAGCTTTTTTTGGTAATGGGCCAACTAAATGGTAGCAATCTCCCTTCTTTCTTCAACCAAGTCTAGGCTAGCAGAGAGGAGTTGTTTGTTTTTGCTACTATCGAACTGGTTAGTTCTCATCGTTGGAAACCCTGTCTCTAAAGGGATGACTGCCTCAGAGCCATAGGTCATTAAAAAGGGTGTTTCTCCAGTTGATCTCCTCGACGTAGTGTGGTATGCCCACAGGACATAGGGTAACTCATCTACCCATCTTTCCTTTGCCTCGTCCAATCTCTTCTTCAACCCATCCACTATAACTTTATTGGTGGCCTCAGCTTGTCCATTGCTTTGAGGGTAGGCCAAAGTAGAATACCTAGTCTTTATGCCTAGCTCATAACAGTATCTTCGAAAAGTCTTGCTATCAAACTAAAGACCGTTGTCTAATATAAGAGTATGTGGGACTCCAAATCTTGTGACGATATTTCGCTAGACAAATTTTTTCACGTCCTGATCTCAGATATTAGAAATGGGCTTTGCTTCAACCCACTTGGTGAAGTAATCAATCCCGATGAGGACGCATCTTCGGTTTCTAGTTGCCTTTGGGAATGGTCTAACTATATCCAAGCCCTATTATGTAGAAGGCCATGGACTGGAAAGAGGATTTAGGATCCCTTCTGGCTGATGAATATTCAGGGCATACCTTTGGCACTAATTGCATTTTCTAACGTATTCTTGAGCAAACTTCTACATGCTAGGCCATCAGTATCCCTGAGTAAGAGCCTTATGTGATAAAGACCTTCCCCTAGTATGACTGCCATAAAGTCCTTCATGGAGTTCTTCCAGCAATGCCTCCACTGCCTCGGGATGAACACACAGCAAATACGGCCCCGAGTACAATCGTTTGTACAACTTCTACTATTCTGAGAACTAGTACGGTGGTACCTTTCTTCGAACCTTTTTAGCCTCAGTCTTGTCTTCGAGCAATGTTCCATCCTTTAGGAATGACACCACTAGGTCCATCCAGCTCAAGCCAGCATGTACTACATTTACTCCAACAAGGACCTGGCTATCCTAGCTCAATGCCACTAGGTCTTCTACCATAATAATCCTCAGTACAAGGTGGCTAGGGTCACTAATGAGTCAGCATGGAAATTTCTGCTCCTGGGAACTTGCTTTATAGAAAATACCTCGAAGTTAGACTGCAGTTGTTTCACTTGGCTTGGATACCATTGCATCCTTTGATCCTTGGCCTCAAATTCTCCTCTCACTAGCCCCACGATGAGCCTCGAATCACAAAATACCTCCACGGCCTTACCTCCAAGTTTCTTTACAGCATTCAAGCTTGCTCGAAAAGCTTCATATTCTGCTTTATTATTCATGGCTGGAAAGCTTAACCTCAAGGATTTCTCGATAGTTATGCATTCGGGAGATACTAGAACAATTTCGATCGCTGAACCCTTCTGGTTAGCGACCCTATCCATGTATAATTCCCAAAGTAACGAGCATGACGTTGTAATCACCAAAATCTCTTTGTCAGGCATACCTCCCTCCTCGGTGCCATCCTTTTCCATTCCCTTAGTAAACTTAGCTACCAAGTTAGCTAAAACTTGCCCCCTTACAGCTGTACGAGGTAAGTACCTGATGTCAAATGCTCCCAACATGGTTCCCCACTTTGCTACTCTCCCAATATAATCCAACTTTCGAGGCAATGCCTGTAAAGGAAGTTAGGTGAGGACGACGATCATATGTGCTTGGAAGTAATAGGGAAGCTTCTTTGTGGCATGTATGATGGCCAAGATGGCCTTTTCTTAGGGTGGGTATCAGGTCTCTGCCTCTTGGAGGGACTTACTCATGTAATAAACAGGTTTCTGCACCCCTGCTTCCGTTCGAACTAGAACTAAGCTTACTACATGGGCTGTGATTTCTATATAGGCGTACAAGACTTCTTCCTTCTCAGGTTTGGACAAAATTGGTGGATGGGCCAAGTACTTCTTAAACTCCTCAAAGGCCCTATCACATTCCTCGGACCAAGAAAAATCTGTCCACCTATGAAGCAACTGAAAAAATGGTTTACAACAGTCAGTCAGCTGAAAAATGAATTTGTTTAAGGCCACTGTCATTCCAGTCAAGCACTGCACATCCTTTGGATTCCGAGGTGGGTGTAGATCATGGATGGCTCTAATTTGATCAAGGTTAACCTCTATTCCTCAGTGAGTTATTATGTACCCCAAGAATTTTCCTGATCCCACACCAAATGAGCATTTAGACACAACTTGTGCTTCCTTAGGATTGAAAAGATTTCATCCAAATCCCCAAAATGCTTGAACTCTTCTTTGCTCTTCACCACCATGTCATCTTTATAAGCCTCCACATTCTTGCCTAACTGAGCTTCAAACATTCTTGTCACCATTCTTTGATAGGTGGAGCCAGCGTTCTTCAGGCCAAAGGGCATCATTCGATAATGGTAGTTCCCAGTAGGGGTCAAGAATGCAATCTTTTCTTGATTTGGCAACGCTAGTGGAATTTAATGGTAGTCTTGGAAGACATCAAGAAAACTTATCCGAGGATGGCCGAATGTTGCCTCAACCAGTTGATCAATTTTGGGAACCGGAAAAGGGTCTTTAGGGCAGGCCTTATTCAAATCGGTGAAATTAACACAAACACTCGATTTACATGACTTCTTTTTTACTACCATGGTGTTGGCCAACCACTCTGGATAAAAAACCTCCTTGATGGCTCTAGCCTTTTTGAGCTTGTTAACTTCCTCTTTTACTACTTCAGCATGTTCCTTAGAAGATCGTCGAGGCTGCTGCCTCCTCGGTGTTATGGCTAAGTTCACATTGAGGTGATGGCATATGAACTCTAGATCTACCCTCGAAGCCTCGTATGTGCTCCAAGCAAAAACATCTGAGTTATTTCTCAGGAAGACTAAGAACTCTTCCTTCTTGGCTAGAGGTAGTTGTGTTTCGATTTGGAAATATTTATCACTATCTGAACCAAGGACAATCTTCTCCAATTCTTCACATTGTACACTAATCTTTGCCATTCTGTCCGAGACCTCTGGCACTCGAACTATTGATTGCTACGAGACAAGGCTCGAATCAGGGAGTTTCACTTGCAACGATTGATGCCTGACAACAGCAGTCATACACTACCTAGCCATGGTTTGACATCCCACTAGCTCCCTAACGTGACCCTCAATTGGATACTTCACTTTCATACGCAAAGTAGAGGAGACTACCCACATAGCATAGAGCCATGGCTTCACTAAAATTGTAGTGTAAGGGGAATAGACATAAACCACAATGAAGTCTACTTCGACTACTTCACTACCCATTTGCACCGGCAATTTAATCATCCCTTTGGAGGTCACAGTTCTCCCGTCAAATCCTACCAAGGGGGTGTCATACTTGCTGAGGTCCTCAGGTTTCAACCCCAACCCTTTGTACAAGTCCTGATACATAATTTCAGCCCCACTTCCTTGGTCTACCATTACTCTTTTCACATCAAACCCTTCTATTCAAAGTGTGACCACAAGAGCATCATCATGGGGCTAGAAAGTACCAATCTTATCAGCCTCCGAGAAGCTGAGGATTGGCTCCTGCTCTGTCTTGATCCTTTTAGACCCTCTGTCCTCTTCTCTTACCTCAAGTTATGGTGAAATGGCCATTACCTTGGACAAGGGACCAGCTTCAACGTTGATGGTCCCAATGGTGGGCGTGGTGCCACCTCCCTTTGGTAACCCGGTCCTAACTGCTCCCTTTGGGCAGAAGGTTAATGCGTGAATTGTTTCAACTTTCCTACTTTGACTAGCTGTTCCAAGAAGTCATGCAAGGTCCTGCAGTCCTCGGTTGAATGACCTCGGTCCTGATGATATTGGCAGTACATGTTCTGATCCTGCTTGGTGGGGTCCCCTCCCATCTTATTGGGCCACTTGAAATAAGGCTCATTTTTTATTTTCTCCAGCACCCGATATACAGGTTCCTTAAACATCGAATTAACCGCCTAGGTGTTGCTTTGGGGAACTTGATTGAAAAAATATCTCCTCGGTCGATTAAAGCCAAATCTATCGGACCGAGGATCCCTCCACTAAGGCATGAAAACCTTTGCTTTCCCTTTGCCCTGTACTTGAACGTCTTCAACTCTTTTATGCTCGTCAATGCGATCCATCAGCTGATGCATGTTCTGAGCAAGCTTCATGGTGAGGGATTTCCTCAGGTCTGAATTCATGGGAAGCCCCACTTTAAAGGTTCTAATAGCCATATCCTTAAAATCCCCATCAATCTCGTTGAAAAGCTCCCAATTCCTATCCGAATAGGTTTTTAAGGTCTCTCCTTCCCTCATGGCCATGGAGAGCAGAGAATCCAGAGGTCTAAGGATCCTACTGCAAGTCACAAATCTGGCACCAAATCTTCTCGTAGGACCCTAGTGAACCCTCCTCCAATCCATTGAACCACCTCATGGCAATGGGCCCGAGGCTAGAAAGAACAGCTTACACATGAGAGCCTTGTTTCTAGAGTAAATGGTCATCCTTTGATTAAAATGGCTCACATGCTCCATTGGATCAATCCTTCCATTGTAGATTGTGAAAGTTGGTTGAGTAAAATGATAGGGGAGCTCAACCCTCTCAATATGACTCGAAAATGGTGACCAAGGGATCTAGTGCAGGGCCCTACTTATAGCATCATTTTCCATATTCTCAGGAGGTGAATTTCTAACCCTTCTTCAATGATGTCTCTCTCCACCTACTAAATGAGAGGATATTGTGAAAGACTCGCTTGGAGGGGTTCTGGATCGTTGCCGATAACTTTGTTCTCCCCTCCAAACTAAAGCTTTGGCTCAATGAAGGGGTTCTATTTTCCCTGAAATGCACTCTATGTCGAAGCCGCCTACGTAGACGATCAACCTCCAACCTAAGGTTACGCGTCTCTTGTTCACGCAATATTTGACTTCTAGGTCTCGAATGACTCCGACTAATGTGATCTGAATGGATGAATTTGGCCCTGATGCTTGGAGACTGAGCCACCTCACGGTCCCTTCTTCGCTCCAAGTTCATAAACTAATCTGAAACGTCATACAAAATTTAAGCCTTTTTTTTTTTTTTTTTTTCAAATGTAATTTCCCCCTCTTTTTTAACAGACTACGATTATAGTACATGAATTTTGTGGGAATCTTCCTTCTTAAATTATGTTACTTTCATCTGATAACTATTTATTATATTATTATATCAATTCAACTCAAAGCATAAGTTATTGATTACATTAAATCAGTCCAAACTATTTGAGATCGATTTGCCGTTACCTTTACTGCCACTTTTCAAATATTAAAGTGATTTTTTAAAAACTAATTATAAATCAATTGATTCAATTCTATTTGATGTCTTAAAATCGTATATTATGCCAGGACCACACAAGGTGTCTCCCTCTCTCTGTCTCACACACACAAATAAGTTGAAAAAAATTAAAAGTCAAGTTTCATAAACTGTTTAGGAATGTTCCATTTCGTTCTTAAGTTTACAATCATCTTAAGTTTACAATCATCAGAAGCCGAACATATGAACGTGTTGGAAAGCCATGCATACATCAATAAAATAATTTCACAAAAGAATATTTTTTTAAATTTTGGTAACAGTCCGTATAATATTTTTCATTGAACTTAACCACACATTGGAAAAAATGAAAAGAAAAATAAGAAAAAATTTCTAGTGAAGAGAATTGATGCTCTAAAATAATCAGGTTAGCCTACAATATATCACTATTATAGAGGAGGATAGAAATAGGAAGACAAGGAAAATCCGAGGAAGAGCAAGCCTCCAATTGCAGCAACTGTGCGTTGAGAGATCTTGGATGCTAGCATGCTTCCTCCCACTACGGCCACTGAGGTACAGATGGTATGTCCTATTATGGCACCCACAGCCACTCCAATAGCAGCTTTGTGTGTCGCCAGCTGCAGAATCACAAGTTATTGTTTGTAAGTGCGAAAAACTACAAGTAAACTACATATTACTATGTTAATACACTGCAGAATTCAAGCAAATACAACAGGATCCAGATGAATATGAAGAGGAAATAAACACAATGAAGTGCTCAACCTAGAAAATGAAGAACCAATAATGGCAATTCAGGGTTCAACAACTCAATCTTATAATAGTTGGCAGCTCTTCTCAAGAAACAATAAGCCTATTTTAATACTTAAGAATATAGGACCAGTTCCTAAGTCCATGAAACTGCATAACCAAAGCATAACATCAAATTTAATATCACACTAGAATCCATATAATATCATGACGCAAAGTTCAAAGTTAATACTAAGAGAAAGGATATGTGAAGCCAAACGCCTCAAAATTTACAAACTTATGAAGCCCTGAATAGTTCCGCACATGAGTGAAAGAATTGGCATACAAGCAACAATCATATACAAGAGTACATATTGAAAAAATCAAATTCATTCATGAAGTTAAATTACCCTGAAGAAATGTAAAATGGGCCATAACAAACTAAATGGAAGAAAGAAATAAACAAAGAAAAAAAAATCTTACAGCAATCGTTGCTATCTGGCTACGGTCTCCCCACTCTGCTAGAAATGTTAATACAAATGACTGCAAATGGTAAAACAGAAATTTTCAGCTACAGCAGTTAACATAAGACTTAAAAAAATATCCATCATGGACCCATAGACATTTCTTATTCATCTATTTATTCTTTAGGTTGAAGGATCACATAATACAGATATAAATTGATACGTGCTGCAAATGTTGAATTAACAAACAACAAAAGTAAAACAACATCAATTTCAGCATTAAGAATGTTATAAGGAAATAAGAACCACATGCACAAGGCATACCTCCAAAAATATTGGAGTACAAAATCTTGAAAGGAAACGGCGGTAGGTTGTTTTTCCTTGTCCAGCCTCAAGTTTCTCTTCTACCTAAATACACGAGACAGAAAAAGCCATTTCAGGGCAAAGGCAGTTTCAAATTCAACAAAAAGAAAATTCTAAATTGCATTTGCAAGCCCATAAATGCTACCTAATGCAATATCCTTCCATCAAAAGTAATAAATTAGAACATGCATAGGGGAGAGTCAAAAAATACAATAACAGAAAGAGAAAGCACTGGGGGAAAAAACTGAGTCATAAGAGCTGAAACATACAATTCTCTTAACAGTCTAGGTATATCTGGGCAATTTGCAAGAGGCATATCAGAGACACATTGATAAACATCAAAAGTTAAAACTCCACAACTTCCACACAAAAAATGCTAGAAATTTTCCAATTTTCTTTTCTTTTTTCATAAGTAATTTTTTTTGGAGGATTCACCTCATGTACACAGTTTATATGCACAAGGCATCCAAAAGAATTACATTTTTCTTTAAGATAAGTATATCCCAAAGAATTACAATAGATTTGAACTACAAAAGAAATGAGAGTCAATAAAATCTACAAAAGAATGAGTAGCCCTAAGACCCAAAGCTTGTGACCACGAAAATAATGATCTAGTGAAATATGTCTAGGAAGCACAGGTGCATATTCGGGTTCGGGTGCGGGAGCGGGTGCGGTGCCACGACTCGGCAATTTTTGAAAAAGTAGGATGTGGGTGCGACGAAATACATTTATTAATAAATTATTAAATATATTTTATTTAGATTTTATATATATTGCTAAGCATATTTTTTCATATAATGGTAAACATATACCAATTTAAGAGCAATAGTAGATAAAAAACCTTTGGGATCAATTTAATATTTATAGCTAATATTTTATATTTAGGGGGGTAAATTTTGCAAAATAATATTATTTTTTAATGATAAGTAATTATTTAAATTGATCCAATTACTAAATTATTTGGCTATTATTAAGCTAAATGAAATAAATTGTTGAATTTAATATAGTGTTTTAAAAAAATCATAATAAAGAAATTCAAATTTGGGGGTTTTATTATAAATAAACAAATGTGCTAGGATATTTATAAACAAGGAAGCTTCCAAGAAGCTCCATTGCCAAGTCCCACCACTACTCACATGCATTGCTTTATTAATATCACATTCCAAGGCTCCATTTGAAAGTCTACAGTCATCTATCTCCACATCATCGTCTTCTTCTTCTTCTTCTTCTTTTTTCCCCTCACAAATCATTTGGTTGCAGATCTTTCTTCTTCCTCTTCTTATTTGGACAGAATCGGACTAAATTGGGCTGTTTTGGCCAGTTTCTCGGCCAGCTTTGACGGATTTCGGCCAGAATCAGCACAAATCGAAAATGAAAAAAAAAAAAAAAAAAAGTGGCAAATCGGCGCATCGAAACGAGTCGGGTGCGGGTGTGGCGGTTCTGGAGCCGCACCCATGCTTCCCAGAAATATGTCTTCAATTGAACCACCAAGTTTTCCACATCATCAAAAGTGTGGTGGTTCGTCTTCCTCCACAATGTCCACAACAAGCATAGAGGAGTTAATTTCGTATTTCATTTTCATTTACCTGGAGAGTATTCATTATGGTCTCTAAATTCAGTGGGACTGATGCTCATCCTATATAATATATGTAAGCAGCATAACATTAAATGGCCACTGATCTGTTGTGCATAGAAAGAAATCAATGCATTGAGGAAACTGCTTCGACCCCTCTTAACTTTGCTGTAGCCATAACTAAATGCATAAGATGAACATAGCATGGGTGGAAAAGGCCAACCATAAATTATCAATTATTGTCTAATTAAGACAATATCTAACATAAACTCCAAGCACATGTGATGCAACCTGGATAAAATCCAAGAGTTAAAGTGGTGATGGAATCATATAACACAGATCTATTGCCAAAAAGCTTGCAAATATCATAGTTCTGCAATTTCCAGCTGATTGCCATTTATAACCAGCAAGCTTATGAGTAAATTGAAAAAGAAAACAGAAAAGTACACATCTAAAAGAATAAAACATTACATAAGCAAATATCAAACTGAAGTTGAGTGCATAAAATACATACTTCTTCCATCTCCTTTTTCTGAGAAGATTTTGAATCTGACCTCCATGCAATGTAAAGTAATCGCCCTCCAAAAATTAAATAAAGAACTGCATATGAAAAGAATACAAAAAGCTAATGTTCATTAACCTCATTCAGATGACAAGTTGACAACCAGTGTCATCTAATTAGATAAACAAATTGTAAAACCATCTAAACAATGCAACATAAAATGTAGGAGTTGAAAGAGGAAGGCAAAGATTCAGGGTTCATTTATATTTTCGAAGAGATGCAATGAAGACAACAGAACATAACAGTTTAATACTGTGATCTGAACTCATTAGCAAGCACCGTACTATAATTCATCAAGTAGAGGCATCAAATAATACAATCTCATGCGGGTCATATCACCACCAAAAGTTTTTTAAGCCTTTGGAGTTCAATCCTGAAGAGAAATAACCAGGCACAAACCTCATCTTAAACTGCTCATGTGTGGCTTGTACTCATAAGACGCTCATTATGATTTTCGGCCAACCAAACATGATGAACATAATACAACATCATGGTGCCAACAAGTACAAATCAAGTTCACCATATTATTATCCAAGTTCTTTATAGGTAGAATAACATTAGGGGTCTGTTTGGGACGCTTATTTTGATGAAACTGAAACTTTTTGTTAAAAATACTATAGATAAAGGTAAAAGTTAGTTGAAACAGTACAGTGGGACTTATAAATAGTACCAAAAAGTGCAGTGGGCCCATAAATAGTAGCAAAAATAAGCTAAATAATAAAATAATCTGGCTTTTTAATTTTTGCCAAACACACACTAGGGTACAATTACCAAATATTCAAAAATAATTTGAAGCCAACATTACAAGAACACTGTCATTTTTATATGCTTCACTTATCTAAAAGCAACGTGCAAGTGAGGAAAGAATCCATTAAAGAGGCTGTAAACAAAAATTTCCATGAAGAGAGACAAATCAAATCAACACTATATCAACATGTATGCATCAGCATTTGCAGATGAGATACATAGCAGTATGTTGAAAGCACTGAGTGAATATAAGAGGTGAAAAAAAAAGTGATTACAGGCTAAGTGACCAAAAGAAGAAAGCAAAGTAACTACAAATACAAAAATATAAACTATACATATACCTGTAGCTGCACTATTGGTATGCTTTCTAGATATTAAATTCGGCACAATCCTACCAAGTCCAGTGGAAAGTACCTAATTGACATGGACAACTTCTTTAATCTTGATAACAATAAGAGAGAGCAGTCAGTAGTGCTTTGTAGTTGCTGAAAAGTCATTCCATTACAGCACCAAGAAATGCATTACCTCATCAGAACCACAAACCACGAGCAGGGGTAAAAGAAATAATGCAATTATCGAACTAAAAATAAATAAAAGGAAATAGAAAAATAGTGAACTTACAGTCATTACAATCAAGGCAGTCAAAGCACCAGATAAAACAATTGACTTGGGGTGACGCATCGCCATAAGAGCTGCTATTATAAATGTCTCATCTCCAATCTAGCAGCATGATTGTCAAATTTCACCAAAGCAATGAACAGAAATCCGGTAAAGAGAGCAAAATCAATTATACAAGCAACAAAAAGGGCAAGCTTAATCACTTGTCTGTTAACATGACTCGGTACATCATTTCATGCTTTTTCTCTCTTAAAATAATGTTACTAGTGCCCATTTTCCACAGTGGTTTGAAAACACACCTTTTCAGAATACAGCCTTTTTAAAACTTCGCTCTTTTTTTTCTAGGTACAGCCTTTTCAATAACTCCATTTTCACAAAAGCTGGAAAGCTTGTACCAAAAAGTTACTAAGAGAATAAATAAATGCAAGCAGTTAAAAGACCATAATTTGCTAAAACTGGTGCTAAATAAATAAATAAAAGCAGGAATTGAATGCACCAACCTCACTGACAAGAATCATTGAAAAACTTGTGAAAAATGCATCGAAAATTCCAAGACCTTCAGAGTCCAATTTGAGACCAGTCTTGTCCCCAATACTCTCAAGGTCGCTCAAACTAATCTGTACAGAGAAATTAACATATAAATATTGTTAAAAAAAAACACATTAAAAAGAACCAGAAACTAAACTTCTAAATTAAATACAACTCAAATTTATACAATGCTACTAATTCTAATTAAAAAGACAGAAAATTACATGTATCACAAGCTATGGTTGATTGTTAAGAAAAAGTATGGAAGAATCTTATGATTCAAACTCGTAGGGAAAAAATGAAATTAAGAAAGGGAACCTTACATTTCAAATGACAAATAATAGTTTCGCATTTTCATAAGTAATTTTGTTAAATAAGTGCAAAAATAGGTGCAAGTGCAACTGTGCACCCTAAGTACACAAAATATATACTTGTTAAGTCCCACATGCACCTGGTCACCCTTGAACCCACGACCTGAGCCTCCACCTTGCTCTTCAACTAAAGGAGATTCCACTTGAGTTAGAGCTCATTGGCATACACAAGATGTATACAAGAGCAATGGTTGTTTCTCTGGATTATAAATTATCTCTTGTTTTCAAGGGACAGAGAGAGGGGAAATATTTGACTTCTTTCAGGTGGGATTTCAATTCCATTGGAACCAAACCAACTACTATTAAAAAAATTAATAAACCTAATGGAAAATTAAGCATACCCACTACTTCCTAAATCTCAAAAAGAAAAGGCAAAGCACCAAATAGACAAGTCTAGAAATTCATTTCCTGAAAAAACCAAATCAATAGAAGAAAAAAAAAATCTAATACAAGTTTTCAAATGTTCTCTTCAGCATAGTTAATAATTGGGGTTTGATTTGTCTCGGAAACAACCCAACATCAAAATAACCTAATTTGACCATTAATCCGAAAACCAAATGCAACCACAATAGACAAAAACATAAATGTTTCTATTTCCTCTTTCTACTCAAATTTTCTCAGCAACTAAACAAACACGAGTTCTCAGATTTTCTCTTCGGCATAGTTAATAATTAGTTCGAATTGTCTCAAAAACAATCCAACATCACTAATTTAACCATTCAATTATCCAAAACTAAATGCAACCCAAATTAGGCAAACACATAAAACATGTAAAAGTTCCCTTTTTCTCTTCTTCTTTCTAATAAAATTTTCTCAGCAGCCAATCAAACAAATCCTTAAAAAAAAAAAAAAAAAAAATACACACACACGAACCTTGCTACGGCGACCCAGATCTTTGGATCCAGTAGACTCTTCCTTGTCAGTATCAAGCTCGAACTCCTAAAATTCACAACAAACACAATCACAATCACCATCAAACACCACATATATGCATAGAGAGAGAGAGAGAGAGAGAGACCTGAGCGAGAGCGAAGGAGGTGAAGAGGAGGAAGACAAGGATTGAGAGAAGAGAGAGCGAGAAGAAGGTTCTTCTAGGGTTTGATCGCAAACCCATTTTTTTGGTAGTGAGAGTTTTTGTTAATATGTCTCAGAGAAAATAAGAAATGGAAAATTTCTTAAATCTCTGGGTGAGAGAAAGAGAGAGATTTCAAATTTTAGTGTTTATTTGTTTGTTTGCTGAAATTAAACGGAAAAGGTTTTTCTTTTTAGTGAGATCTGGTGTGCGTGTGTACGAGAGACAGATCATGGGTGATGATCTGATCTCCAGAAGGTGGAGTAGAAATACGTTAGCATATACTGCTGAGTACACGCTACACTTTCTATCTTTTAGCTAAAATCTAATAATTTGTATCCATTCTAATTTAGAATTATTATATTTTTTAATTAAAAAAAAAAAAAAAACTCTCACAAATACATAATACTCATCACAAATGAATAATACTCATCATATTTCTAGTTTTTTTTTTTTTTTTTTGTGATTAAAAGATGTAATAATCTTAAATTATAATATATGTAAATTATTAAATTTTACTTTAGAAAATCGTCCTCGACACAATCCGAAGAGATCAGTTCTTATATATTTCTCTCAAGTTTGATTACAAGTTCAACTCTAGATTGCTACAGTATTTTTCTCTTAATTTTTCGATCCCCTCCTCTTAGGGTCTTCTTTCTATTTTATATTATCCTCTTCCTTCATCTCTACCCTCCACATGTAGACTAAATTGCTGGTGTTGATTATTGTTCCATCAGCACCTTCTTGAAGTCTTTGGGGATTAGCTGTAAGGCTGAAAGTTACTGTTCAGGTACCACTTCCTCATTAATGTAGCCAGAGAGTTAGCTGCAGAGCATTTAATGCGGTGATAGCAATTTTCCCTTTAGATATTTCATAGCCTCCCTCTGTCCTGTTCCTTCTTGATACTTACCCTTATTAGTGGAATTGTCCGAAACGTTGCTCTCAATGTCAGACTACACCTTCTGATCTCGGCTTTGCTCAGTCGAGGAAGCATTCCTCCTCGGATCACCTCCCTGGAACATCACGCCTAAATCCCTTCCTTTATTTATTAGTGCTGACCTCTATCATATGTTTATCCATCCTCAGACTATGAGGTGTCCTCAGATTGGACTCCCGGCCCAATATATTCTACTGGGCCTAACATCCCTACAATTGCTCCTCAAAATTCCCTTCTTTTACTCCTTGGGCAAAAAGGAGGATTCTGATATCGCCACAACCACTCTGCCTTTATCATACATCACCTCTGTCTGCGCAGGTGCCTTTTTAGCTGCCCAACGCACACTCCTGACGTTTCGGCATTTGAGACACGCCTTCATTAAATTTTTGCTGCTCCATGTTCCCCACGTTCTACGACACGATGCAGATCCAATAGCTAGAGATTTTATTGGAACTTGGGTGGGAATTTTCCCACTTGTCACTCTCTTTCTAATATAAATATTGCCCGAAAACCTCATTTACCTCACTTTAGTATTCATACACTGAACCTTTGCACTCATAAATACCAAAAGCTAGTCCAAGGAGAGTTTCCTATTTCACGTAAGTCATTTCAACCCTTTCTGTTTTCTTTTCCTTTTATTTTTCTTTTCACATAGTTCTTTCCTCCTCGCTCCTCTTAATTTCCCTTTCTCTCCTTCTCACTTTTACCTATCTCCAACTAAATGGGTAGATTCACTTACTTGGTAGACTTTGTGGAAAGTATTGAGAACTTTAAAGCTCAATACAAAATCCCGCTGGGAGTCTCCATTAGGTATTGTAAGGAAGGGGAATGGCACGAGAGAAGGCAAGAGGGAGAAGTGGTCATCCCAATGATTGCCTTTACAGAGGGTGAGATGAGAATTCCCATGGAAACCATCACTAGGGACTACCTAAGGGCTCATAGATTAGCTCCCACCCAATATGCCCCAAACATGTTTAGGATTTTAGGGAGTGTAGACGCTCTTAATGAGAAATTGGGCTTAGGGCTTACCCACCATGATGTCAACTGGGTCTACAACCTTCACCACCTAAAGGGGCAGAGGTATTACTTAAAAACTAGGCATCTTGAGGTCAAACTTATCCTATGCCTTTCTGATTCCAACAAAGGCATGAATAAGGATTTCCTGATCATATCAGGGGAGTGGCACGATGGCCTCCCCTGCCTGACGAGGGAGGGGCAACCAGGTGGAGTTTTAGGTCTAGGCTTATTTCTTTTAAGTTACCTTTTCTTCACTTTGACACATTCTGGTCCTATTTTCTTCCTTTTGTGTTGGTATTTGAAATTTCCATTGATTTGCACCGTTCCTTTCTCTGATTGTTTCTCATAATGGTTTTGCAGATCATCACGCCACCATCCCGAACTTCAACCTTTTCAACCAACCAAGCCTAGACAAGATTCTTTAGGCCAAGGTGTTTGTTCACAAAGACGGTTAACTGAGAGCAGCCCACCTAATCCTTGACTACAAGCCTTTGTCATCCAGCTTCTAGGCGCCAAAGTGCCAGATAAAGGCAAGGGATCTGCACCTACACTAGATAAGTGTCGCAGCTCTCGGTTTCCTTACCACTGGCCCTATCCCAGAAGGCGTACCTCTAGCAACTGTGCCACTTTAGTATACAAGCGGAGAGGCCACTCCCTCCCATCCTATCATCAAAGAAGAGGAAGAATAAAAAGAAGAAGAGATAGTAGACGTCTCGGACTCAGAAGACGTCTATGAGGTTTTTAACCAGCCTTTGTTCCTAGAGATTCCAACTAGTGACCTTGGCCAGCCTTTCCCAGCCCAAGCCAGTCATCACCAAGAAGTTACTAACATACCAGATGCTATGGGCATACAGCGCAAGCCGAGGTCGACCCTCCAAAAGCTACTAGAGTCCTAATCAGGGGGGAAATGCGCCTGGGAAGGTAGCCCAAACCAGGCTTCCTACCCCTCTACCCACCCAGCCCCTCTGAATTGATCCTGCTGACCACAAGAGGAAGAGGGAGCAGAAGGGTAAAGAGGTGGTGGACGGAGGAAAAACTCACCCCTCTTAGGAGGCTGAACCCTAAAGAGGGGCCAAACAAGCCAGGGTAGGGCAGACGACGACTGACAAGAGACATGAGTCTTAAGTTGGACCTCCGGTCTAGAACCCTACCCTCATGCTGGACGGAGCCCCCCTGCCCGCTAACGCGTCCATCAAGGAGTTCCAGCAGGGGCACGCTGGCTACGTTGCCAATGCGGTGGAACAAGTACAGCTGCTCCTCGGCATGGCCAACCTCAGATCAATGAGGAAACACGAGGTGTTCCTCAGCCTAAAAAAATATCTTGTAATAGTAAGTCTTTCAATTAACTCCTTTTTTTTATCACTTTCTTTTCTTTTCCTTTCTCTCCTTTTAACTCTGTCCCTTCCCTCCGCAGGCTATTCAAGCCACATTCAGAGCCGAGGAGATGATAAACTACTCCCACCGGCAGATGAAAGAAGAAGAAAGGAGGCGCATTGTGGCCGTAGAGGCCTTCCATGTGGCCATAGAGGCCTTCCATGTGGCCGAGAAGAGTGTGCAGGAGCTGAAGATCAAATTGACCGAGGCGGAACGAGATAAAAAGAGTGCTGACACCGCCTTGGAAGGGGCTGAGAGGCAAGCTGAAAGTCAGCGGAAGCAACTTTGCTAGATTGAGGATCGGCTGTCCACCTCTAAGGAGTAGATTGTAGTCCTAAAGAAAAAACTAGAAGAGTCCGAGAAGGCTCGAGATCAGGCAGAGAAAGCCAGGGATCAGGCCGAGCATGACTAGTATGATATAGGAGTGGCAGAGACCGAGGAAGCCCTCAGGGCTGAGGTCTCGGGGGTATGTAGGAACTACTACCTCCAAGTATGGAATGAGACTCTCAACCAAGTTGGGGTTAAGGCTTCTTCTGTACTTAGGAGGGCAGAAAGTGTATACTACCCCCCTGTCATCTGAGCATCTGGCCCGGCCAGCTCTAAGACTAATACTACCCCTGAGATGGCAGAAGTGGGAAAGGCCAGTTCAGCCAAGGCCTTATCCTCCCTTGACAACCCTTCTGAGGTGGCCAAGCAGTCTGGGGTTATTGAAAAAGAATTGAACACAACCAAGGGAGTGGCCCCTAATGCCACGAAGCCCCTAACTGCCTCCCAGGACCTCCCTACAAAGAAAGAAGTTCCTACCAGGATGGAGATAGTCCTGGCCACTCTTCCCGTGCCTACCAAGGGTGATCTTGCAAGCAAGGGCCCTGAGGCCTCAGAAGTAGCATCCACTCAACCCATCAAGGCACCATCCAAAGAAAAAATTGTAATAAAAAAGAAATAGTTTTTAGTGTAGTTCTCTTTTCTTTTCTTTTTAACTATTGTCTTTATTTTCAAAGTTTGTAATGAAGCTACCCTTTTATAACTAATCTGCCTTTTTCTAAGGCTTAACTTGATGAAAATTATAAAGATTTCCTTTATTCTTGTAATACTCATATAAATCTTGATATGATTCTTATCTTACTTAGCACTTTAACCAATTTGAAAATGAGACACAATTCACTTAGTTATCTGTGTAAATGATGATGTGTTTGAAATCCAAACAAAACATATCATTTACATCAAAAACATACACAATGGTAAAAATATCCACCCATGTCTGATTCCACTTAACCTTCCACTTATTAGTAAGTCTAAAGAACTAGAGGCACAACCAATTCTTAAATAGGTAATAGATATACTTGATATACTTACAAATGCTTTAAGTGATACTCATGAATATCCCTTTACTCAAGCTACTACCATGAAGATCTCTGGCATTATGCATGGTTGGTTCCATTTGATACTTTAAACGAACAATAGAATCTTTTAATTTACCCAGAGCATGTGGTCCGAGGAGCCATACATGGTTAAGGTTCTGTTTAACACTTAGAGAAATAACTGAAAATATCAATTTACCCAAGGTATGTGGTTCGAGGAACCATGCATAACCAATATTCTGTTTGATATTAGGCAAAATGATATAAGGCATTAAATTACCCAAAGTATGTGATTCGAAGAACTAGGCATAACTAAGGTTCTATTTAACACTTAGGAAATAACCGAAAATATCAATTTACCAAAGGTATGTGGTCTGAGGAACCAAGCATGACCAAGGTTCTGTTTGATACTTAGCAAAATATCATGAAGTATTAATTTACCCAAAGTAGGAGGTCCGAGGAACCAGGCATAATTAAGGTTCTGTTTAACACTTAGTAAAAATGACTTATTATATCAATTTACCCAAGGTATATGGTCCGAAGAGCCAAGTATGACCAAGTTTCTGTTTGATACTTAGAAAAGATGATCTGAAGTATTAATTTACCCAAAGAAGGTGGTTCGAGGAACCAGACATAACTAAGGTTCTGTTTAATACTTAGTCAGATAATAGGAGATATCAATTTACCCAATATATGTGGTATGAGGAGCCAGGCATTACCAATGTTCTGTTTGATACTTAGCAAAATAGCATGAAGTATTAATTTACCCAAAACATATGGTTCGAGTAGCCAGCCATGACTAAGGTTCTGTTTAACACCTCGCCAAATAATAAGTAACGCCTAATGTCATTAACAAAAGTATGTGATCGGTGCAAAACTGCAAGTGCACAGTATCGTAGTTTTATAGTAAAGTGATGAGAAGATTATCGTCCTCAGGGATTGGTAACTTACTTTTGACAAATACCAAAATTATGTTAATCTCGATTTTATCTAGAGAAGTCACTAAGGTTGTTGTAATTGGAATTTAAAATAAAATCAAATTAAAGAAAATACGCAAAGGAAAGGAACGATAATGCTCGAAAATCAAGTTAATGGGAAAAAAAACTTCTAGGAAATCGATTTCACCTAATCCCTCACTATGCTTTACTCATCTAGCTAATTGAATTTAATTCTCTCTGTTTGTTAGCAATCTCCAAAAAACATCCAAAAGCCTCTTTCGACAGTCAATTGGAAACATTCTTGTTCATCAATTTACACAAGAGTATGCAATTTAATAAAGCAAGAAAGCATTAAGACCAATGATTTTAATACTACACAGGTTCATACAAGTCTTTCGATCTCTATATTTACCTATGCCAAAATATTCAAGATCTATCCTATAATTCCCTCTTTCGACGGCAAATCACAAGATCAAAATCATCTAATTAATGACCGGTTAATTAGAAGCAATAAGCTCAGAATAAATCAGACAAACATGAAGAGAATTAATTCAAATTAACATGGAAAAGCAAGCATAGTTCGGAATTAGATTACACCGTTTTCCTAGAATAAAGAAAATTTAATTCATGCTGAAAATTAAACTCAACAGAAACGAATTCACCATAATGTTTCTGAGAAGATTTAAAGGAAAAAATGAACACAAAAATTTGCTTTAGCCTCCCCTTTCTTTCTGCGTCAGCTTCAGCCTCTTTTCTGCTTCAGCCTCTCCTTTCTTTCTGCGTCAGCTTCAGCCCTCTGTTTCAGCGTTTTTCCTCTGTTTCAGCGTTTTTCTCTTGTTTCAGCATCTTCTGCTTCAGTTCAGCCTCCCTTTTCAGTTTCGACCTCTCTGTCCAGCAAAGAACGTGTTCTCTCTGCTCAGTCTCAGCGCCTCTTTTCTTTTCTGTTTCAGTTCTCTTTCAGCGCCTCTTTTTTTCAGTTCAAGAAAAAAAACGTGTTGCACCCTAAAGCCCCCAACGTGTTGCTCAAAAGCCCACTCTCTTTTCTTTTCTTCAGGAGAAACTGTGTTGCCCTTTTTTAGCCCAACACATTCCTCTCTTCAGCCCAAAACCTTGCTCTTTTCAGCCCAAAAACCTTGCTCTTTTCAGCCCAATATTCTCTCTAGCTGCTTCACGTCTCTTTTATTTGGTTAAATCTTCATTTCCTTCAAATCTACAATAAAATTTAAATAACAATAATGAAGTCTAAAATCAACAAAAATAAATAAAATTAGACTAAAGTTTAAAGTTGAGAAGTGATAAATTATGCCAAATTATGCAAGTCATCAGTATGTCAGAAAAGACTTTCATTAATAGTAATACCTTTGCAGGTTATTTACATTCCAAGGGCATGGTATAACATTTTCATCTATGTCTTCAAGATAATAAACACCTATTCCAGCCACCGAGGTGATGCGATATGACCCTTCCTAGTTGGGTCCCAATTTTTCCCATGCTGGGTTCTTTGTAATACCCAAAACATTTCTTAAATCCAATCACCAGGCGCTAGCAGCCTTAACCTTACATTTGAATCATACCCTTGCTTGAGCTTGTGTTGATAGTATGCTAGCTGAACCATAGCATTTTCTCTTCATTCTTCAATCAAGTCTAAACTCTTTTCTAACAAGCTATCATTGTTGCTCAAAGTGAAAGAGCTCGTCCTCAGTGTTGGGAATTTGGTCTTGAGAGGAATTACAATCTCGACCCCATAAGTCATTGAAAAGAGGGTCTCCCTAGTGGACCTTCAAGGTGTAGTCCAAAGAACGTGTGGCAACTCTTCCACCCATTTTTCCCTTTGCATCATCCAGCCTCTTCTTGAGCCCACTCACTATGACCTTATTGACAGCCTCGGCTTATCCATTCCCCTATGGATATGCCGGGGTGGAATATCTATTTGTTATACCCAGGTTACAGCAATGCCTCCCGAAGGCTTTGCTATCAAACTGAAGACCATTGTCCGAGATAAGCGTACGGGAGATCCCAAATTGAGTGACAATATTTTTCCAAACAAACCTCATGGCATCCATATCCCTGATATTTGCTAGTGGTTCAGCTTCAACCCATTTGGTGAAGTAATTCGTGTCGACCAGCAACTATCTCTTATTCCCTGCTGCTTTAGGAAAAGGTTCTACAATATCCAAACCCTATTGAGTAAAAGACCAAGGGCTGGACAGAGGATTAAGGACACCTCTTGGTTGATGAATGTTTAGGGCAAATCTTTGGCATTGGTCGCATTTCTTCACATATTCTTGTGCTTCCCTCTGCATATTTGGCCACCAATATCCCTGAGTGAGTGCTCTGAAGACAAAGACCTCCCTCCTGTGTGGCTTCCACAAATCCCTTCATATAACTCTTCTAGAAGTAGTTCAACTGCTTCAGGGTGTATGCATAGCAAATATGGTCCAGAAAAATAGCGCTTGTACAACTTTTGGTCCTCGAACAACCAAAACCGATGAATCTTTCTCTGTACTTTGTCAGCCTCGAACTTAACCTTGGGCAAGATGTCCTCTTTAAAGAATAGCACAATAGAGTCCATCCAGTTAGGACCCACCATAATCTGATGAATATGAACCACGTCTCTCTTTATTTCAGTAGGTTTACACAAGTCTTCCACAAGGATTACTCGAGGTAAACTTTGTGCCGAGGAAGTTGTGAGCATGGCAAGAGAGCCAGCATGTGCATTTATACTTCTAGGGATTTGCAATAAAATGAAAAACTTAAATCCTGACTGCAAGTGTCTAACCTGATTTAAATATTCCTGCATTCTAAAATCTCTGGCTTCCAACTCTCCTCCTACCTAGCCTACAACCAATCTCGAATATGAAAATATCTCCACTATCTTTCCTCCCA
This sequence comes from Quercus aquifolioides, assembly GCA_019022515.1. NCBI lineage: Eukaryota > Viridiplantae > Streptophyta > Magnoliopsida > Fagales > Fagaceae > Quercus > Quercus aquifolioides. The sequence continues at coordinate 56,038,647 of CM032326.1, read as the reverse complement.
TTCCCTGAACCATAGTCATCCCTACCAATAGAGCCTCATACTCGACCTCATTATAGGTGGCTGAGAAGTCCAACCTTAAGGATTTTTCAATAACGATCTTCTCAGGAGAAATTATAACTAGCCCCACCCCAGATCCTCTTTGATTCGCTGCACCATCAACGTGTACTTTCGAGGGTAAAGGCTCTTGCAAGGAGATCATGTCAACTAATTTTTCATCCATGTTCTGCTTCTCAACTTTTTCTTTAAATTGGGTTTCAACAAACTCGGCCATTAAATCAGTAAGGACCTGACTCTTGATAGAGGTGCGAGGCATGTACTTGATATCAAAAGCTCCTAGGATCGTACCCTACTTGGCAATCCTTCCTATGTAATTAGCTCTCCGAAGTAGGGATCTAAGCTGAAGTTGGGTCAAGACAATAACTGTGTGGGATTGGAAGTAATGGGGAAGCTTACGCGTAGCATGCACCACTGCTAAAATGGCCTTTTCCAGTGGTAAGTAACAAACCTCAGCCTCGTGCAATGATTTTCTCACATAATAAACAAGCCTTTGCACACCACTATCAACCTGTTCTAGCACCAGGCTCACCGCATGGGAAGCCATAGCAATGTAAGCAAACAAAACCTCATCCACCTTGGGTCTAGACATAATGGGTGGCTGAGAAAGATATTCCTTCAACTGTTGAAAGGCCAAGACATACTCCTCAGTCCATTCAAATCCCTTCCATTTGTTCAACAATTGGAAGAAAGGCTTGCACCTGTCTGCTAACCAAGAAATGAATTAGTTCAGGGCAGTTGTCATCCCTGTTAACTTCTGGACCTCTTTGGGATTTCGAGGTGGCTGTAAATTGTTAATTGCTTTAATTTGGTTAGGGTAGACTTCAATTCTATGGTGAGTGACCATGTACCCCAAGAACTTTCCTGAACCAACACCAAAAGAACACTTGGAAGCATTAAGTCGTAGTTTGTGTCTCTTCAAGATCTCAAAGATATTCCCGAGGTCGTTAACATGCTCGGATTCTAACTTACTCTTGACCACCATGTCGTCTATATAAATCTCAATGTTTTTTCCTAGCTGTGGTTCAAACATCCTAGTCATCATCATCTGATAAGTAGACACTGCATTCTTTAGACCAAAATGCATCATCTTGTAGTGGTAATTCCTAGTAGGAGTGACAAAAGCTGTCTTCTCCTGATCATCCAAAGCTAAAGGTATCTGATGGTACCCTTGAAAGGCATCCAAAAAACTCATCTGAGGATGCCCTACTGTTGCATCAACTAACTGATCAATTTGAGGCATGGGGAAGGGATCCTTCGGACAGGCCTTATTCAAGTCTACACATACCCGCCACTTCCCATTTTTCTTCTTCACTACCACTGCATTAGCTAACCACTCAGGGTAGAACACTTCCTTAATAGCCCCAGCCTGTTTAAGCTTGTTCACCTCCTCCTTGACAACATTAGAATGCTCTTTAGATGAGCGCCGAGGTGGTTACTTCCTAGGGAGGATAGTTGGGTTGACATTCAGATAATGGCAAATGAAGTCTAGATCCACCTCATAAGCTTCATAAGCATTTCATGCAAACACATCAATATTCCTCCTTAGAAATGCTAACAGTTCTTCCTTCTCCCAAGGAGACAGCTAAGCTTTAACCTGAAAAAACTTCTCCGGATCACCATCTATAACAATTTCCTCCAACCTCTCCCACTTTGCCTCTTCCAACACCACATCCGTAGATAGGATCGAAATTCTTGATTGCTATGAGCCCCCCTCAGCAGAGGCCGATGACTCAGCTTCAGGCTAATGCATAATTGCAGCCACCAGGCACTGCCTAGCTATGGATTGACTCCTAACAAGCTCTTCAATCTAGTCTCCCAATGGATATTTTACCTTCAAATGCAGAGTTGAAGAAACGGCCCCTAGGGCATGAAGCCAGGGTCTTGCAAAGATGGCCGTGTAGGGAGAATAAGCATCCACCACGATGAAGTCCACCTCTACCATCTCTGAACCTGCTTGCATGGATAGTCTAATCTGACCCCTTGGAATGACAACTTTGCCATCAAAGCTTACCAAATGTGAATCACAGGCTGTCAAATCTCCAGACTTCAAGCTTAGCCCTTTGTACAAGTCAGGGTACATAATCTCTACACCACTACCCTGGTCTACCAACACCTTCTTCACATCATACCCTCCTATCTTGAGGGTGACTACTAAAGCATCATCATGTAGCTGTGTAGTTCCAACTTTGTCCTTATTCGAAAAACTCAACGCCGGTCAGATCTCTACTCTAGCCCTCTTCGGCTTAGAATTAAAGTCTTCGGCGGGTGGCCGAGCCACAGACATCACTCTGGAGGGACGAGAACCAGTTCTCCCAGGAGTAGTAAAGATAACATTAATTGTGCCCAAACGGGGGCCTTGAAGAAGCATTCCCCTGAGCCCCCGACCCTGCTCGGTCTTCCTGCCCATTGGTCGATACAAAAACTATTTTAACCTTCCATCTCTGACCAGTTGCTTCAGATGATTCCACAAAGTTCTACAGTCCTCGGTGGTATGTCCTCGTTCCTGGTGGTACTAGCAATGAAGACTTTGGTTGTGCCTCATGGGGTCTCCTCTTATCTTGTTTGGTCATTTGAAGTATGGCTCATTCTTGATTTTCTCCAAGACTTGATGTACTGGCTCTCGGAACACCGTGTTAACCACCTGAGGAGCCGTAGACCCAAATTGCCCAGCAAATTCCTTTCGAGGTCAGTTATTATTGTATCTGTCTAACCTAAAATCCTTCTTGTCTTGAGGGATAACCTTAGCCTTTCCTTTCCCTTACTACTAGTCTTCCTTAACCCGCTTGTATTCGTTAATACAGTCCATAAGCCGACGCACACTCCTTACTGGCTTCTTGGTCAAGGACTTTCTCAAATCATGCTCGGCAAACAAGTTGACCTTGAAAGTCCTTATAGCCACGTCATCAAAGTCCCTATCGTTCTCATTGAACATCTCCCTGTATCTGTCCGAGTACGTTTTTAGGGTCTCCCCTTCTCGCATGGACATGGACAATAGGGAATCTAAGGGCCGAGGAACCTTACTGCACGTAATAAAATGAGATCTAAACGCCCGGGTGAGCTCCTTAAAAGAGTCAATAGAACCTGCTCCTAGGCCATTAAACCACCTCATTAACACATGCCTCAAACTGGATGGGAATACCTTGCACATTAGGGCCTTATTCTTGGAGTGCACTGCCATCCTCTGGTTGAAGTGGCTTTCATGTTCCACAGGGTCTGTACGACCATTGTACATGGTAAACGTTGGCTGAGTGAAGCGCCAGGGAAGTTTTCATCCCTCAATCCTGCATGTGAAAGGTGATCTGGAAATTTGGTTCAACACCCTACTCATAGCATTGTTTCCCAGGCCTTTGCAAGATGCATCTTTACCTCTGCACCTGCGGTGGTAGTCCTCATCGCACGCGAAAGAGTCACTGGGGGGGAGTCCTTGACCTAGGCCTATGACTGCCATCTCCCTCCCCATTGGAAGAGGAAGCAAAAATTGAGGGAGTTCTCCTCCGTCTTTTGTGGCGCAGCTTCCTCCTCAAATGATCAATCTCCAACTGCATGTTCCTGGCGTTCTCTTTGTGAGAGACGTGGCTCCCAGTTTGAGATTGACTTCTACTAGTATGGGTGGTATGCACACTTCCTTCCGGTTCCTTCTTCGTTCAAGATAGAGGAAATGATCTTGATGTCGAGACCCCATAGATTCCTCCTGGTATGGACCTAAACTTACCATTTTTGAATGTTAAACTCACTACAACACCAGAATTTCCCACAGACGGCGTCAATTGTAAGGACACAATTTGGCTCCCAAGCCCAAAGGATGGATGAACTTAGGCCCAAAGAGCCCAATACAATGAATTTGTAGAGAGTGGGTTGGAAAACTGGGCTTTAATAAGTTAGACAACAAGTACAGTGGATCTAGACGACAAGAAAATGAAGATAGACGGGTTTAATCTAAAGAAAATTGTCCTCGGCATAATTTGAGGAGATCAATTCATATATATTTCTCTCAAGTTTGATTACAAGTTCAACTCTTGATTGTTACAGTATTTTTCTCTTATTTTTTAATCCCCTCCCCTTAGGGTCTTCTTTCTATTTTATACTATCCTCTTCCTTCATCTCTACCCTCCACGTGTAGACTAGATTGCTAGTGTTGATTCTTATCCCATCAGCACCTTCTTGAATGTTGGTGTTTATTCTTATCGCATCAGCACCTTCTTGAAGTATTTGGGAAGTAGCTATAAGGCTGAAAGTTACTGTTCAGATATCATTTCCTCATTAATGCGGCCAGAGAATTAGCTGCAAAGCATTTAATGCGGTAGTAGCAGCTTTCCCTTTAGATATTTCATAGCCTCCATCTGTCCTGTTCCTTCTTGATACTTATCCTCATCAGTGGAATTGTCCGGAACGTTGCTCTTGATGTCAGACTGCACCTTTTGACCTCGGCTTTGCTTAGCCGAGGAAGCATTCCTCCTTGGATCACCTCCCTGGAACATCACGCCTAAATCCCTTCCTTTATTTATTAGTGCTGACCTCTATCACATGTTTATCCATCCTCGAACTATGAGGTGTCCTCGGACTGGGCTCCCGACCCAATATATTCTACTGAGCCTAACATCCCTACAATAATAAATAAATAAATAAATAGTTTTAGATATTTTTTATGGGAAAGGCTCGCACGTGAGCAATATTATATTTTAATTTTAAAAATGAATTTTCTTGTAAAAAATGAAAAGAAGTTGTAGTGAAAGGCACAACAATTGTTAGGGATAATTAATTTCATATAGAAGAGATGCGATTGAGAAAAATAAAGTTAAATTGTAGGAGTTTCAATTAATAATGATATGTACATTACCATTCCAAAAAACAATAAATTGAATCTAATGTAGAATTACACAAATTGATAAATATAGACATAGGTAGGATAATTTATTTATTTATTTATTTTTTTTAAAAAAAAAGTTCTTAAACAACCAACTACCACTTTATATGAGCCTTGAATCATACAATATTTTTGTAAAGTCTTTCACCTAAATTCATCTAATATGTCTAATATGCAATCCAACAAAATTGTTGATATGTGACCCTAAAAAAGAGACCAAAAAAAGAGTAAGAATTAAAAATAAGACAAACAGCCAACATTAAGTAGGAGACAACATTGGTATTGCACCATTGTTACTTTGTAATTAAGTAAGATATTCAATCTCATTAATCATTGCAATCCTATAGTGGTCAAAAAAAAAAAAAAAATTTGACCTAGTGAGAATAAATTTCAAAACTTGATAATGTTTAAAATAACACAGTCCTAACAAAAAATAAATATAAAAACTTGATAACATGATGTGAATGCTTTTATAAAAGTAACATACCAATATTTAACAAAAACCAATTACGAATTGTGAAATCCTCATCAAAAGACAGACTGCTAGTAGCTGTGATAAAGAAGTCTTTTGCTTTTGTAAATAGAGTTTATTCTTCTTGAATTTTGATGATGGTGTATTGTATTAGACTCCAATGGCAATGCAAACTCACTCACAACCTGTTCATAAAAATTAAATTCAAATTCAAATCATCTATTCGTTTGTGGATGTGTTCAATAGTTGGCAAATGCATAACATCAATGGACAAATGCAAAATCCTCAAATTTATATGAATAAAAATATTTAATAACATAAATCCATATAAGAAAGAGCCTAGTTTAAAACATAAATAATATAGTCTCTAAAATGACCATACTAGAGAAATTAAATCACTTCCAGAATTATTTCAGTTTTCCACCATCACCGCTTCACATATTATGCACTTCTTTGCCTGCAGAAAAGAAAAGCTATGGTACAAAAAAACCTGTTGATGACCATAAAAAAGTCTTAAGAAAAAAAAAAGCTGAATATAATTAGAAAAAAAAAAATCTAGCCCAAGAATAAGGGAGACCTTATCGTGATTGTAGAAGATTGAATTTTCACAGTAGTTTATAGTGGAAAGTTTGTATTCTGTAGTGGGATTGTATGTAATCAGTGGGAGGAGTTTTTGTTTTGAAGTGGGAAGTTGAAGACATGAAGGAAGGAAGTTATTCAAAAGTAGTTTTTGTTTTGTAGATAGTGTTTTACGTGGGAGTTAAAGAAGCATTTTTACTAAGTTTTGCTCCTACTTAAACGTAGACTATAGGGGTATTTTGGAAAAAAAAATCCAATCCAAATAGGGGAAGCTCCTTAAATAGTAGTATAAATAAATAAATAGTTTTAAATATTTTTTATGGGAAAGGCTTGCACGTGAGCAATATTATCTTTTAATTTTAAAAATGATTTTTCTTGTAAAAAATGAAAAGAAGTTGTAGTGAAAGGCACAACAATTGTTAGGGATAATTAATTTCATATGAAAGAGATGTGAATGAGAAAAATAAAGTTAAACTATAGGAGTTTCAATTAATAATGATATGTATATTACCATTCCAAAAAACAGTAAATTGAATCCAACATAGAATTACACAAATTGATAATTATAAACATAGGTAGGATAATTTATTTATTTATTTATTTTACAAAAAAAGTTCTTAAACAACCAGCTACCACTTTATATGAGCCTTGAATCGTACAATATTTTTGTTAAGTCTTTCACCCGAATTCATCTAATATGTCCAGTATGCAAACCAACAAAATTGTTGATATGTGACCCTAAAAATGAGACCCAAAAAAAAAGAAAAAAAAGTAAGGATTAAAAATAAGAAAAACAGCCAACATTAAATAGGAGGCAACATTGGTATTGCACCATTGTTACTTAATCTCTTTAATCATTGCAATCCTTTAGTAGTAAAAAAAATAAAAAAAAAAACAAAAAAAAACAATGACCTACTAAGAATAAATTTCAAAACTTGATAACGTTTAAAATAACACAGTCCTAACAAAGAATAAATATCAAAACTTGATAACATGATGTGAATGCTTCTATAAAAGTAACGTACCAATATTCAACAAAAACCAACTGTGAATTGTAAAATCCTCATCAAAAGATAGACTGCCAGTAACTGTGATAAAGAAGTCTTTTGCTTTTGCAAATAGAGTTTATTCTTCCTGAATTTTGATGATGGTGTATTGTATTAGACTCCAATGACAATGCAAACTCACTCACAACCTGTTCATAAAAATTAAATTCAAATTCAAATCATCTATTCGTTTGTGGATGTATTCAATAGTTGGCAAATGCGTAACATCAATAGACAAATGCAAAATCCTCAAATTTATATGAATAAAAATATTAATAACATAAATCCATATAAGAAAGAGCCTAGTTTAAAACATAAATAATATAGTTTCTAAAATGACCATACTAGAGAAATTAAATTACTTCTAGAATTATTTCAGTTTTTCACCGGCATCACTTCGCATATTATGCACTTTTCTGCCTGCAAAAAAAAAAAAGAAAAAAAAAAAGAAGAAGAAGCTATCGGACGAATAAACCTGCCTATGACCATAAAAAAGTCTTAATAAAAAAAAAAAAGCAGAATATGATTAGGAAAAAAAAAAAAAAAAAATCTAGCCCAAGAATAAGGGAGACGTTATCGTGATTGTAGAAGATTGAATTTTCATAGTAGTTTATAGTGGAAAGTTTGTATTTTGTAGTGGGATTGTATGTAATTAGTGGAAGGAGTTTTTGTTTTGTAGTGGGAAGTTGAAGACCGGAAGGAGGGAAGTTATTCAAAAGTAGTTTTTGTTTTGTAGATAGTGTTTTACGTGAAGTTAAAGAAACATTTTTATCAAGTTTTGTCCCTATTTAAATGTAGGCTGTAGGGGTATTTTGGAAAAATAAAAAAATCTGGTCTAAACAAGGGAATCCCCTTAAATAGTAGTGTGTGTGTGTGTGTATATATATATATATATAATTGGGCTTAGAAGTCGTGGTTGCGCTAAGTGGCTTCACTAAATTGCAGAATTTTTTTTAGATTTTTAGATTTTTTTTTTAAATCTCCTATAATTTCTAAGTTGATAAAAATATTAATTTGATTACAATCCAAATTCTTCATCTAATCCTTATTTTTCAAGTGTAGTGTATTATAAAAAAAGCAGCAACTTTCTTAAGGTAATCTGGTGATTCTCAAATACCACTTCATCTAATCCATTTAATCTCATTTTTTTATACAGTGCACGTTTATCTATACCACTATTTAAGAGGCTTCCCCTATTTGGACCGAATTTTTTTTTTGTTCCAAAATACCCTTACACCCTACGTTTAAGTAGAGGCAAAACTTGGTAAAAATGCATTTTTTAACTCCCACGTAAAACACTACCTACAAAATCGGATCACACTTACATTAGTTTTCAAACTCTTTTTCATCATAAATTGTACTTGTTTCTTCCTCAGATTCTCTCAATTTTATGTTTTTTTCTCCCTTTCCCTCAACTGTGAGAAAACCCTCACAAATTATGATGAAGGGCCTGGGCCAAGGTGTAAGGCTCTAATATTCCCTCCAAGATTTTTCTTTTAAAAAAAAAATAGAGAAAATTTCTAACTTCTATTCTTCTCTAAAAAAAATATATATATATATATATATTGTAGGGGGTGAAAAGCCCAACCTGACATATTGGGCCCAAGGCCCTATTTGAAGACCACTATTTGTCCGAAGAGATGAAAACACTCGAGCAGAAGGCCCTGTGAAAGGAGCATGTCTGGAGAGGAGCATGGTCATGATCCGAGGAGATGTTCAATTGTCCGAGGAGTTCAATATCCTCAGATCCGAAGAAGCTTGGTCCGACAGGTGTCTGGGAAGCTCAAGTGATCCCCCTGACAAATGTAATGATGAAAATGAATCTCAGCACGCATGAGGATAGCAGGAACGGAGAAATATCTAGGAGACAGACTTCAACCACCGCATTAAATGCACTGCACCTACTTCCCTGGCCGCATTAATGTGGAGAAGACACCTGAACAGTGCACTTTCAGCTACCGCCACTCACACAAGGCTAAAGAGGGGGCATGATGGGACATGCACTCAAGTGGGCGTCTAGATGATGAACAAGTGGACGGTGAAGATGTAGGAAGGGAGTACTATAAAAGAGAGGGAAAAACGGAAAGTGGAAAAAGAGAGAACTCCATTGCTGTAGCTCTAAGAATTGTAACCCCAGTTTATTCAATACAAATTCCTCTTCGGATGTTACGTTTGCATCTGTCCGAGCACGTTTGAATACAAATTTATCCACAAACATTGCAGTCTAATACTGTTAATTCATTGCTAGCTTAGCTCTTTCACCCACTCTCTACAAATTTATTGTCTTGGGTTCAGTGGGCTCAAAATCCATACCTTCTTGGGCTTGGGCTACAAAAATTGACCCTACAATTGGCACCGTCTATGGGAAGAGCTTGTGCAAGGGTGAAAACAACAGTTGACAATGGCAGGACAAGGTGAACAACAAGTAGAATCCAGGGCATCCCAACACGTGGACCCTTTTGTTAACTTAGAGAGGAGACAAAATCGCGAGGGCAGTGTACACACTGTGTGCATTAGCCAAAGCCAGTCATAGGGCGGAAGTCACATGTCCCATGCAGAGAAGAACCGGGACTTGCAACAGGAAGTAGAAAAACTAAAAAGGGAGTTGCGCCATGCAAAGAGGAAACGGGCTTCCTCATATTCTGATGAGGACCTTGATGACGAGCGGGACGTCACTTATCAACATAAATCTAGGACACTAGCCAGCGAGTCCTACACCTATGAAGAGGAGTCCCATCGTAAGAGGCAACGCAGAAGCCCATCACGTGGGGACATGGGAAACGATGCCATGAACAGGGCTCTTAATCAAATTTCTAGATCACCCTTCACGCGCAGGATTGAGGAGGCGAGACTTCCTCGGCACTTTAACCAACCAACGTTCACCATCTACAATGGTAAAACAGACCCCGTGGAGCACGTGAGTCATTTTAACCAAAGGATGGCTGTCTACTCTAGAGACGAAGCTCTGATGTGCAAGGTTTTCCCTTCCAGTCTTGGGCCAGTTGCCATGAGGTGGTTTGACGGCTTGAAGGCAGACTCCATCAACTCCTTCAAAGAGCTCACTCAGGCATTCGGCTCCCGTTTTGTCACATGCCGAAGAATGGCCAGACCCTTCTCTTCACTGCTATCCTTGTCTATGCAGGAGGGTGAGTCCTTGAAAGCGTATTCAGATAGATACTGGGAGATGTTCAATGACATGGAGGGCAACTCTGATGCAATGGCCCTCAGCACATTCAAGCTCGGCCTCCCTACTGACCACGGTTTGAGGACGTCTTTATCTGGCAAACCGGTCACAAACGTGCGTCAACTTATGGACCGCATAGAAAAGTATAAGAGAGTTGAAAAAGATCAGCAGCAGGGCAAGGGAAAGGACAAGGTTATCCCCCAAGAGAGGAGGGATTTCAGGTCGGATCGTTACAACCACAGTAAGCCGCGGAGAGATTTTGCTGGGCAATCAGGATCGACAAATCCTCAAGCGGTCAACACCGTGTTCAAAGAGCCAGTGCACCAGGTCTTGGAAAAAATCAAGAATGAGTCATTCTTCAGGTGGCCGAACAAGATGGTAGGAAACCCCGAGAGGCGCAATCATAATCTCTACTGCCAGTACCATCAAGACCATGGGCATACCACGGAGGATTGTAGGAGCCTGTGGGATCACTTGGACCAACTGGTTCATGATGGTAGATTAAAACACCTCTTACACCCCTCCAGCGGCCGAGGAGGGCAGACGGGCTTAGGGCCACGAAGAGATGACCCCTCAAAGCCGCCGCTTGGGACTATTAACGTCGTCTTCACCGCGCCGGGGAGAACAGGATCCTGGCCATTGAAAGTTATGTCGGTAGGCCGACCATCAGCAGGGGAATCAAGCCGAGGTCCGAAGAGAGTTAAGACTGGCGCCCCGCTGATGATAGGGTTCTCGGACGAAGACATGATTGGCACCATCCAACCCCATGATGATGCACTAGTCATCACCCTCAGAATAGGAGGGTACGATGTGAAGAGGGTGATGGTGGACCAGGGTAGTGCTGTGGAGATAATGTACCCAGACCTCTACAAGGAGCTAGGCCTAAAACCCCAGGACCTGACGCCATACAATTCCCCCCTCATAAGCTTTGAAGGAAGGGCTGTCACCCCGAAAGGCCGGATACGCTTGCCTGTGCAGTCCGGCTCCGAGGTGGTGGAGGTGGACTTTATAGTTGTGGACGTATATTCACCCTACACGACACTCGTAGGCAGACCTTGGATTCATGCACTTGGGGTTGTTCCCTCTACTTTGCATCAGAAGGTCAAATACCCATCTGAAGGGCAGATTCATGAGATCCGAGGAGACCAATCCGTTGCCTGACAATGCTTAGTGGCTGCCATTCAACATGAGACCCAAGCCGAGTCCTCGACAAGAGCCGAAAGGGGTTTATAGCAGCTACAGTCTCGGGAATTGCCCGTCGAAGATTCAGATGAAGGCACTCGATGTGAAGATTTAACGAAAGTGGTTATTGGAGATGATCCTGATAGATTCTTCCAAGTCGGATCTCAGTTGCCTCTTCGAGAAAGGGAAGAGCTAATAGAGTTACTCAAGCGAAATCTTGATGTATTTGCCTAGAGTGCTTACGAAGCCCCAGGGGTAGACCCGGAGTTCATAGGTCACCACTTGAAGGTAAATCAACTGGTCACCCCCAAGAAACAGCCTCCTCGGCGCCCGTCCAAGGAACATGCTGATGCAGTGAGAGAGGAGGTGGCGAAACTCAAACAAGCTGGGGCTATTAAGGAAGTTTTTTTATCCTGAATGGCTGGCAAATACCGTGGTGGTAAAGAAGAAGAGTGGGAAATGGCGAGTGTGCGTGGATTTCACTGATTTGAATAGGGCTTGCCCCAAGGATCCATTCCCTATGCCGAAAATTGATCAGCTGGTGGATGCCACTATCGGCCACCCTCGGATGAGCTTCCTAGACGCCTTCCAAGGCTACCACCAGATACCATTAGCCCCGGATGATTAGGAGAAAACTGCTTTTGTCACCCCTATTGGTAACTACCATTACAAAGTGATGCCATTTGGCTTGAAGAACGCGGGGGCTACCTACCAGAGGATGATGACGAGGATGTTCGAGCCACAGCTGGGCAAAAATATCGAGGTCTACATAGATGACATGGTGGTGAAGAGCAAAGTTGTCGCCGAGCATGTGAAGGACCTTGAAGGTACCTTTGAGGTTCTAAGAAAGTACAAACTGCGACTGAATGCTTCTAAGTGTTCATTTGGAGTGGGGTCCGGCAAGTTCTTGGGGTACATGGTGACTCACAGAGGGATTGAGGTTAATCCCGACCAGATAAAGGCCATCAACGATCTACGAGCTCTTCGGAATCCCAAGGAGGTTCAGAAACTAACTGGAATGACTGCAGCCCTGAATCGTTTCATCTCTAGATCAGCAGACAGGTGTCGGCCCTTTTTCTCTCTGCTCAACAAGTGGAAGGGATTCGAATGGACTGAAGAATGTGCTTTGGCCTTTCAGCAACTCAAGGATTATCTAGCTCGACCACCAATCATGTCCAGTCCTGAGCCAGATGAGGTATTGTTCGCCTACATTGCTGTAGCTCCCTGTGCAGTGAGTCTGGTGTTGATACGATCAGACTGTGGTGTACAAAGACCAGTTTATTACGTAAGCAAGTCGCTGCATGAGGCCGAGATCCGTTACTTGCCTCTGGAGAAGGCTATCCTAGCAGTGGTGCTCGGCACACGGAAGCTACCTTACTACTTCCAGGCCCATACGGTCATTGTCCTCACTCAACTCCCACTCAAAGCTATACTCTGAAGTGCTGATTACACGGTGAGGATTGCCAAATGGGGTACAATCTTAGGGGCTTTCGATATAAGATATATGCCCCGCACATCGGTCAAGGGCCAGGTCCTTGCGGATTTGGTGGCTGAGTTCACGGAGCCCCAACTAGAAGAAGTAAAGCCCACGTCAGGCATGGATGAAAAATCAGTTGGGATGATCTCCCAACAGAATCCCTCCCATTGGGAAGTGTACGTTGATGGCGCGGCAAACCAAAGAGGTTCTGGAGTTGGGCTGGTGTTGATATCCCTCGAGAGGATCATTGTCGAGAAGTCGTTAAGGCTGGACTTCTCGGCAACGAATAATGAGGCGGAGTATGAGGCCCTACTGATGGGAATGGCTATGGTCCTAAGAATGGGGGGAAAGTCCGTGGAGTTGTTCTCGGACTCAAGATTGGTCGTAGGTCAAATACAAGGCGAGTTTGAGGTGAAGGACGAAAGAATGCAGGGGTACTTGAGCCGAGTTAAATATCTGCAATCAGAGTTCGACTCTTTCAGTTTGCTACACATCCCCAGAAGTGGTAACTCACACGCTGACTCCTTGGCCACGCTTGCTACCTCCTCGGCGCAGGACCTGTTGAGGATCATCCTCGTCGAGGACTTGCACAGGCCTACAGAGGCGAAAGCAGAAGCAATCCAGGTTCACCAGGTCAGGGCCGGGCCCTACTGGATGGATCCTTTAATCAAATTCCTCAAAGAAGATATATTGCCAGAAGAGAAGGGGGAAGCTGACAAAGTTCGGAGGAAGGCGACCAGGTTCTGGTTGTCCGAGGACCATAAATTATACAGACGCTCCTATTCGAGACCATACTTGTTATGCATGCATCCTGAAGCATCTGAGTTATTACTAGAAGAGCTGCATGAAGGAATTTGCGGGAGCCACACTGGAGGCAGATCCTTGGCTCACCGAGCCCTCACCCAAGGTTATTGGTGGCCTAACATGCAAAAGGAGGCCTACGAGTATGTCAAAAAGTGTGATCAATGTCAGCGCTTCGCTCCAAACATTCACCAGCTAGGGGGAACTCTTAATCCGCTATCTAGCCCATGGCCGTTCGCCCAATGGGGCTTGGATATCGTGGGACCCTTCCCTAAAGCTGCAGGAAACAAGAAGTACTTTCTGGTCGGCACAGACTATTTCACCAAGTGGGTTGAAGCCGAGCCGCTAGCCAATATCAGAGACGTTGATGTGCAAAAGTTTGTGTGGAAGAATATTGTCACTCGGTTTGGAGTTCCTCACACTCTCATCTCGGACAATGGCCTACAGTTCGATAGCAAGGCATTCAGGAATTATTGCAGCGAGCTGGGAATTATAAACAGATACTCCACTCCCGCCTATCCCCAGGGTAATGGACAAGCAGAAGCTGTCAACAAGGTCATACTGAATGGCTTAAAGAAGAGGCTGGATGATGCAAAGGGCAAATGGGTAGAAGAATTGCCACATGTACTTTGGGCTTACAGAACTACGCCTCGCAGGTCTACTGGAGAGACCCCCTTCTCAATGACCTATGGGGCTGAAGCTGTCATTCCTTTGGAAACCGGGTTCCCAACGTTAAAAACTAGCTCGTTCAGTCCGACCGGCAACGATGAGCAACTACAGAAGAGTTTGGACCTGATTGAGGAAAGGAGGGAGAATGCAATGGTTCGGCTGGCACATTACCAACAAAAACTCAGGCAAGGCTATGATGCTAACGTAAAGCTAAGGCCTCTAGAGCCTGGTGATCTAGTGCTGAGGAAAGTTGTGGGCACCGCAAAGAATCCAGCTTGGGGAAAACTATGACCCAATTGGGAAGGACCATATCGCATCACTTCAGGAGCAGGCATTGGGGCATATTTCTTGGAAGACCTGGATGGTCATGTAATACCACGTCCTTGGAATGTAAATAACCTCAGGAGGTATTTTTATTAATCGAGTCTTTTCTTCAACCGATATGCCAATTCGCTGCGTAAAGTGTTCTCTCAAGTGTTTAAACTTAAATCCAATCATGCCTGTAGTCCTCGGACCAGATGATTAGGGTTAGTTAACACTCATTCGCCACTTGCTCCCAAGTGTTTAAACTTAAATCCAATCATGCCTGTAGTCCTCGGACCAGATGATTAGGGTTAGTTAACACTCCGTTATAGTTCTATAGTGTTTAAACTTAAATCCAATCATGCCTGTAGTCCTCGGACCGGATGATTAGGGTTAGTTAACACTCCGTTACAGTTATATAATGTTTAAACTTAAATCCAATCATGCCTGTAGTCCTCGAACCAGATGATTAGGGTTAGTTAGCACTCGAATACGTTCGTCCCCCATGGTCCTTGAACCAAATGACACAGGTTAGTCAATACCCCTACACAACTATTGTCACTGGGGCTTAGCGCTAAAATTCCTGATTGCGTTTAAATTGATTTTAACTTATGACTGTCTTCCTTAGTTATGTTTAATTTAAAGCCGAGGGGTAGTAACACTTTACATATTTGGAAAGACATGTGAGACTTACATAATTACTTGCTGCAATCATTACTTATTAATAACTTTTATTCGGACTGTTCTTTTCAATATCAATTTCAATTACTCACACCATCAGTATGATGTATCAATCATGTCTATTTGCATTATTTTGTTATAATTGCAATGTACAGTTATATGCAGCAGTAGTAAGTAATAAAACATGCATTGAAGACACCAGAGACAAATGGGAAGCCATTTCATTAATAAAAAGAAAGGAGTTTACAATTCCTTAGATAAAAACAAAAATAAATACAAGTGCAAAACAAAAGCCCTATGTATCTATTCTTTTGCTGGAGGGAGCACAGGGTCAGCAGCTTGGCCTGTCCGAGCAGATACTTCAGGGGCTTGATCCTTGGGCTCAGCAGGAGTCTTCTCTTTACCCGACCCTTGACCTTTGTCTTTGGCTGGTTCAGCTGGTTTACCCTTGTCACCTGGCTGACCAGCCTCTTTGGGTGCATCAAGGGTGGATGGAGGAGCTTGACTGACCAGGGTTGGCTCCGAAGCCTCTGGAAGCTGTGGAGTAGGAGGATCATCCACCGGGAGCTCTCGGATCTCAGGATCGTAGTATACGCTCCCGGGCAGTCTCAGCTCAGAGTCAGCAGGGACTCCAGTGGCGTCCAGCGCCTTGCTCTAAGTTATGCCGCAGTAGTCTCGGCTAACCGAGGCAAATTGCTCCATAAGCTGGGACGAGGTCTCCTCCACCCCCAGCTGGTATGCCGCCTTCCTCTCAGCCTCAACCGCCTCATTGGCCAGTTTGGCATTCTGCTCGGCCACTTGGGCGCTCACCTTGGCCCTTTGCAGTTCAGCCTTGAGACCCTTCACCAGCTCCCTCTCGGTCGCCAGATTGATCTCTGCCATCTTCAGCTGTTTACGCTGCTCCTCAGCCTGTTTCTCAACATTCTTAATCCCAGCATCGAGGCTTCTTTTCTGATTGGTCATCTCTTTAAGGTCTTCGAACATATGGGCATAATCCTCCTTCAGCTAGCCCAGAGATTTCTCCGCCTCGTCTCGAGAGCAGAACGCTGCCTGGGCCTCATGGTGGTTCTTCTTGTTCCACTCCTCGGCCACATAGATCTGCTGGGTGACCTGCATAATGGAAATTCCGAATGTCAAGCACAGAAAAATAGAAAAAGCAAGTGTCAGTGATTCAGCTAATCGGACTGAGGTCGCTTACCATGGCTATATCCCTCTTAAGGGATTGAAAGAGCTCCTGCTGGTTGAAGCGGCTGTAGGACTCCATGTCGTGGGGGAGGAGGAGTGGTTGCTGCAGAGCCTCAGCAACATAGCCTGCCCTTCCTCCATCGTAATTCCTGAGGGAGGTCTCCCAGAGGATTGGAGCGCCCTCCAACTCCAACTTTGGAGACCAGATTTGCGGTCCTCCTCCTCGGCGGACATCTGCCACTACGACCTCATCTCGGCTTTCAGTGGACGAGGCCCTTTGGGTCCGGTGGTCCTTCACCACCTTCTGCTGCTTGGTCCCTTTAGCTGGCAACACTTGCCTTTCTTCAGCATCAATGAGGGGCCTTTTCTTCCTCAGGTCAGGAATGGGCTTTAAGCCGGGGTCAGGAACCTTGGATGGCACTGGAGGCAGGTTCACCACCGGTTGGGAGGTCTCAGTACCTTTCTGCTCGGCCTTTTTGCCCCTACCCTTCATTAAACTCCTCAGATCCATGTTGTCGTTCGAGGAGTCTTCAAAGTGAACAGCTGGCAAAGTGGGGTGAATGCCTGACTGTTTGTCAGCCTCTTCTTCCTCGGCGTCTGAGACCTCTATCACTCGGTTTACCCCTGAAGCCTCTCCCTCGAATTGAAATCTGTCTATCTGCTCCTCTAGCGAGGAGGTGGAAGAGCCGACCCTCTCACCTTCAACCGCTTGTCTGAGGGGAACTTGCTGGAATGGTTGGACAAGAGGGGTTATAGCCTGAGGATTTGGATGGGGTACGGGTTCAAGCTCGTATGGCGCCAAGAAACCCTTCCGAGCGACGTCAATACGTGCAAGGCGATGATCTCCCTGGACAATCGCGTTGCCGACTGGTTGGAAACCCTTTGGCTTTCCTGTGTATCCCAGAATAAGGGGAGCCGATCTGAGCTGCCTGTCCTCACTCACGAAAATCTCTGATCTTAACAGAAAATTAAGGGCGGCGGTGTTCGTAAGGCTGAGCCGAGGAGAAACGAAGTTTTTATCTGTTACAAGGCACAACAGAGCTATGTTAGAGACTCAGAAATAGCAGCACAAGAAGAATCAAAAACCATTAAAAGACGAGGACCCTAAGCCTATGGTTAGTGTGCCTAAATCTAACATGTCCCACCTGGCTTTCCATGCTTGGTTGGGCAATGATGGCCGTCATGCCATGCGCCCGAGACGATCACATAGTCGTCTTTCATCCCTTTGTTGGATTTGGGGAGGCAGGAAATGAGCCTAACAACGTCGGACCGGGATTTTAAATAATATCCCGTATCTTGCTGGCTGTGGCACTCGTACATATGTACTACGTCGAGCCAGGTGAGTCCCAATCCTAGGTGAAGGTTAAGATCCTCAATTGCTCCTAGGATCCTAAACATGTTAGGCGCACACTGCCAAGGAGTAAGCCTATGGTTTCGAAGATAGCTAGTGGTGATGGGACCCATGGGGATTGTCATTCCCCCTTCTTTGAAGACGATGAGAGGGATCACGACTTTTCCCGTCTTCCGATCTGTTAGTATTTTTTCTAGGGAGCAATACCTCACACCCACGTTTGGGAGTATGCGATATGTGGCCCTGAACGCCTCCATTTGCTCAGGGCTATCTACCAGGTACTGGAGTTTCCCCATGGTGCTTAAACAGAAATGACTGGCCGAAGAGAAAACTAAAGGATTTGGTGGACGACGACTTACAAGGACTAGGTCGGAGAAAGGATTTCAGGCTCGTAGAAAGATTCGTGAAGACTCTGGGGAAGACTGGAACCGGCGACTGAGAGATTTGGACGGAGTCGTGCGCTTGTTCTTGCTGGAGTGTCTGAAAATTTGCAAAGTGAGGAAAAAATAACTTCCTCTGAGGTTTTATACGGGGTCAAACGAAGGGTCAGGGGCACTCCCGCCCAAATTCTGAAGAAAAAACCACAGCCGTTGGATCTGCAGCCCACTGTTGGATGCCAAGGACAAAACGCCGCCTGAAGTAAATGACAGCGCCTCGGAAGACCGAAACGACAGCGGCATTAATGAAGCGCCTATTTCAATGCCCACACACGTGCCAGTCCAAATCTTTGTCTGTTCTCAAGCTTTTGCTCCGTGACAAGTCAAAATCCTACTTTTTCTCTTCGGATGCGAGGGAAAAACTAAAATTTTGAGGGGCTATTGTGGGGGGTGAAAAGCCTAACCTGACGTATTGGGCCCAAGGCCCTATTTGAAGACCACTATTTGTCCGAAGAGATGAAAACACTCGAGCAGAAGGCCCTGTGAAAGGAGCATGTCTGGAGAGGAGCATGGTCATGATCCGAGGAGATGTTCAATTGTCCGAGGAGTTCAATATCCTCAGATCCGAAGAAGCTTGGTCCGACAGGTGTCTGGGAAGCTCAAGTGATCCCCCTGACAAATGTAATGATGAAAATGAATCTCAGGCACGTATGAGGATAGCAGGAGCGGAGAAATATCTAGGAGACAGACTTCAACCACCGCATTAAATGCACTGCACCTACTTCCCTGGCCGCATTAATGTGGAGAAGACACCTGAACAGTGCACTCTCAGCTACCGCCACTCACACAAGGCTAAAAAGGGGGCATGATGGGACATGCACTCAAGTGGGCGTCTAGATGATGAACAAGTGGACGGTGAAGATGTAGGAAGGGAGTACTATAAAAGAGAGGGAAAAACGGAAAGTGGAAAAAGAGAGAACTCCATTGCTGTAGCTCTAAGAATTGTAATCCCAGTTTATTCAATACAAATTCCTCTTCGGACGTTACGTTTGCATCTGTCCGAGCACGTTTGAATACAAATTTATCCAGAAACATTGCAGTCTAATACTGTTAATTCATTACTAGCCTAGCTCTTTCACCCACTCTCTACAAATTTATTGTCTTGGGTTCAGTGGGCTCAAAATCCATACCTTCTTGGGCTTGGGCTACAAAAATTGACCCTACATATATATATATATATATATATATAACTCAATAACCTCAAATCTATTGTAGCTGGCCTTAACCAAATCAGGTGCTTCCTTTTTATTTTCACTATAAATTCAAACTATCTGTTTGATTCCAATTTTGCTGGCTCCGTTCGTATTTTGTAATTTCTCATTCTTATTCGGATCTTCTAGATATGTTCAACAATAGATCTTAGATCTGAATTTATTTAATCCTTCTTGATTATATTTCTATTTGTGTTTTGCATTGAGAATTAGAAAAACGGATTCATCAACCTCAACATTCGCTATCTCAGGCAATATATATTGAATAAATTATTATTGTAAACGGTTACTTATGATGGTTTGTTTGATTGTGGTATTGTTAATCATCATTTTTTTCTAAATTCAGAATCCAAAAAAGAAAAAACTTTACTTACAAAAACAAAAGTTTAGTTCTAATTGTTTCGATTCTATAAGTATGTCAATGTACGTTGCACTTTTCTATTTTGTTTTTATAAAGAAGTCAACGACAGTCTAATTATTTGTACTTTGGGTCTTCTTCAATTTTTTATTTCCTTATGATTATCCTCTTTTTTTTTTTTTTTTTTCTATGCATTTGTAGGTTAAAGCTTAGTCATTGCTTTTTTTTTTTTAATGCAATATTACTGTGAATTTGTTTAATCACTACACAAACTGTGCAATTTGGATTAGTATCAAATTGTGTAAAAGAAATACAAATTGTGCAATTTGGATAAGTATCACGTACTAATTAATTACATTGCACTTAAATCTATTTCGAAGCATAAAATATATATGCAAAGGAGAGTGATTGACCATTATATAAAACCATATTACTAATATATTTGTAAAAAAAAAAAAAAAAAAAAAGCCTTTGATTGGATCATTGGGTTTTAGTGTGGACAAGTTTTTTTGTGCTGGAAAATAGGCAAAAGAGGCTACCTCTCCCATTCTCCCTACTCCATAATCAATTAGAAACAAGTTGTTGAGGTTCAAAAATTAAATGGCCACAAATAGGCCCAAAGAAGTAGAAAAGACGTTGGGCCCATTTCACACAAAAAAAAAAATAATAAAGGGTGGGCTCTCACAATAAAGAAAAGAGAGAAGAAAGAAAGAAAGGGGAAAAGGCCCAGAGGGCTGGGATCCAGAGAAAAGGCCTAAATCAGGCAGAACCAGCGAACCAGAGAAAGCCCAGAAGGAAGAACTGGGTCGGGATCCCAGAAGCCTCCCAGAGGTAGAGGATCCTTGGACGCGCGAAGTGAGATTACGACAAAAATTAAAGAGAGATAAGAGACAAAAGGCACGCGAACCTTGTGCCCCAGACACGCAGTGGAAGTATAGAGCAAAACGTAGGAGCCTAGTTCCAACCATTTGGAGAAAGAGACAAGGAAGAGTACAACTGGAAAAGCTGGAGCGCTGAGAAGAAAAGCCAAAAAGCCTCAGGTCAGCCAACGGAAAATCTGGAAATAGAAAGCTAGCTGAGGGACTTTCATCTTGTCGCAACAAAAAGCAAGAAGCCATGAAGAAAAAGGGAAACTACATGACTCTGAGCAAACAGGCACGACACAAACACTAAGGGGCAAAAGGGGGAAATAATCAGTACCCCGGAGCCCGATCTGTGCTATAAAAGGAGGAAGAGGTCCATGCTACAGGGGATTCGAATGGAGATTAAAAAGATAGAGAATTCATTTACGATTAGATCATTTTTGAGCCATTCACAATTGCTTTCTAAAGTTCATAAAATTGTAGAAGAGACTCTGTAAACTTAAGAGAAAAACAGAGGAATCGTTCCCGGTATCCCAGAGACAGCCACTACAGTACATGCTCGGATTCAACAAGTTCAAACTTTGCAAGTCTTTGAAGCTTGAATAGCTATCAAAGTCTGTAACCTATGAACTCAGTTGAACCTTGCACCATGTCTTAGTGAGCATTGTAATCACAACTAAGGGAAATCAATAAAATACACCTCACTAATTAGAGGATCCCTAACTTATTCTTACATTATATTTCACTTGTTATGCATTTCCTTTACTGTTAAAATGTCGTTCAATACGAGTATTCTTGTTTGTTAGCTATTTGTATTGTAGGAAGTTTGTTTTGTGCACCAATCGATTCTTAAAACAGCCCTTTAGCTGCGGAGAATCGATCCCAGTCCACCAAGAACATCTTACACGGCCCAGGATCCTTGGGCCATAGTGCTGAAGAAAAAAGGCACTCTCACATTTTGGCGACTCCGCTGGGGATTGGGTAAAGAAAAGGGAACAAGCAATCCCTTCGCAAAACGTGCCTCCAAGACAAAGGAACAGTAAAGGTGCTAATGTGCCACCCACGGCCTCTGAGCCCGTGGGAGAAAACAAAGTGGCCTCCAGGCAAAGAGGCGAGGTGCCCCTAACAGAACAGGAGGCCGTGTCAGAACAAAGAAACGCAAGGCAGGAGCTAGACCCTATGGCTCAGATGACTGCAATGCTGAAAGACTTGCAACAAGAAGTTCACCTTCTCAAAGAAGGCAAGACACAGGAAGTCGGAGACAATGCCCCTCATGTGGGCAACCAAGATAGAACCCAGCCAGAGGGAGGGTCAGCAGTGGGAGGAGGAACTAACCCCCAATACCTAACACTGGCAGATGTCAGCGCCCTCCAGGACCAAGAAAGGGAAAAACTTTCCGGGATCCCCAAGCAATTTTCTCGGGATCCCCCATTCCCACCAGAACTCCTTAGTAAGCCATACCCCAAGTGATATGAGCCACCAAAGTTCCATCCTTTTGATGGAAGGAATGGAAGTGCAGTAGAGCACATGAGTAGGTTTGTCCATACCATGGGCCCCTATGCAGGAGACCGGGAGCTGTGTCTAAGAGAATTTGCTAAGTCCCTAGTGGACAGAGCGTACACTTGGTACACCACATTGAGACCTGGGTCCATTAAGACCTGGGACGAAATGATGGAAAGATTTTGTGCAAAATATTACCCTGGCAAGGACAAGGTCACTTTTCAAAGCCTTCAGATGGTAAAGCAGAGGCCTGGAGAGGATCCCGTCCAGTTCATCAAAAGATTTAAAGATGTGTCCCTAGACTGTTATGGGGACCACAAAGAAAAAGAGCTCGTGGAGACTTGCATCTCTAACATGCTTTTCGATTACAGACTCAACCTCGAAAATTTATGTATTACATAGTTCGCTGACCTGTTACAGAGAACAAGAAGGACAGCACAAACTATGAGGGCTAAGAGGGTGCCAGCATCCCAAGCCATGACAGCATCGGTGGGAGAAAAAAGGAAGAGGCCTGATGGAAAAATATTCGAGGAACCACCGGTGATCCCATGTACTGAAGAAGAATTAAACCACGTCCTGGACAAATGGATCGGGAATGGAGTGGTTAGGCCATTCACTGTGTCCAGGCCACCAACCGAGGAAGAAAGGAAAAATCCTTTGTTTTGCAGGATTCATAATTATGTTAAGCATTCCACCAAGGATTGCTGGACCCTCCGCAGGCTTTTTCACAGGAAGCTAAGAGAAGGAACCCTGGAGCTCACCCAGAAGGAACCAGAAGTACAAAGGAACCCCCTGCCCAACCACAAAGGAAAGGGGGTGGTAGCTGTGGTAATCCATGGGAACCCGACAGAAGCAGAAGAGCCAGGAGGATCCTTCCACCCAAACACAGTCAGGACCCTCCAGAAGAATCCCAAGTTTAGATCACTATTCAATTAGCTGGGGTTTGGACAGAAAGCAAGTAGGGTGGCCACGGAATCTTTCATGACCATAGCAGCAGATTCAGGAATGGAATGTTTCACAGCAGACTCACATGCCAGTCGAGCTTTCCTGGAGACAACCAATGCCATAACCTTCACTGATGAAGATATGGAGGTTGAGCATCCAGACCACCGTAGACCTCTTTACCTAATGGCCACCATAAATGGTGTCCAAATCAGAAGAGCACTGATGGACACGGGGGCATCACTCAACCTCATAGCCCTGAGTACCTTGGAAGCCGTGGGCCTAGCTGGAAGGAGGATCCTGGGGGCTCCCATGGAGATAACCGGATTTGGAGGATCAGCAGAATCAACCGAAGGATATATACAGCTAGCCCTAAGGGTGGGGCCAATAGTAGCCTTGACCAGATTTCATGTAATCAACTCAGAAGTGTCCTACCATGTACTGCTGGGACGGCCATGGCTCCATAAGCACCGCTTTATACCATCCACATACCATCAGTGCGTTAAGGGGAGATTGAATGGGAGGCCTGTAAGGATCCCTGCCAACCATAACCCTTTCAGCCAAGGAGAAGTAAACTTTGTAGAAACAATGTTCTATGATGAGTTAGAACCTGATGATGAGGGTCCCATGCCAGGGACCCCAGGAACAGCCATCTTGGAAAAAGAAGAAGGAGGAGGTACCCATGACTTGAGAGACCTCCCGAAGAGAAAAAGGCAAAAGAAGGAGCCCAGCACCTCAGGATCCCGGGAGTGTGTAGTAGTACGGGAACCCGGTGGAAGATTAATATACCGCTTGTGAAGGTGTGCGGGACCTGAGTTCATCGTGCAGGAAGGTCCCGGACCACCAGAATGTATGATAGCCTAGGAGGAAGTCCCGGAGGAACCAGTCAAAGAGACACAAATCCAGCCTGAGGAAGAATTGTAGGAAGTAAACTTGGGGGCTGAGCTGGGATCCCAGAAGCCTATTTTCATTAGCAGTCAGTTAGCAACACAAGAAAGGGGGCCACTGGTGGCTTTGCTCAAAGAATACACAGATGTGTTTGCATGGACCTATGATGAGATGCCTGATCTGGATCTTGGGCTAGTGGTCCATGCTCTCAATGTGGACCCAGGAGCTAAACCAGTAATCCAACTAGCCAGGGTCTTTCACACTGATGTAGAAGCCCAGATAACTCAAGAGGTCAAGAAGCTGCTAGCAGCTGGTTTTATTAAGCCCATTCAGCACCCCAGATGGCTTTCTAACATAATACCTGTGAAGAAAAAGAACGGCCAGATCCGTTGCTGTGTAGACTTCCACAACCTAAATAAAGCATGTCCTAAAGATGAGTTCCCTCTACCTAATATTGATCTTCTTGTGGATTCAGCTGCGGGAAGTTCTATGTTCTCATTCATGGATGGGTATAGTGGGTACAACCAGATTCGTATGGCTGCTAAGGACGCTGAAAAGACAGCATTCAGGACACCAATCAGAAATTTCTATTACACTGTGATGCCCTTTGGCCTCAAGAATGCAGGAGCCACATACCAGCGAACCATGACAGCCATCTTCCATGACATGATGCATGAGGAAATGGAAGACTATGTGAATGATATTGTGGTCAAGTCAAGAACTAGGACAGGACACCTTCAGGTGCTTGAACGAGTTTTCAAAAGATGCAGAGAATACAAGCTACGCATGAACCCCATGAAATGTGCCTTTGGAGTATCTGCAGGAAAGTTTCTCGGGTTCCTGGTACATCACAGAGGCATAAGTGTAGACCCAACCAAAGCTGCAGCCATTGCCACAATGAAAAGACCAACAACAGTGAAGGAACTCAAGAGCTTCCTGGGAAAGGTCTCCTACATTAGGAGATTCGTGCCAGGACTGGCTTCGGTCACAGGAGGCTTATCCAAGCTATTAAAGAAAGGAACTGAGTTCACCTGGGGAGCAGAACAACAGGAAGCCTTCTAAAGGGTCCAGCAAATCATGAATCATCTGCCCACTCTCCAGGCACCAGTACGTGGGCGACCCCTGTTGTTATACTTGGCATCAAATGCCCAAGCAATAGGAGCCCTGCTGGCGCAAGAGGATGATGATGGGAACGAGCAACCTGTTTACTATGTGAGCAGAACACTCAAGGATACCGATACCAGGTATCCCAGAATAGAAAAAGCTTGCCTAGTTGTTATTTACGCATCACAGAGGCTGAAGAGATATTTCTCAGCTCACCAAATCCTTTTAGTGACTAAGTCACACCCCATAAAAGCACTCCTGCATCAGCCCCTCCTAACAGGAAGAATAGCACAGTGGCTGGTCCTGCTTTCTCAATATGACATAGGCCTCAGGACCCCCAAGGCCGTCAAGAGTCAAGCCATAGCAGATCTCCTGGCACAATTCCCAGGGAAGGAAGAAAGCTCACTAAGTGAAGAGATCCCAGGTGAAGTAGCAGTAGCAGAAATCCCAGGAAAGAAATGGACATTGAGATTCGATGGGTCAGCTACAGCAACCTCAAATGGGGTGGGAGTTGTACTGAGCTGTGAGAATGGGGACACCATACCTCTATCTTTCAAGCTTGGTTTCTCCTGTTCCAACAATGCAGCTGAATATGAGGCGTACTTGACCGGGTTGACTATAGCACTCAGTATTGGGGTGAAACACATGAGAGTACTGGGAGATTCCAATCTTGTAGTCTCTCAAGTGAAAGGTGACTTTGCACTAAGGGAACAAAGTTTGGCAGCCTACAGGACATGGGCGCAGAGGCTGGAGCAGGAATTCCTGACCTTCAGCATAGAGTACACGCAGAGAAGTGAAAACAGGTTTGCAGATGCGCTTGCCACCCTGGGATCCCAAGTACCATTCAAGGGAAAAGACACTCTGGTCAGAATAGGAAGGCAGGAGCATTCCATCTTAAAAATCCTCCAACAGATATCCCCCGGAGAGTCCAAGCAATGGGACTGGAGGAGCGAAGTGAAAGAAAAAATGAAAGAAACAGGATCCGGAGGGAGTGTCAAGGAGCTGAGGGACTACGCTCTAATAGAAGGAGAACTATACAGGAGACTGCCCGGAGGGATCCTATCCAGATGTATCAATGAGAAAGAGGGGAAGCTAAGGTTGGAAGAGCTACATACCCAAGTCTGCGGGACCTCAGAAAAGATCAGTCTATACAGGAGGATGCAGCGCATGGGGTACTACTGGCCAAATATGAACAAAGAGGCATCAACTATACAGGAAAAATGTCAAGAATGCCAATCCTCGGTGGACAAGGAAGAAAGCTATGCTGTATTTGTTACAGAATATTGGAGGACTCCCTTCATGGAATACTTGGCTCAAGGGATCCTACCAACTGACAGGACACTGGCCCACCAGCTCAAGAAGCTCGCAGTCAGATATTTCTTGCAAAACAGGATCCTATTCAAAAGGGGATACAGCGGAGATCCCCTAAGATGCCTAGGACCAAGGGAAGCCAGGGAAGTAGTCAGGGAAATCCATTCTGGTGATTGTGGAAGCCACCCAGGAAAGAGGAGGCTCCATAAACAGTTACTATTGTTGGGGTATTACTAGCCAACAATGAAAAAGGACTCCGAGGAGATAGTCAAAACCTGCCACGCATGCCAAATCCTTGGAGATGCAATCCATACTCACCCAAATACGTTACAAGATATGACAACCCCATGGCCTTTCCACACTTGGGGGCTTGATCTCATAGGGCCTATAAATCCTCCATCTAGTGGTTACATATGGATCTTGGCAGCCACTAAATACTTTACAAAATGGGTAGTGGTCATCCCCTTGAAAAAGGCCACTGGAGCAGCTGTAGCAAACTTCATTCGAGGTCATATTATCACAAGGTTTGGGATCCCCAGAAGGTTGATCAGTGACAATGGAACCCCATTCATAAATAAAGACATGAAGGGGTTAACTGAAGCTTACTGCATCAAGCATGGAAGGTCTACATCGTACTACCCACAAGGAAATGGCCAGGTAGAGGCCACTAATAGAGTGATATTGAAGATCCTTAAAAAAATGAAGCAAGAGTATGGAGAAAAATGGAGTGACCACTTGGCAAATGTACTTTGGGCATGCAGGAGCTCTGTGAAAACAGCCACGGGATTCTCACCATTCTCCCTGGTCTATGGGACAGAAGCCATCAGCCCAGTAGACTTAATTGTTCCCACACCAAGAGTAGTACTTGAAGAAAGTCCGGAGGACACCGAGGACGCAAACAATGAAAGGAGGTTAGCAGACCTGGAAGGGGTAGAGGAAGAAAGAGAGCTAGCCAAGAGAAGAAGCCAGAGGTACCAGCAAAGAATGACAAGAGCATATGCACAAGCAGTACGCCCGAGGACTTTCACTAAAGGGCAGTTGGTACTAAGGACAGCAGAGCATGTGAGAAGGAACCTACTGGGACCCTCCAAATTTGCCCCAAAGTGGGAAGGACCCTACATCATCAGGGAGGCCCATGATAGTGGGTACTACTACCTTACAAAGGAAGATGGGACAATCCTGACAGAGCCCATAAATGGAAAGTGGTTGAAACAATACTACGCATGAGAAGGGAGAGGTCTCAGTACACTGGAATCTTTTTGCCAAACTCTCCAACCTGCTAAGTGTTTCTTTCTTTTTATATATTATTAAGTAATTTTGTTCAGAGACCCATGGTAGAAGGACATTCTATGATCCTTACCATCCTTGTTAAATTTGCTGTGTTCCTTGAAATTTATGTTTTAAATTCAATGAAATTTCTTCTTCTTCTCAGTTATTAAATCCTAAGTATCACAAAGTCCTAACACAGACGAAATCAGGGGAGGATACCTGAGGAAATCTTCTTGCATAACCCAGGATCACCCCACAGATAACTACAAACAGTTGAATTTAAATACATGGTCGAGGATCTCAGGCATATACTGAGGATACCTAGCCCAGTACTCGAAAAAAAAAAACTTGCCAAGATTCATGAGCTGGGACAAATAAAAATACATTGCCCAACGTACCCAGTTCAGTACTTGCACAACCAGGAAGAAAAGGGAGAATACCTGGGGAAATCTTTTGATGCATAACCCAGGATCA
The DNA here is from genome assembly GCA_019022515.1 of Quercus aquifolioides. Taxonomy (NCBI): domain Eukaryota; kingdom Viridiplantae; phylum Streptophyta; class Magnoliopsida; order Fagales; family Fagaceae; genus Quercus; species Quercus aquifolioides. The sequence goes on along the minus strand of CM032326.1, from coordinate 56,010,439 downwards.
CCCCACAGATAGCTGCAAAGCAGCTAAGTTTCAAATACATGGTCTAGGATCTCAGGCATATACTGAGGATACCTAGCCCAGTACTTGATAAAAGAAAAAACCTGCCAAGTTCATGAGCTGGGACAAAAAAATAATAATATATTGCCCAATGTACCCAGTTCAGTACTTGCGCAATCAAGAAGAAAAGGAGTGGGTACCTAGCTGGAACCTGCAATAAAACTTGTGGGAATCACAGACCAGGACTCAGTAAAAAAAGAGAGAGAAGACAAGAAAAGAAGATCCACATGCCATTAAAAGGGATTAGAAGCAACACTTAGAAGCCATCCTGAAGCACAAGTACATGGAAGCAGTCTCAAAGCACAAGTGCAGATCTAAACAAAAAAAAAAAGAGCCAGAAGCATTGTCCAATCAAAGAAATAGAAAATTTATACAACCCCAAATTGTTCATACATATCCAAACAGCTAAAAAAAAAAAGAAAGCTAAGAAAGGAGGCCAGCCAACAAGGAGCCATTCGAGGGGAGAGCAAGGACAACCGAAGAAGAAAGAACCCTCTGCCTTTTGACCTTCAGATCTTGCAAAGTCTTGTGAGGATGAGCTAAAGCTTCCTCAGCAGCAGCAATCTCAGCATCAATGCTTTTAGAAGCTTGCCTCTGGAAAAACACTTGGGCTAATGATCGCAGATACTCCAACAAAAAGGACAAGTTGAACTTGGCTTCCAAGAGATCTTGAACAACTCCCCTCCATTCCAAGAGCTTTTCCTCAGATAGAGAGTCTAGCGAAGAATCTCTCAAAGAAATCAACACGGCGCACAGCAGCTCCATCAGAATGTTCCCCAAAAATACTCCTCATCTGAAACCAAGGGTAAAGTCCCCATGACTTTTAAACAGCCCTTCTAGCAGTGGTAGACCTTCCACAGGCACAGAGAACTGTAAGAAGCTGCCATAGGAGGACCCGAAATGGCAGAAGTGACTGGCAGGAAGGCTGTTGAACTCCAGAAGATCAAAGCGAGCCAAAAAGGTGGGGAGCCTTGAAGCAGGATCTGAAACAACCACCTCTGGAGCTTCCCCCCTTGCTGCATTATCGCCCGGGGTCCCAAAGGAACCTTCAACCCCCTGAACAGCATGAGGGTCAGCAACCTGAGCAGATCCTACACCCCCCTCAGGAACCACAAGTTCAGGATTTTTGATATCAACTCCTACAAAAAAAGAGGAAAGAGAAAGGGGGGAGGGCAGACTTAGCTTCTTCTAAAAAAAAAAGAAAAATAAGGAACAAAAGGGGTAGAGGAGAAACCAGTATCAGCCTCTTGGGGCGGAGTTCCCTCCTCTTGCTCCTCTGACTTCTTGAAGGACTCTGGGAAAGAACACATGGCAAGTTGAAGAAAAGGTGAGGAAGCCTCAGCAAAACGGCTAAAAGAAGGCAGGGACACAGGGGGCTTCGCCATAACAAAAAAAAAAAACACAAGAAAAGGGCAGAAAGAGAGAAAGAATGCAGTAAAGACAATCAACACCCCACCTTCAGAATCCTTCGATTCCAAAGAAGTAGCAGCACTAGAGGCAGATCTCGCAGTGGCTTGGCCTGGAAAGAGGAAGAAAAAAAAGAAAAAGAAAGGAAGAACTCAGAGAAAAAAAAAGGGGGGTGCAAAAGAGATAAAGCTAAAAAGCTATATAAAAGAAAAGAAAGGCTCACCTGTTTGCCCGGATGATGATGCGCCTCCCAAAGTCCTTGTGCTTAACCCAATCTGAGGTAACACGGTCTTGACAGGACTGGGAATCTGTTCAAACTGAGGACCTGGGGACGCGGGAAGCTTGGGAGCCTCAGGATCTTAGGCAGCCTGGACATCCTGCATTGGTTGCCCGGTCTCCTCAGCTATGCCACCACTGGGAGCGTCCTCCTCCCTACTCTGGGATGCAGCTGCAGCCATCTCCTCCTCCAAAGTCTCACCAACCACAGGGGGAGGAACCTCCACCTAAAGAATGAAAAGAAGGGGAACAACATAAACAAAAGAAAGGGGACATAAGCAACAGGGCAGCACGAATATATAACCCTTGCGAAATAAATAAAAGCAAGCAGTAGAAGACACAGATAAGGAAAACCATACCACATCTTCACTAGAAGATTGGCTTCTACCCTTCCTGGGATCTAGCTTATGCTTGGACTGCAAGAAAGACAATCACTCATTAGTTCAAAAAAAGAAAAGAAAAGGGAAGAAACAACAAAACTGCAACCTAAAAGAGCAAAGGAGGAGAGAGGCCTTGCCCTTCTCTCTCTTTCAACAGGGTCTCCTGGTCTTTGTTGTTTACTACGGATACGTCTAGAGGGTCCCGAGGAACCATGAACTGAAGGACTCACAGGAGCCTGGGGAAAAGAAGACTCTACCTTAGTCTTCACCCGGCCCCTTATGGCCAAAGTTGCTCCACTTCCTTCTCCTCAGCAAGTATCAACTGTTTCTGGGATTTCCCAGTCTTCTTCTTCTTTTTTGTCTTAGGGCCAACATCCTCTACACTCTCTTCAGCCGCGGCCTCCTTCAACTTTTCCTGCTTAATTGTTTTTTCTTTACTCATGTCAACGGGAATACTAGCACTTACGGCCTCTACTGCCCCTTTCTTAATTGGTACCCCAACAGAAGCACCAATAACAAGGTCACACCCCAACCAGGTCTCTGGTAAATCTCGCGCATAAGTTACCCAACCTTCCCTGGAAGCATGCCATTCTGCGAAACCAGTTTTACTGCTCACAGCAGTAGAAACAATACCAGCAGTGGGCAGGGACAGACGCTTGTTGGATGTTGGGGCAGAAGAAATGACAAGGTTGGGGACTCTCCCAATCGTGTCAGAACCAGCATAATCAGCAAAGGACTTCTGAACCCTCCTCCAATAACCAGCATAGCCACTGGAGGTAAAAACTCCTCTCTGAGAGTTAGGCACTACAAATTAAGGACTCCATCGTGACCAATAAGAGAAGGCCTGAGGTCTCATGAAGGGATCCAAGGAAGGAAGAGAAGGAACTATGTCATTGAACACTGGGGGAATATCCTGATCAAAGCCGAACTGCCGAAGTACTCGATGCGCCGAGTAAAGGGTGTACCGTGGGCCAGTCGAGGAAAGCACAAGAAGCCAGGAAGGACTAATGCAAGCCAAGTAGGCTAAGCTACCTTCATCACCGCGACGTAAATCAAAAGTATTCCCTGTAGAAGTCAAAAAGGGAGATAACATAGAATCACAAACAAAACCGGGGCCAAACTCCCGGGGGGAGCGCCAATTCAAATGGCCTGCTTGATCAAATAACTCAACCAAGTTAAGATTGCCACCTTTCAGACTCAGCCAACGGAAAATAATAGGGTGGCTATTAGTGGAGTTGCCACAAAGCCCTTTTACCACATCAGGGGATCCCTGAAACTTATCTTTCACAAACTTTAAATTCCTACATTTTGCTAAAGTAACTGAAGAACGATCCCACATAAATACCTGGAGAATGGCGCAATGAAGCGAAGAAGTGATAACATAACAAGAATCACCCTCAGCCTCATCTCCATGAAGCTGATCCAATTGAGAATAGACATGGCCCAAAAACATGGGGGCTAGAGGATATTGAGCGCCCTGAGCCAACTTAATCGCCAAAGGAAAAAGAGTGGACTTGATTCCATACCCGGGGAACTCGCTGAACAGGAACTTGCTAAGCCAGAATGCAAGGAACCCGGCACGCCTGACTTCCTTATCCTTCTCACGCGAAAGAGTCATAACCCACCTATCCATCCTGGCCGGTTTCCCACCAGAAGAAGCAGTACGTCCACCAAAGTGAGCAAATAATTTTTCTTCCACTTCGAGATCCTCATCAGAAAGCTTAATATCAAAGGGGTTTTCATCCCCAAGCACCGGAAGAGAAAATTGTTGCCAGGAATTAAATTTAAAAGGGAAGAAGTTATCAGCAGTTATTAATGAGTGTTATGGGAAACGTAAAAGTAGGTGGTGGGAGTTTTATTTCAACTCAACTGCCACGTCCCACGAAAAAAAGGAGGAGTTACAAAAAGAGAAGCAAAGGAGCCAGGATACCGAAGAAATGGAAGATCAGGATCCCCGTAGAAAGATCAAAACAAGAGAAAATTCTACAGAAAACTCACGCATGGGCTGCAGGCAACCCATGAGCTTGGGGGGCTAAATGTTGAGGTTCAAAAATTAAATGGCCACAAATAGGCCCAAAGAAGTAGAAAAGACGTTGGGCCCATTTCACACAAAAATAAATAATAAAGGGTGGGCTTTCACAATAAAGAAAAGAGAGAAGAAAGAAAGAAAGGGGAAAAGGCCCAGAGGGCTGGGATCCAGAGAAAAGGCCTAAATCAGGCAGAACCAGCGAACCAGAGAAAGCCCAGAAGGAAGAACTGGGTCAGGATCCCAGAAGCCTTCTAGAGGTAGGGGATCTCTGGACGCGCGAAGTGAGATTACGGCAAAAATTAAAGAGAGATAAAAGACAAAGGGCACGCGGACCTTGTGCCCCAGACACGCAGTGGAAGTACAGAGCAAAACGCAGGAGCCTGGTTCCAACCATTTGGAGAAAGAGACAAGGAAGAGTACAACTGGAAAAGCTGGAGTGCTGAGAAGAAAAGCCAAAAAGCCTCAGGTCAGCCAACGGAAAATCTGGAAATAGAAAGCTAGCTGAGGGACTTTCATCTTGTCGCAACAAAAAGCAAGAAGCCATGAAGAAAAAGGGAAGCGACATGACTCTGAGCAAACAGGCACGACACAAACACTAAGGGGCAAAAGGGGGAAATCATCGGTACCCCGGAGCCCGATCTGTGCTATAAAAGGAGGAAGAGGTCCATGCTACAGGGGATTCGAATGGAGATTAAAAAGATAGAGAATTCATTTATGATTAGATCATTTTTGAGGCATTCACAATTGCTTTCTAAAGTCTCATAAAATTGTAGAAGAGACTCTGTAAACTTAAGAGAAAAACAGAGGAACCGTTCCCGGTATCCCAGAGACAGCCACTACAGTACATGCTCGGATTCAACAAGTTCAAACTTTGCAAGTCTTTGAAGCTTGAATAGCTATCAAAGTCTGTAACTTATGAACTCAGTTGAACCTTGCACCACGTCTTAGTGAGCATTGTAATCACAACTAAGGGAAATCAATAAAATACACCTCACTAATTAGAGGATCCCTAACTTGTTCTTACATTATATTTCACTTGTTATGCATTTCCTTTACTGTTAAAATGTCGTTCAATACGAGTATTCTTGTTTGTTAGCTATTTGTATTGTAGGAAGTTTGTTTTGTGCACCAATCGATTCTTAAAACAGCCCTTTAGCTGCGGAGAATCGATCCCAGTCCACCAAGAACATCTTACACGGCCCAGGATCCTTGGGCCATAGTGCTGAAGAAAAAAGGCACTCTCACACAAGTTTTTTGAAGCACAAGGTACAAAAACCACGTGCGGTGCAGGGTATAAGCAGTTGAAACTTGAAACATGTTTATTTATGGGGCAGCTTTTCTTTATATTTTTTTTCAATTTTTTATTTCCTAAGCAGAAAGAGTGCTAATCAAGTTACAAGGTGCCCAAGTTTTTTGTCTTGTGTATTCTATTAATGAAATAATTGTTTTGTTATTAGTGATAATTGTTCCATTTTTCTCTATCTCATCTCTTTCATATGAAATTATCCCTAACAATTGTTGACCCTTTTTACTACAACTTCTTTTCATTTTTTTTTTTTCAGGGAAAAACATTTTTAAAAAAAATTAAATGATATTATTGGTGATTAAGTACCTGCTAATGTTGATGGCCTTTCTTATAATTTTTTCTTTTAAGGATTAAATATAACTTCACAACTCCCTTTTTTTTAAAAAAAAAAATTGCATATATTAGTGCCTAGGTTTTATTGACTTTGTCATATGTATTCTCTTAACGTAATAATCATTTTGTTATTAGTGATAATTGTTCCATTTTTCTCAATCTCAACTCTTCCATATGAAATTATCTTTAATAATTGTTGTTCCTTTTTACTACAACTTTTCTTTTTTTCATTTTTTTTAAAGAAAATATAGTTTAAAAAAAAATTAAATGATATTATTGGTGATTAAGTACCTGCTAATGTTGACTGCCTTTCTTATAATTTTTTCTTTTAAGTATTAAATATAACTTCACAACTCCCATTTAAAAAAAAAAAAAAAAAAAAAAAAAAAAAAAAACAACAACAACAACGTGAGAGTTGAGACTGTAAGGGCCTTTTCTATTTAATTTATTTATTTTGGCTTTTAGGTATTTGAATTTGTTTTGTTATGGATATGTGTACTTATTGGCTACATTATAGGACTAAGTGGCTATCTTATAGGATTAAAAAAAAAAAAAAAAAAAATTAGCCTCTGAACATGCGCATGAGAGACTCTTCTATTTTTTTTTTTTTTGGAAAGTTAATAATTTGCATCATTATAATTTAGGATTATTACACTCCAATCACAAAAAAAACCTAGGGGTGTCATGAAAAATTATTTCACCTGCAAATGCATAATACTCATCATACCCCTAGGTTTTTTTGTGATTGGAAAATGTAATAATTCCAAATTATAATGGATTTGCAGGTGAAATAATTTTTCATCACACCAAACGGAGAACCTATACACTCTCTCAAACGTAGATCCAAGCTATTTCACAGAAAGCTTGCAAGGGAACGACCATGGGAACCAACATTTTCAATCTCCGACCTAGCTTCCATATCAGAGCATTCTTTCTCGGTATCTCTCAATTAATATATGAATAAACTCTTTTCCTATTGTCTTTAATTAGTTTTTTTTGTCAATTTAAGGATTGTCTTTAATTAGGTTTTTTTTTTTGTCAATTTAGGGATTTCAATTCCTAACCCCTTTTTCTCTCTATTCTTTTTTGTTGAAGTCAGGACAACACTCATAGAAAATCAAATTCTATAGGTTTTGTACGAAAGTGGAGATGTATTGAAGAGCCTCTCGACCTTCAAAATCTACCAACAATCCTATAGGTTTTGCTTTACCTTCAAGTTTTGCTTTATTTTGCTATCTAGGTTTTTTAGCACATCTAATTTAACTTAGCTTAATCATTTGTTTGATTGAATAATTATTTGGGCACCTAAAACGTCAGCCTTCTTTGTCTCCACTCAGTCCCTTCTTTTTTTCAAACCTTCTACCACTTCTGTACAAGTTCATGTCTTTTTTAATCAAATTTGTCAAATTTGTTTAGAAATCTGTAACTATAAACAAATTTAATTAGGACTCTATAACCATTATCTTATAAATAGTTTTTGCAATAATGTTTATTCTTTTTTTTAATATATATATTTTCTGTGCACCAAACCAATTCACGGCTGTTCAATTTATAATTCTTTATACATTTGTGTTGTTCCTTCCTTATAACAAATTTAAAACAACAGATTTCAATGAATACCAAACAACAACGGATTTAATTCTTTGTACATTCGTTTGCTGTTTTAAAGCAGGTTTCATTCTTAAATTTTGCTCTTCCATTCACTTTTATTTAGATTTAATATTCCTGATTAATTTCTGCTTTTTTATTGCCTTTCTCTTCAGTCTTTTCCTCCATTTGAATCAAGGTTAAAGGTATGGTATTCGTTTGCCTCTGTACTAAATTTCTGAATTTTTTTTAGTATAAGGTTAACTATTTGTCTATGTACATCTAATTTCTAAATACTGTAGTGTTTTGTTTACATTTAAAGAACTCGTGAAACTCAATTTGAATTGTAACTTATCATGTATAAATAATTTTTTTGAATTTTAAGTAATTAATAATTGCATTGGTATGTTGTTGAGACACACAATCCAAATAAAATTGTAAAAGAGTCATGAAGGTTGGTTGAATTTTACTCTGTTTTAATGATCATGTTGATTATATGTGTGCTTTACCTATAAACAATTGCATTGTTGTATCTTATGGAGTTTGATTTTTACAGACTTAACTTGAATGTTTTAAAGCTAGAACTCACATGAGCAAATTATATATATATATATATATATATACACATATTTAGAAATCTTGCTCCCACAATGATGATTGCTACAATATATATACACACACACACATAGTGATGACTGCACAAGTATGAATTATACATATATATATATATATATATACATATATATTTTTAAATCAAATTTAACCAAAAACCTAGCCACCATACTCTCTCTACATCAATATAGTACCCATTCTCTTTGAATCTCTGTATATTATGCTTCAATCTCCATATTGCTCAAATCTCAATACCATTAATTTTTTTTGGGGTTTCGTTCTAGGCTTATGGTTATGGGTACTTTTTGGCTATGATATAGCAGGATTTTGTTTGAATTTTTAGATATTGTTGTATAAAACAATACTAGGGATTATGACATGTTCTAATTCTGCACCTAATATGAAGATCATTGATGGCAAATGTGATAATAACTTTTTTTTTTTTTTTTTTTTTTTTTTTTTTTTTTTCTGTAAAATCATCCAAACCAATTAGATTATGTCAATTTTGTCTTGCAGAAATGAGAGAGGGAGTAAAGTGTCAACCCAATCAAAATGATCAAAGGATCAAATGTCTTGATGAGAAACATAAATGTCATGACTATAGAGTATGTCTTTTTTTTTTTTCAAAAAAAGAGTTTATTTTCAATACATGCACTTTTTATTTTTTATTTTTTTGATAAGCCAATACATGCACTTATATTATATGAACTTACACTGTAACATTGGAAAATTTGAATAGAGGAAATGAAATAAAGCTTACACTTTGAGGATCAATTGTAAATCAAATTGAGGAGAACTTCTTTACTGAAAATCCAGGCCCTTTTATCATAATAGCTACATGTTTGACTGTCAAGACTTTTAAAGGCAAGTTCATTTCTCATTTCTATTTCTCTTTATAAGTAATTATGCACACAATCCTTGAAGACAAAAACCATCTTCTAAACTACACGAGAAATCATCCAATTTTTTGAAATACAAAGTATTTTGGCTGAATTTTTATGTAAGCATCCATTTAAGAAGTTGTATAACTGGCTGGAAACTCAGATTTAGTTTGTTATTTTCTATTTGATTATTGAATGCCCTGTAGATTTTATAATTTTGAATTTGGTTGGAAATTTTTATTATTATCAGAATCAAATTAGGTACTGTTTTATAGCTTTTAAATTGCATCTTTAATAGCTCTGGACTCTTACTATGTTAGTCTTGACTGTTTCATTTGACTTGAATTGTCTTTTGCATTGCTTTAAATACAAATTTTGTATACGTAGAACCAATTTTGTAGTCAACGTATGATCTCTGAGTTAATTACAGTTTAATTGGACTGTAGTGAAAATTGGAGTTCTTATAAAATAAAAAGAATAGAAGAAGAATTTTTTTTTGAATTGGACTATGCTGAAAAAATTGGTCAGAAACGAGAGATGGACTAGGGATGCAAGGTGGTTTGAAACTGAAAATAAGATTTTAATACAGTGACCAGTTTTGCTATTATGATTATCATTTTTTATGTAGTTGAATAATTGAGTGGCAAAAAGATCACACTCCTCTTGAAATTCAAATAAGGGTAAGTATGTTATGGAAATATTCTTAGATAAGCACATATTTCTATGATTACACTATATGGCAGATACATTACAAGGCTTTTGTTTTTAAACTATTGATCACTGTGTGTGATAGATCTCTCTATTGAATTGGCTTTGCATATAATTTCTTTCTTCTAATTTGATATACAATTTAAAGAGTCTATGTGCAAAAAGGGCCTAAGACCATCTATAAAGTTACATATTAGATGAAAAAGGCGAGTAGTTTCATTTTTATTGTTTGCTTTATTATTATTACTATTATAAGTTCCTCTCAATGCAAAGTTAGCATTGGATTTTGTGGTTGGGAGAGTGGAAAAGAAGACTAGCTAATTGGAACCATGGTAGACTGAAAGAGTATATTCCATCTCATTCTTTATTGTGATCTCTTTGTGATTTTCTTTCAAAGCAAAGTTGGTAATATCATATTAAATTTGGTACTTTTCTGTAGAGTTTTTTGATCTGTTAGATAGAGAGGTTTTTTCGTGCTTTTGTTGTTGGATTCTGGATTTTAAGTTTTCAGTCTTGAAATTCAATCTCAAAGTAAGCAAAAATAAAAATATATGTTTGATTTGATTCTCTCTCTTATATACCTAGAACTGTTTTTGTTGTCTCTTTGGGTTTTTGTTACAATATGTAACATTGGTTACACATTTTTGGATTGGATATTAGCTATAGGATGTTGATTATAATGACAAAATTTTGTATAACCTTATACACATTCTTATGCAGTGACCACATGGCACTTCTTAAAGCTTTTGAAGGATAGAAGGATGCAAACCACAATCAAAAGAGTCCTTTCACCTTGCAAATGACAAAGGATATGAAAATGCAATTTGTAGATCTATTTAGCATTGGCTTTGTAAACAAATTGATGAGTGCTAATGTAAGTTCTTTAAGATTTTCAAATTTTAAGGCATTTGATTTGCTAAAATCTTATAGTTACTAAAAACTTTCCCGTGCATTGCATGAGTTAGCGACTAGTTATAAGAACAAGCTAACTTTGTATTCAAAGCCTTATCTTTGTGGTGCTTTATGAACCCGTTTCTCTCTACCTCTAGCAATTGATTAAGGCTCTTCTTATTACTACTGTAGATCAATATCATCATCAACCTTATCACTAGGTGAACTATTCTCGTCAAACTCCACCTCACCAGTTAATTTCTCCTGTGAACTATCATCATATGTCCCTGCTTCATTCTGTTTCAACATAAAGATTTCATCAAATATGACATCTTTGCTACTCACCATTTTCTTTGAGATTAGATCTCAAAGCCTATGGCCTTTAACACATTTTTCAAATAATCAACTAGTCTATTTTACCAAACTTCTTTTGGAATCTTGAAATCAATGGCTGATGATGGAGATCTATTAATAATGAAGCTTATTGTGTTAAATGTCTCTGCCCAAAACACCTTAGGTAATCCTGCATTCAATCTAATACATTTGGTTCTTTCGGCTAAAGTTTTGTTCATTCTCTTTGTAATCTCATTCTACTGTAGAGTTCCTTTAATTGTGAAGTGACGAGTACTACCTTCTAATTTAAAAAATCTTATGAATTTTTTATCTCTATACTCTAGGCCATTATCTGTTCTAAGATATTTTGTGCCAGTCTGATTTTCAACATGTGTTTTCCACTTTTTAAATATGCCAAACACATTAGACTTATGCTTCATAAAATAAATCCATACATTGAGTAGTCATCAATGAAACTAACAAAGTAATGAGTATTGATATGAGAAGAAACTAAAATTAGACCCCAAACATTAGAATGAATGTAGTTGTATGAAACAGGGACATTGCAGCAGAATATTAACAATTGGTTTTTTTGGCTTACCTCTCGTGTCCTAAACCAATGATCACAAAAGAGCTTCTAAATTGTGTTATATTTGTAGATATCATATTTTGTCTGCCCTTGATTTGCGTGCCGGACCCTTAAAAATCCAAAAATATTAATTTTTCACCATGGGACTACAGAAACATCTAGATGGTAGCACAACCCATTCGGGCATCGGAGCACTTAAAGTGCCATTTTAGGTCAAAATGACCCTAGCCAACCCTGCATTGACCAAAAGTCAAAACTGGTCAAAATCACTCCAAAACCACATTTTTCATGTTTTTACATCAAACCTGAGCTATTCAGCGATTTTTGTCACATTTGACCAAGTTTGACTAGGTTTGACCTAGAATTGACTCCCAAGGGCCTAGAAACCCTAATTTTGATCCAACCGTCAGAACTAGTTGAAGCTAGCGCCATTGTGAAGATGATTGACTTTCCTTTCCAAAGACTATTCATGGGTCAAAATTAGAGTTAAAACAGTTAAGATATCTTGAAAATCGTGTCGGGCGCGTCATCTCGTTTCTTAAGGCCATAACTTTTGATCCGACCATTGTAATTTTATTTTCTTTAGTGTTCTGGAAACTAGACATTTATAGCTTTCCAAGGACACCAAGACCAGCTCAATTGGAGTCTGAGAAGGCATTCAAATATGTGTTCAAAGTTGAACCAGGGAAAAGGACAGGGTTGCTGATGTCAGCATCAGCCTTGGCATAACCTAAAGGGCCGCTGAGCTGGCTAGTGGCCCCAAAGGGTGTGTTGGCAGCTGAAGAGTTAGATTTTCAGTATCAAACCCCTTTGACCCCCTAAAGCTAAAAAAAAATACAAATTTTGGGCATTTCTTGGAGTTGTTCTGAGCAGATTCTCTCTCTCTCTCTCTCTCTCTCTCCAAAATCACACACAAAACCTTTGATTCCTTACTTTTCTCCAACAATCAAGAGGTAGTGTTCTTGATTTCATCTTCCTCTCCTTGGTTTTAGAACCTTGGATTTGAGGTTTATGGGTGTAGAAGTAGCTTTTTAGCTACTATCTACACCCATTTATTTTCCTAGTATCTATCTTGCGTTATCTTGCTTCTTAGCATGTTTTATAGCTTTCTTAGCATGACGGCTTGTTTTATAACATGTTTTATTGCTTTGATGTTGTTGGCCTAGCCTTCTTGGGCTAGGATATGCCTAAATTTCTTGTTTGTGCTTAGATCCATATGTCTATGTGTTTTTTTGCCATGTTTATGTTTAGATCTACATGTTTGGATGTTATGCCTAGTGTTTGGCTATGTCTTTATATCTCTTGCCTATGCCTTTTTCTTGTGCTTTGGCTATTGGGTAGGATGTGGATCTAGATCTTGTGGTTTAGGCTCATATCCATAAACCTAGGCCTACAACAAAAGGGTTTGGATTATTGCCTTTATGCATGTCTATGCTTTGTTTGCCCTTGTCAATGCAATCACTTTAGATCCATGCTTGTTTGCTTAGATCTAGGCTTTTTGCCATATTCTTATTTGTTTTCCCTTGGTGGGTTTGTGCTTATTGGTCTTTAGGGCCACTTGCTTTTTTTTGGTTGCATCCGTCCCCTTTGGTGGCTTGTTTGGATGCAACCATGATCGAGAGTACATCTTTGTGATGTTTGGCTTGCTTGCCACTTGCCTTCCTCTCCTTTGCTTAGCTTTGCATGTTAGGGTTCCTCTTGTTAGCCCCTCTGTGTGCCTTATAACATGTTCACCCTTCCCTTTTATGTGATAACATGCTTTGCTTCCTTTGTGCTCGCTTTGCACCATCTTGTTTGGCTTTCTTTGCTTTGTTTGCATTCTTGCATCTTTGTGCTCACTTTGCTTGCTTTGTGCCATCTTGTTTGGCTTTCTTTGCTTTATTTGCATTCTTGCATCTTTTCCTATATGTTCATGCATGTGTCTCTGTGTGCTTGTTTGTGTCATCAAGTTTAGTTTCCACACATAATCTCATGCGGGTTCATACACGTCTTTTGTACACGAGATCCCGAGTCCCTTTTAGGAACTTTTCTTGATGGCACATGTGTCGTTCGTACTCCAATATAATGGAACTATAGACCTCAATCCAAACCCACATTTGTCCTTCTAGGACACCCTTTTCTTGCTTGTTTGTTTGATAACATGCTTGTTTGATAACATTCTTGTCTACCCCTCTGTGTGCTTTCCTTTGCTTGCCCCTTTGTGTGCTTTCTTTTCTTTGTTTGTCTTTTCTATGGCTTGTCTGCTGGCTTTGTGTTTCTTTTGTTGTTGAATGTATACGCTTGGAGTGAGGGTGCAACTTTCAAGAAGCAAGTTAAGAAAAGGGCAAATGCAAGCTAGAAGACGCAAGCTCAAAAAGGGCAATGTTCAATAGATGGAAGGCTTAGCTTCCCCAAGTGGTTTCTTTCTCTCTCCTAGCCTCTTTCTTAGAACCTTGTATCTAGACTAGGCTTTCTTTTCCTATACATTACTTGGGCTGCATTCCTTGGGTATGGCAATGTTTGATTTATATTTCCTATACCTTGTTGGGCCATAACCTTGGAATGTTGGAAATGTTTGGTTTATTTTCCTACTCTGTATGCTTGCATTGTGCATGATGTATGTATGTGTATATATATATATGTTTGTTTATGGGTGATCGTGCATTTATATGATGGACTCCCATGGTTAGGAGAGTGACCTTCTCGTGATCATGGGTACTCTGGACCTTAGAGCGTGGGTATGCTCTCAAGGCAGCTGCCATAGGTGCATATTTATGTTACATTGTGTGCATGATCATCGCGGTGTGACTGTTGCAATCCATGTCAGCTAGTGACATTGGTTTCCTCGTGTATGCCACACACATCAACATGTTTAATGCTCAAGAGAGCTTCAGCTTCCCTTGGTGTGAACATATTGACATGTGCCATATACACAGGCATGAAACCCTGCCGGTGCGTTATAGCGCACCAAACGCAAAACTCTGCCAGACTTTTGCCATGAAAATGGGGCACCTTTGTTTCTGTATTTTCACAGCAAAAGCATGGCGAGAATAGTATTTTATGTGCTATGACGCACTAAAGGCAAAATGTTGTCGGATTTCCACCACGAAAATAAGGCAAAAAGCTGCCGGATTTTCGTCATGGAAATTTGGCAACAATTCCAAATATGCTAGTAAAGCATTGATCGAGACCACACCCCTTCCAAAATCAAAACTCAAAGCCCAATTCCTTTAAAGCTCCGAAAGCTAATGCCAATAGCTTGTTTTTAACTGTCCATGTCCAAAAATTAAGATTTTAATAAAACAAAGGACTGTCTCCGGACAGACATTGCGGGGTGCCTACCACCTTTCCCACATATAACTAGACTTCCAAACTTAAGAATCAAGATTTTTTACCTGTTTGTGTTAGATTAGGAAAAATGACATTTTTCTTAACCTAGGATTGGTAATGAAATTAATTAGAGTCAGGTGACCAATCACACCTTAGAAAAAACCCAATGATTGGTGGCAACTTCACTTACCTTTAGTAAATATAAGTTACAACTGACTTATTTCAAGTCACACACTAAAGGTCTGTCCTTTTTCACAGCACCTGAGCTCCGAGCCTATATGCATATTCCTTATAGCGCAGGCGAGCATTGCCACGGCGAGTGGTCGACCGCCATTAGGCATCGACAGACTGGCGACTCCACTGGGGATACTTAGAGAGTTTAACCTTTAGCGCTTTTGATAAAATTATAATCTTTGGCTATGGGCTTTAAAAAGTATTGAAATTGGCATTAGCTTTTGGGCCTTTCTTTTTGAAAAATGTTTTTACTATATCTTTAGTAAACTATTTTCAAAAGAAAAAAATGTTTTTCAAATGGTTTTCAAAAATGGCTTTGAGGTATTTTCGTATGTGTGAAGCTTTCTTGCTTTTGTAAGCATGCTTTACAGCATTCCTTCACATGTGCGAACCTAGGGTAGTAAGA
This sequence comes from Quercus aquifolioides, assembly GCA_019022515.1. NCBI lineage: Eukaryota > Viridiplantae > Streptophyta > Magnoliopsida > Fagales > Fagaceae > Quercus > Quercus aquifolioides. The sequence continues at coordinate 55,995,101 of CM032326.1, read as the reverse complement.
TTCAATTTTGCTACACCTTTATCTGTTCATATATCTGTTGCACTTGCTTGGAAAGTCTTTCCCTTTTCATTTCAAAATGCATAACATCACTCCTCACATTGGGTTAAACCTGGACTCAGCGTTGAAGGCAATTGCTGGATGCGTATACCTTAGATAGTTACTGGGTTTCAACTTGTAGGCACTTTTGGGTCCATGGGTGGATAGGAGTAGCTGAAAAAGCCCCTTTAATCCACTCTATCCCACAACTTCTATGAAGAGAAGGATTAGATGATTGAGGTCCTCCCTAAGATTAGGACCAACTTACCATTTAAGCCGTGTCTCTTATAGTTGGCCTAGAGTAAGTCGAAACCTGTAAGGATTATGAAGAGCCAAGATGAGTGAACATCCAAGCCTAGGGTAGGATATCCTTGTTAGGATTGCTTTCAAAATAAGTCAAGGGGAAAGTGTCCAGTTTTTGTTTGCAGGTTCGCCTTTTTTGCTTGTGTTGAAAAAGTTGTGCTCTACTCTAGATTCATTTTGACCCACTTGTACATCATTTGGGACCTACCCTTAAGGAAAAGAAACTACTTTGCTAGCACATTAGATCATACCCAAACCCTAAGGGTTTCCAACTCTACAAGGGCATGCATGCGTACACTAATGGCTCCGTCATGTAAATATGTATAGATAAAATTGGTGGCAAGTAGCCGGAACTCCGCATCAAGGCGGACATTGCCGAAAGTCCAAGATCTTTTCAAGAAGGCCAGGCCATCAAGAATGAAGCCTCTGCGTTTTGTGAAATTGAAGTTCTTTGTATCCGCCTCAGGGCATTGTAAAGATGGCCTAGTTATGGAGCCTTTGTAAAAGCCTAGTCTTAGGGGCATTGTAAAAAGCCAAGTTTTGTAAAAGCCTTTTTTTGATGTAATGAAAAAGAGGGATTCATTCCGCATTTTCGAGCATGATGTGAAAGTTCCAATTACTTGCCAAGCTTATGCGTTAATTTAGCATCACTGTAGAAACTCACCATGATTAAAAAAAAACGACCAACGGTTCAAGCTAATATTTGAAAATGATAGGTGCATTTTATATAAGCAAGGACCTAAACTAACTTTGTGTTCATTTTGTGTTTCCACCTTGTCAAATTTTCAAATGTATACTCATCTTTTCCCCATCCCATTCTTTTTTCTTTCCTGGTTTATAAAGAGAAAAGATTGCTCGAAGGAAACAGTCCAAGTTTCCACCACTATGTTCCATCATCACTATGTCTCGTGCTAGAGAGATGTCTACTAGTGATCCTTCAGCTTCCAGAGTGAGTGTTGCCGAGTTCATTCAGATGAAAGAACAGATGGCAAAAATGATGTGCATGATGGAACAACCAGTTATAGGAGGAGGGCGTGACTCTTCTGGCCCCACTCTACAAGGCCATGCATCTCAGTCTAAAAATGAGGCATGGCTGCCTCTAAATCTGGATTAGGATAAGACCACGCCACCCATTAATCCATAGGGGGGTTAACAAAGAAGTAGATGCTTCTAAGGATAAGGCCTTAGAGTCTAGCTACAATAAAGTCAAGAGTTAAATGGAAACCCTGATAGAAAAAATGCACATCATGGAGAGTTCAGGCTCTGAGGAAACGTCAATTTGGACAGTTTGACTAATTTCCCTCAAGTTCTTATACCTCCTAAGTTCAATTCGCTTGAGTTTGTCAAGTATGATGGCACCGAAGACCCATATGCCCATTTGCATATGTTCTACAGAAAGATGGCACCCTATAGGGATAATCAGCCTTTGCTTTGTCAAATTTTTCTTGATAGCTTAACTGGCCCTGTGGCCACATGGTATGCGAGATTGGAAAAGACCTCTAGCTGGAGAGAGATGGCCAATTCCTTTTTGGAATATTACCGGTTTAACACTGAGGTAGCTTCCGACCATACAATCCTTTAGATAGCAGAAAAGAAAAGTAGGGAATTTTTTCGTGAGTATGCCCAGAGGTGGTGTGAGTTGGCCACACAAATGCTTCCTCCCATGATGGAAGAGGAAATGATTAAGTGGTTCATTGATAACCTTAAGCTTTCGTACTACGAGAAGATGATTAGCGCTTAAGTCACTCATTTTACGTGCCTGATTCCTATTGGGGAGCATATCGATGAATGTATTAGGAGCAAGAAAATAGTTGATCCTGAGGTTTTGAATTCCATAATAGAACAGCAAGTGAAAAAGGCGACCAACCGTAAAGGGAAGGAAGTTGATGTTCACATGAGTGCTAGAGCACCTGAAAGGCCAAAGGGTGCTACTTAATTGCCCAGCCTTATCAACAGTAGGCTCAGCCAGCTCAGTCACCTTACCGAGCATTTAATCAAAGGGGAAGGCTAGAACAGCCCCAGTACCCTAGGAGAGAGCTATGAAAGTTTCCTTCGTTGCCAATGCCCATGTCGGAGCTTTATCCTTACTTGTTGGAAAAGAAGTTGGTGGCTCCCTTGTTTATTAGACCAAGGGATAGTCCTCCTCCACCAAGATTTGAATCATCCGAGAAATGCGAACACCATTTTGGGGCCGAAGGGCATACTTTGGAAGAATGCATACCTCTGAGGCTCCAGATTTAGGACCTCATTGATAATAAGTTGATACAGTTTGAGAACACTTCAAGGTCAATTGTTATTACTGATCCCTTGCCTCCTCACCCGGAAGGAAATGTGAATGCTATCTCTACAGTGGAAGAGAGGATTCCATATTTCTCATCCCCTTTCATTCCCTTAGAAAGCCATGTTGTGGGCTCTAGCCTAGGAAAGCCATATTGCTTTGGAGAATATAGGAACCCCAAGATTCGATTGGGAAGTCTGCTTAATCTACAACAGTAGGAATAGGCATGCCCTATTTAAGTGTGGAGTGCTTAGAGCACAAGTTTAGAGTCTAGCCGACCGTGGCATTATCTAGATAGAGAGAGAGGTCGTGCACAGGGGTAATTGCATGGCAACTAGCCTATGCCCTCCAAGATTACAAGCAGGAACCAGCCATAGTGCTATGTCCGTAGGATCAAGAAAAGATTGGGATGAGTACTTGAAAGGTCATGCCTGCAAGGTCCTTCTAGGGATAGGGACATCCATTTCCCTGTCTTTGGTCATTATTGAAAAGATAGTGGATTCATCTCTAGATTTGAAAATGTCAGCTCCAAAGGAGGAACATACTGCATTAGCCATTAAGGGTTTTTCCCCTTTGATTCTATTGTTGCTTGAAATCGCAAAGTCATCTCCAAGATTTTTCCAAAAAGAAACCCATGTCCCACCATTTGAGGTTTTGCTCCTCTAGTTTTGCCAAGGTCTATCCAAGGAATCTCTAGGGCACCCGGCCCAAAGGCTTTAAAGGCCTTTTTACTTGGTCCGGTCATTATCAGTTTGAAAACCTTTTCTTTAGCACCCAATCTGCAAACTCAGGAGGGTTTGATCATTCATATGTCGAAGCCTTTTCCTTACAAGGATGACCATTTAACCTGTTGGAAAAACACATGTTTGTATCTCATACAAAACATACACAGTGGAAAATTAACGGATCTACTTCATTCGCAATTGATAACATGTACTATGTAAATTTTAGAATTTAAGAACAAGAGAGCGTACCTTGGTGTGGGGAAATTCAAAACCAAAGATTAGAAGTACTTGGGAACACTTTTAATCTTCACTCAAATTCCATTTATGCCCAAGGAGTGTGGTCTCTCAATCAGTTTACACGTATGTGTTCAAGGGAGAATAAGAGAGTGGCTTACACTCACACACACACCATTTCATACCTTTCAAAATTCTATATGTTTCTCTCCTTATATATAATTGATTATCTAATTGGGCTAGCCTTTTGGGCCATTCCAATTGGGCTTTAATATGTGGCTTAGAGTTGGACCAAAATGGACAAATAAGACACTAGCTCCAATGGGTTTTGGGCTTTTCTGTAAACTCTTGACAAGCCCAAAATTACCATTAATTATATTAAATATCACTATATAAATATAATTACACTTTAGTCCTTATTAATAAATTATACCCCAAAACTTTATTATACATTCAACCCCTTTATTAAAATATTCGTAGTAATACAAAGTCATGAATGTTGACTGCCACTTTGAAGATTACTACATCTTAATCCTTGATGTAATACCCCAATTTTGATTTTATGATTATCACCATACCTCGTCATTTTTTAATATAGAGTTGAGGTACTATATGTGTGTGCACAATAGGATAGGAGTAGACAATGTTGTGGTGCTACAAATAGGTGAGAAAATTAAAGTTTTAGTGCATACAATTTAGTGCGGCAACTAATATAATAAATAAAAGGTGAAAATGTTTTATGGGCTTCTTAGAGACTTAAGAGATAAGCTTAAGTGGGTTTTAAACTCCAGCCCACTACCCCACTAAGCCCACATCTTTGATGTGTTGAATATAAGGTAGAGGAAAAGATAATTAGGGTTTTGATAAGAAGGATTTCATCACTAAGGAGGCTAGAAGGTGTATGTTTCCTTGGAGTTAATTAAAGAGGCAACGAAAGAATTCCAGGTATGATTTTTCATTTGTTAGAATCAAAGAATCAAAGGTTTAGAATTATCATGGATTACAATCTTAATATATGTATAGGACTTTCACGTTTTCATTAGGGTTAATATGTATTAAACCCCAAGTTGCCCACTGTGTGCATTCTAGTACAAGCCGTGAATTGAGAAAGGTTATGTATATGGCTTTACATCTCCTTTTGGTTATATGGATATTAAATCGTAGGTAGCCTCTGTGAGTATTTTAGAACAAAGCCACGGATTACGAAACTCATTTCATTTATATAGCCTTACGTCTTCATGGGTTTATATATATATATATATATATATATATAGATATATATACTAAATTCTAGAATTGGCCACCGTGTATACCCATGAACAAGTCACGGATCAAATCTTCAGTCACGAGGCTTTCACCTTTCAATTGTGGTTACATATATATATATATATATTAGGATGGCTGTAAGGTTTTCTATTGTGATTATATATATTAGGTGGCTTTAACGTTTTTGGGGTTATGTAAATGAAATCCTAAAGTAGCTGTTGCCTCTGAGATGTGATAAATTCAAGGAAACACATTTTTTTGGGTAGAGATACTTTGCATTAGTGCTATCATTTAGTTCAGCAAAGTATTTTACTAGTGAGTCAGTTGTATAGTTCAATAAGTTCTATATTTTGTGGAGGATATTAAGTAATTTCTATGATTGAATATAGGTTTTATTTAAGAGTATTTTGAGGCTATTGGAGGTTGTTTCGGCTAGACTTTCAGAGTGATTCAAGTGCTGTAAGTAATTATGCATAATATGCACAAGTTTTGTCCATTAGGTTCTTAGAAGTTAAAAGTTTTCAAAAGCTTTGTATTTCAAACTTATATTTTCTAAAGTTTGTCAAAAGTATTTTTGTATCATTGAAAGAGAAATTTCGACTATTAAATAATGTTTTAAAGAGATACTTCAAATTTTAAATAACGTTTTGAATGTCCAAATCTCATTTAAAAGATGATTTCTAAACTAAAGCATTTTCCGAAAATAATTGAGTTTCAATGTAAGTTTTCTAAAAAGGTTCTGGTTCTTTAAATTTGTTAAACTAGGTGATTTCAAAGTCATATTCCTATTCTCCAAATGGTATTTAAAATGTTTCTTTTAGCAAATTGAATTTTCAGATTTACTCAAGAATTGTAATATATTTATATAAACTCCTCAGTTTCTATTCGTTCCCCATGAGAGTCAAGCATCCTTTGATTTATGTTCAATTCGATATTGTGATATTCGCTATGCCTGTATATTTGGAATAACTGTTAATATTAAGAAAATTATTCTATTTTGTATATATTTCGTTTTGTGATATGTGACTCAAAATGAATGTTTTTAGAATTGATCAGATATATCAAATTTATGTGTAAATCCGCTCACAGGATTGTATGTGAGAATATGTGTTGATCCCTCACCAGCAGGGGTTAGATGTTGGTATCCGCTCACAGGATTGTATGTGAGAATATGTGATGTGTATATGTGACACTGTGCTCTGATCAATTTTATGTATGTAATTACTAATGATTTTAAGATGTGATTACATATGTATAAAGTGATTCATTATATGTTTTGGAATAATTATTTTCGATATCATTAAATGAGTTTGTGAAAAATCAAAATACTCGTGCGTTGCTTGACTCTGTTCTGTTGTGTATTCTATATAATTACTTACTAGATGTGGCTCACCCCATCAATTACTATTTTTCAGATTGAAGTGTAGTTGGGAATATAGGACATTTTGATCGCTTTGTAAGGTGCAAGGTTGAGCGTGGAAGTTGTAGGCGATTTCTATATTACTTGAAGACTTATAGAATTTTAGTTATCCTTATTTTGTAATTCATGATTTATATTTTGGAGATTATTTCCAATTTGTGGAGTTTAGATTTTTGTAAGAGGTTATTTATTAAGAGCATTGTTTCTTTGGAGTTTTAAATTATTTTGGATTAATTTTACTTTTAGTTGTGCAAGATTAGCAAGTTAGTCATGCATCTAAATTCATGTTCCATGGATTTGGGTCGTGACACTTAAGTACCCGGTTTAATCCTTTAAGTTATTCATCATATATTTATGAAATCTAATTTCATAAATATATACTTTAGTAACTTCTTAATAAAGTAGTTAGGCCTAACATTCTGAATAACCAAATCTATTAAACTTATCTCAAGTGAATATTTTATATATCCATTAGGAGATTATGAATTTCATCTTGAGAATATATGTTCTTTCAACATTAAATGTGCCTACCCAACATACTGAGGTCTTGATCATGACTTTAGATCTCACTCCTGATATATCAAAGCAACCTACACTTCATGATCAGGTTCATTATTCTCTCAGGATTGAGAGTTGATGTAAATAGAAGTCGTAAGATTTATTATTCATTTGATAGTCGTTAGTAGAATAATAAATCTCACAGCGGTCCAGTTCAATATGTCTTAACACTTAAAATATATCAACATATTAACTAGAAGTCTTCACTTCCATGATCAAGACAAATCATCTTAGTTGATATGTTATAGTCTTCGTAGATGAAATGCCCAATTTTATCACCGACTACAAGCTAAAATTTTGAATTTACAAAGAACTTGTGATTTATATCTTTTGTGACTAAATCACATAAATCACATACTATGCATCTAATGGACTATATGATAATGTCCAAATATTCATGTTACCATTATTTTAGATAACAATAAAATAACTTTATTAATCACAACATAATATCAAACATAATGTCATACATAGCATTATACAATAGGATTTAAAGGGCATATATTCTAACATGACCTTAATCTCTACTTGTACTGGGAAGAAAGAAGTTTCTTTTAATGTCTCTTCAAGTTTAGCCGGACTCACTAGGAATGGTCGATGTTATACACCTGAGGAATTAAAGAGAAGAAGGAAGAAGCTTGGCAAGGGTACAACCGAGCCAGTCAGGAATAAGGTTGCCACTAAAGAAGCTGAGGAATTCTTGAAGACTATTCAAAAGGCCAATTATAGCATGATTCAGGTGTTGAACAAGTCTCCAGCCTAGATTTCTATCTTGGCATTGTTGTTATCTTCCGAGGTCCACCGTGAGGCTTTCCTGAAGGTGTTGAAGGAAATGTATGTTCCTACTAGTACTACAGATTCCTCCTTCGAAGGTATGGTATCGTTGGTGTTAACCACCAACCAAGTCTCCTTTTCAGATGATGAGTTACCTCCAGAAGGAAATGATCATACTTTGGCCATGCATATTGTGGTAAAGTGTAAAGACATGATTATTGTAAGGGTATTGATTGATAATGGGTCAGCTCTGAATGTTTGCCCGATGGCCACTCTAGAGCATTTGAAGGTGGATGTGTCGCTTATTCGGCCTAGCACTATGATTATTAGAGCTTTTGAAGGAACACATCGAGAATGCAAGGTAAGATTAAGCTAATGATTGAGATTAGCCCAAGGTCTTTCATGGTTAACTTCCAAGTGATTAAGGTGGACTCTTCGAATAATATGCTTTTAGGGAGACCTTGGGTACATGCAGCAGGTGCATTCACATCTACCCTCCATTGGAGACTTAAGTTTATATCTAAGAATCAGTTGATAACCATTATGGCCGAAGAGCCTATGACTATTTTCTAGAAGACATATATACCCTACATCGATGCTAATGCCTTTCCAGAAGCATCTTTCCATAGCTTTGTGCATGTTTCTATGATTCACAATGCTTTAGAGCCTGAGTCAGGATGGCATGCAGCGGTTCTGATGGCCGCTAAGGAAATGCTCAAGTTTGTTTACAAGTTTGGCTAAGGCCTTGAAGCCACGGGTCGTGGAAGTTCTATTCTGGTGGGGCATTCAAATAACAACGGTGGATTTGGTCTGGGGTATGAGCCCACTCATGAAGAACTTTTTCAAGCTTCTAGAGGAAAGAAGAGGAAGTTTGCTAGTCTAGGGATGTCTATTCCCCATATCAGGACCACTTTTCTGGCTCTGGCCGAGGTCATTATGCCAAAACCTTTCAAGGAAGTAAAGGATGAAGAGTCTGATCTAGCTTGTATTATTCGGCTTTATTGAGGAATTTCAGTGAATGCTATCATGTCTTCTGAAGATGGTTTGACATCTACTATCCCATCGAGTCTACCGGGAAAGATGGCCCTTGGACCATCGAGCCTTGCCTTATGATTGCACTGGATGAGTAAGGAGTATTCCATTCTCGAGTGGTTGGGTTTCCCAATTGCCCGAGAGGGTTGGAATAGCATATCTAGTTTGTTTTGCATGCTTATGTTATTTCCTGCTTTATTTGTATTCCCTGTTTATCTCCCCCAAATTTTTTTCCTAAAAAAAAAAGTATGTCCCTGTAAATCAAGAACTTGAAAATTTTTTGATGACTTGGTAGCTGTGTGATGGCGAGGCGTATGGTGCGACCGCTGTTTAACCTCAGGATGGAATGTGAGCCTAGGGCGCGGCCACTAGTTTACCCACTGTAGATCAGGAACTTGAAATTTTGACAGACTTGGTAGTTGTGTGATGGTGAGGCATACGATATGGCCGTTTTCTTAACCTTAGGATGGAATGTGAGCCAAGGGCACGACCGCTAGTTTACAAACTGTAGAATGTGAGCCCAGGGCGCGGCCGTTGGTTTACCCAATGTAGAATGTGAGCCCTGTGTGCAGCCGCAAGTTAAGCCACTGTAAATCAGGAACATGAAAAATTATTGATGACTTGCTAGCTACGTGATAGAGAGGCGTATCTTGCGGTTGCTATTTAACCTCAGGATGGAATTTGAACCCAGGGCGCGGCCGCTAATTTACCCACTGTAGAACAGGAGCTTGAACTTTGAGTAGCTAGGTGATGGAGAGACGTACGACGTAGCCTCTTTCTTAACCTCAAGATGGAACGTGAGCCTAGGGTGCAGCTGCTAGTTTACCCACTGTAAATCAGGAACTTGAAAACTTTTTGATGTCTTGGTAGCTGAGTGACAGCGATGCGTATGGCGCGGCCGCTATTTAACCTCAGGATGGAATGTGAGCCTAGGGCGCAACTGCTAGTTTACCAACTATAGATCAAGAACTTGAACTTTGAGTGGCTTGGTAGCTTGGTGATAGAGAGGCGTACGGACGACCTCCATTTAATCTCAAGATGGAATGTGAGCCTAGGGCGCGGCTGCTAGTTTACCCACTGTAGATCAAGAACTTGAACTTTGAGTGGCTTGGTAACTGGGTGATGGAGAGGCATACGGCGGAGCCGCTTTCTTAACCTCAAGATGGAATGCGAGCCTAAGGCGTGGCCGCTATTTTACCCACTGTAACTGAGGAACTTGAACTTTGAGTGACTTTGTAGCTGGGTGATGGCGAGGCGTATGGTGTAGCTGATATTTAACCTCAGGATGGAATGTGAGCCTAGGGCGTGACTACTAGTTTACTCACTATAGATCAGGAGCTTGAACTTTGAGTGGCTTGGTAGCTTGGTGATGGAGAGGCATACGGGACGACCTCTATTTAATCTCAAGATGGAATGTGAGCCTAGGGCGCGGCTGCTAGTTGACCCACTGTAGATCAAGAACTTGAACTTGAACTTTAACTTTGACTGACTTGGCAGTTGTGTGATGGTGAGGCATACAACTCGGCCGTTTTCTTAACCTCAGGATGGAATGTGAAACTAGGGCATAGCCGCTAGTTTACCTACTGTAGCTGAGGAACTTGAACTTTGAGTGACTTTGTAGTTGGGTGATAGCAAGGCGTACAGCACGGCCTCTTTCCTAACCTCAGGATGGAATGTGAGCCTAGGGCGCAGCCTCTAGTTTTCCCACTTTAGATCAGGAACTTGAAATTTAAGTGACTTGTTAGCTGGGTGATGGAGAGGTATACGGCGGAGACGCTTTCTTAACCTTAAGATGGAATGTGAACCTAAGGCGTGGCCACTTGTTTACCCACTATAAATCAGGAACTTGAACTTTTAGTGACTTTGTAGCTAGATGATGGCGAGGCGTACGGCGCAGCCTCTTTATTAACCTCAAGATGGCATGTGAGCCTTGGGCGTGGCTGCTAGTTTACCCACTGTAAATCAGGAACTTGAAAATTTTTTGATTACTTGGCAGCTGAGTGATGGTGAGGAGTATGGCGGGCCGTTATTTAACCACATGATGGAATGTGAGCCTAGGGCGCGGTTGGTACTTTACCCACTATATATCAGAAACTTGAATATTAGAGTGACTTGGTAACTGTGTGATGACGAGGTGTACGGGACGGCCTCTATTTAATCTCAAAATAGAATGTGAGCCTAGGGTGCCGTTGCTAGTTTAGTCACTATAGATCAGGAACTTTAACTTTGACTGACTTGGCAGTTGTGTGATGGTGAGGCATACGACGCGGCTGTTTTCATAACCTCAGAATGGAATGTGAGCCTAGGACGTGGTTGCTAGTTTACCCACTATAGATCAGGAACTTGAACTTTAAGTGGCTTGGAAGCTAGGTGATGAAGAGGAGTACGGCGAAGCTGCTTTCTTAACCTCAAGATGGAATGTGAAACTCGGGCATGGCCGCTAGTTTACCTACTGTAGCTGAGGAACTTGAATTTTGAGTGACTTTGTAGTTGGGTGATAGCGAGGCGTATAGCACGGCATCTTTCCTAACCTCAAGATGGAATGTGAGCCTAGGGCTCGGCTACTAGTTTACCCACTGTAAATCAGTAGCTTGAAAACTTTTTGATGACTTGGTAGCTATGTGATAGTGAGGCATATGGCGCGCTCGCTATTTAACCTCAGGATGGAATGTGAGCCTAGGGCGTGGCCGCTAGTTTACCCATTATAGAGCAGGAACTTGAACTTTGAGTGGCTTGGTAGCTGGGTGATGGAGAGGCGTATGGGATGGCCTCTATTTAATCTCAAGATGGAATGTGAGCCTAGGGTGCGGCTGCTAGTTTACCTACTTTAGATCAGGAACTTGAACTTTGACTGGCTTTGTTGGTCAATGATGGAAAGGCGTACGGCAGAGCCGCTTTCTTAACCTCAAGATGGAATGTGAAACCTAGGGCGCAATTGCTATTTTACCCACTGTAAATCAGGAACTTGAAAACTTTTTGATGACTTGGTAGCTGAGTAATGGTGAGGCGTATGGCGCGCTCGCTATTTAACCTTAGGATGGAATGTGAGCCTAGGGCGCAGCCTCTACTTTTCCCACTGTAGTTCAGGAACTTGAAATTTGAGTGACTTGTTAGCTGGGTGATGGAGAGGCATACGGTGGAGACGCTTTCTAGGCCTCAAGATGGAATGTGAACCTAAGGCGTGGCCACTTGTTTACCCACTATAAATCAGGAACTTGAACTTTTAGTGACTTTGTAGCTAGATGATGGCGAGGCGTACAGCGCAGCCTCTTTATTAACCTCAAGATGGAATGTGAGCCTTGGGAGCAGCTAGTAGTTTACCCACTGTAAATCAACAACTTGAAAATTCTTTGATTACTTGGTTGCTGAGTGATGGCGAGGCGTATGGCGCGGCCGCTATTTAACCTCAAGATGGGATGTGAGCCTAGGGCGCGGCTAGTAGTTTACCCACTATATATTAGAAACTTGAATTTTAGAGTGACTTGGTAGTTGTGTGATGACGAGGTGTACGAGACGGCCTCTATTTAATCTCAAGATGGAATGTGAGCCTAGGGTGCCGCTTCTAGTTTACCCACTGTAGATTAGAAACTTGAACCTACTTATGCTTAAGATGGAAATTGAGCCTCGGGTGCAGCTACTAGTTTATCCTCTGTAAATCAGGAACTCGAAAACTTTTTGATGACTTGGTAGCTGTATGATGGTGAGACATATGGTGTGACCGCTATTTAAACTAAGGACGGAATGTAAGCCTACGGCGCGGCCGCTAGTTTACCTATTGTAGATTAGGAACTTGAACTTTTGAATGACTTGGTAGCTGTGTGATGGCGACACATACGGCACAGACGCTATTTAATCTCAAGATGGAATGTGAGCCTAGGGCGCGGGCACTAGTTTACTCATTACAGATTAGGAACTTGAACATTGAATGAGTTGGTAGCTGGGTGATGGAGAGGCGTAGGGTGGAGCTGCTTTTTTAACCTCAAAATGGAATGTGAGCCTAGGGTATGGCTGCTAGTTTATCCAATGTAAATCAGAAACTTGAACTTTTGGTGACTTTGTAGCCGGGTGATGGCGAGGGGTACGGCGCGGCCTCTTTCTTAGCCTCAAGATGGAATATAAGCCTAGGGTGCGGCTGCTAGATTACCTGCTGTAGATCATGAATTTGAACTTTTGAGTGACTTGGCTAGCTGTGTGTTGGCAAGGCGTACGGGATGGCCTCTATTTAATCTTAAGATGGAATGTGACCCTAGGGTGCGGCTTCTAGTTTACCCACTGTAAATCAGGAACTGAACTTTCGAGTGACTTGCTAGTAGTGTGATGGCGATATGTGCGGCGTAGCCGCTATTTAACCTCAAGATGGAATGTGAGCCTATTGTGCGGTCGCTAGTATACCCAATGTAGATCAGGAACTTGAACTTTTGAGTGACTTGGTAGCTGTGTGCTGGCAATATGTACGGTGCTTAACCTTAATATGGAATGAGGGGCTCGGGTGCGGCTATTGGTTTACCCCTGTAAATCGGGAACTTGAAAACTTTTTGATGACTTGGTAGCTATGTGATGGCGAGGCATATGGCGCGACGACTGTTTAACCTCAGGATGGAAAGTGAGCCTAGGGCGCGGCCACTAGTTTACCCACTGTAGATCAGGAACTTGAAGTTTTGACTGACTTGGTAGCTGTGTGATGGTGAGGCATACGACACGACCGTTTTCTTAACATCAGGATGGAATGTGAGCCAAGGGCATGATTGCTAGTTTACCCATTGTAGAATGTGAGCCCAGGGCGAGGCCGCTCGTTTACCCAATATAGAATATAAGCCCTGTGCGCGGCCGCATGTTAAGCCACTGTAAATCAGGAACATGAAAAATTATTAATGACTAGCTAGCTACGTGATAGCGAGGTGTATCTTGTAGTTGCTATTTAACCTCAGGATGGAATGTGAGCCTAGGGCGCGGCTGCTAGTTTACCCACTGTAGATTAGGAACTTGAAATTTTGAATGACTTGATAACTGTGTGATGACGTGGGGTATGGCATGGTCGCTATTTAACCTCAGGTTTGAATTTGAGCCCAGGGCGCAGCCGCTAATTTACCCACTGCAGATCAGGAACTTGAACTTTGAGTGACTTGGTAGCTAGGTGATGGAGAGACGTACGGCGCGGCCTCTTTCTTAACCTCAAGATGGAATGTGAGTGTAGGGCGCGACTACTAGTTTACCCACTTGTAAATCAGGAACTTGAAAACTTTTTGATTACTTGGTTGCTGAGTGATGGCGAGGCGTATGGCGCGGCCGCTATTTAATCTCAGGATGGAATGTGATCCTCGGGCGCGGCTGCTAGTTTACCCACTATAGATTAGGAATTTGAACTTTGTGTGGCTTGGTAGCGTGGTGATGGAGAGGCGTACGGCGGAGCCACTTTCTTAACCTTAGGATGGAATGCGAGCCTATGGCATGGCCGCTAGTTTACAAATTGTAACTGAGGAACTTGAACTTTGAGTGACTTTGTAGCTGGGTGATGGCGAGGCGCATGGTGCAGCCACTATTTAACCTCAAGATGGAACGGGAGCCTAAGGCACGGCTGCTAAGTTACCCACTATAGATTAGGAACTTGAATTTTGAGTGGCTTGGTATCTTGGTGATGGAGAGGCGTACGAGGCAGACTCTATTTAATCTCAAGATCGAATGTGAGTCTATGGCGCGGCTGCTAGTTTACCCACTGTAGATCAGGAACTTGAACTTTGACTGACTTGGCAGCTGTGTGATGGTGAGGCATACGACGCGGTAGTTTTCTTAACCTCAGGACGGAATGTGAGCCAAGGGCATGACTGGTACTTTACTCACTGTAGAATGTGAGCCCAGGACACGGCCGCTAGTTTACCTAATATAGAATGTGAGCCTAGGGCACGTTCGCAAGTTAAGCAACTGAAAATTAGGAACATGAAAAATTGTTGATGACTCGGTGGCTATGTGATGGCGAGGCGTATCTTGCGGTTGCTATTTAACCTCAAGATGGAATGTGAGCCTAGGGCGCGGCCGCTAGTGTTCCCACTATAGATTAGGAACTTGAAATTTTAAGTGACTTGATAACTGTGTGATGGCGTGGTGTACGGCACGACCGCTATTTAACCTCAGGATGGAATTTGAGCCTAGGGCACGGCCGCTGGTTTACCCACTGTAGATCAAGAACTTGAACTTTGAGTGACCTAGTAGCTGGGAGATGGAGAGACGTACGACGGAGCTGCTTTCTTAATTTCAAGAGGGAATGTGAGCCTAGGGCGGGGCCGCTAGTTTAACCACTGTAAATCAGGAACTTGAACTTGGAGTGACATTGTAGCAGTGTGATGGCGAGGTGTATGGCGCATCCTCTTTCTTAACCTCAAGATGGAGTGTGAGCCTAGGGCGCAGCTGCTAGTTTACCCACTGTAAATCAAGAACTTGAAAACTTTTTGATGACTTGGTGGCTGAGTGATGGCGAGGAGTATGGCGCGGCCACAATTTACCCTCAGGATGGAATGTGAGCCTAGGGCTTGGTTGCTAGTTTACCCACTATAGATCAGGAACATGAACTTTGAGTGGCTTGGTAGCTTGGTGATAGAGAGGCGTACGGGACGGCCTCTATTTAATCTCAATATGGAATGTGAGCCTAGGGTGCAGCTGCTAGTTTACCCACATGTACGGCGGAGCCACTTTCTTAACCTCAAGTCAGAATATGAGCCAAGGGCAGGGCAGCTAGTTTACCCACTATAACCGGGGAACTTGAACTTTGAGTGACTTTGTAGCTGGGTGATGGCGAGGCGTACAGCATGACCTCTTTCTTATCCTCAAGATGGAATGTGAGCCTAAGGCGCGGCAGCTGGTTTACCCACTGTAAATCAAGAACTTGAAAACTTTTTGATGACTTGGTAGCTAAGTGATGACGAGGCGTATGGCACGGCTGCTATTTAGCCTCAGGATGGAATGTGAGCTTAAGGAGCGGCTGCTAGTTTACCCACTATAGATCAAGAACTTGAACTTTGAATGGCTTAGTAGCTGGGTGATGGAGAGGCGTACAGGACGACCTCGATTTAATCTCAAGATGGAATGTGAGCCTAGGGCGCGGATGCTAGTTTACCCACTGTAGATCAGGAACTTGAACTTTGAGTGTCTTAGTAGTTGGGTGATGGAGAAGTGTACGGCAAAGCCACTTTCTTAACTTCAAGATGGAATGTGAGCCTAGGGCATTAACCCACTGTAGCTGCGGAACTTTAACTTTGAGTCACTTTGTAGCTGGGTGATGGCGAGGTGCACAGCGTGACCTCTTTCTTAACCTCAAGATAGAGTGTGAGCGTAGGGTGCAGCTGCCAGTTTACCCACTGTAAATCTGAAACTTGAAAACTTTTTGACGACTTGGTTGCTGTGTGATGGCGAGTCGTTAGCCGAAATTTAACCTCAGGATGGAATGTGCGCCTAGGGCACTGTCGCTAGTTTACCCACTCCAGATCAAGAACTTGAACATTGAGTGACTTGGTAGCCGGGTGAATGAGAGGCGTTTGGCGGAGCCGCTTTTTTAACCTCAAGATGGAATGTGAGCCTAGGGTATGGTCGCTAGTTTATCCTCTGTAAATCAGGAACTTGAAATTTGAATGACTATGTAGCTGGGTAATGGCAAGGGGTACGACGCAGTCTCTTTCTTAACCTCAAGATGCAATATGAACCTAGGGCGAGGCTGCTAGTTTACGCACTGTAGATCAGGAACTTGAACTTTTGAGGGACTTGGTAGCTGTGTGATGGTGAGGCATACGGGACGACCTCTATTTAACCTTAAGATGGAATGTGAGCCTAGTGTACGGCCGCAAGTTTACCCACTGTAGATCAGGAACTTGAACTTTTGAGTGAGTTGCTAGCTGTGTGATGGCTATATGTGCGGTGCGACTGCTATTTAACCTCAAGATGGAATGAGAGCCTTGGGTGTGGTTGCTAGTTTACCCTCTATAAATCAGGAACTTAAAAACTTTTTGATGACTTGGTAGCTGTGTGATGGTAAGGCGTTTGGCACAGTTGCTATTTAACCTCAAGATGGAATGTGAGCCTTGGGCGCAGCCTCTAGTTTTCCCACTATGGATCAGGAATTAGAAATTTGAGTGACTTGTTAGCTGGGTGATGGAGAGGCGTACGGTGGAGACGCTTTCTTAACCTCAAGATGGAATGTGAACCAAAGGCGTGGTCGCTTGTTTACCCACTGTAAATTAGGAACTTGAACTTTTAGTGACTTTGTAGCTGGGTGATGGCGAGGCGTACAACGTGGCCTCTTTCTTAACCTCAAGATGGAATGTGAGCCTTGGGCGCGGCCGCTAGTTTACCCACTGTAAATTAGGAACTTGAAATTTTTTTGATTACTTGGTAGTTGAGTGATGGTGAGGCGTTTGGCACGACCGCTATTTAACCTCAGGATGGAATGTAAGCCTAGGGCGCGGTTGGAAGTTTACCCACTACATATCATAAACTTGAATTTTAGAGTGACTTGGTAGCTGTGTGATGACGAGGCGTACAGGACAGCCTCTATTTAATCTCAAAATGGAATGTGAGCCTAGGGTGCCGCTGCTAGTTTACTCATTGTAGATCAGGAACTTGAACTTTTGAGTGACTTGGTAGCTATGTGATGGCGATACGTGCATCGCGACCGCTATTTATCCTCAAGATGGAATGTGAGCCTCGATTGCAGCTGCTATTTTACCCACTGTAAATTAGGAACTCAAAAACGTTTTGATGACTTGGTAGCTGTATGATGGTGAGGCGTATGGTGCGACCACTGTTTTAACTAAGGACGGAATGTAAGCCTACGGCGCAGCCACTAGTTTACCCATTGTAGATCATGAACTTGAACTTTTGAGTGACTTGGTAGCTTTGTGATGGTGAGGCATACGGCACGGACGCTATTTAATCTCAAGATGGAATGTGAGCCTAGGGTGCGAGCGCTAGTTTACCCACTGCAGATCAGGACCATGAACATTGAATGAGTTTGTAGCTGGGTGATGGAGAGGCGTACGACAGAGCTGCTTTCTTAACCTCAAGATGGAATTTGAGCCTAGGGTATGGCCGCTAGTTTATCCAACGTAAATCAGAAACTTGAACTTTTGGAGACTTTGTAGCTGGCTGATGGCGAGGGGTACGGTGCGGCCTCTTTCTTAACCTCAAGATGGAATTTGAGCCAAGCGTATAGCTACTAGATTACCCACTGTAGATCAAGAATTTAAACTTTTGAGTGACTTGGTGGCTGTGTGTTGGCAAGGCATACGGGACGGCCTCTATTTAATCTCAAGATGGAATATGACCCTGGGGTGTGGCTGCTAGTTTACCCATTGTAGATCAGGAACTGAACTTTTGAGTGACTTGCTAGCAGTGTGATGGCGATACGTGCAGCGTAACCGCTATTTAACCTCAAGATGGAATGTGAGCCTATTGTGCGGCTGCTAGTTTACCCACTGTAGATTAGGAACTTGAACTTTTGAGTGACTTGGTAGCTGTGTTCTGGCAATACGTGCGGCGCTTAACCTCAATATGGAATGAGGGCCTCAGGTGCAGTTGCTAGTTTATCCATGTAAATCAGGAACTTGAAAACTTTTTGATGACTTGGTAGTTGTGTGATGGCGAGACGTATGGTGCGACCACTGTTTAACCTTAGAATGGAATGTGAGCCTAGGGCGCGGCCACTAGTTTACCCACTGTAGATCAGGAGCTTGAAGTTTTGATTGACTTGGTAGCTATGTGATGGTGAGGCATACGACACGGTCGTTTTCTTAACATCAGGATGGAATGTGAGCCAAGGGCACGACCGCTAGTTTACCCATTGTAGAATGTGAGCCCAGGGCACAGTCGTTGGTTTGCCCAATATAAAATGTGAGCCCTGTGTGCGGCCGCAAGTTAAGCCACTGTAAATCAGGAACATGAAAATTTTTTGATGACTTGCTAGCTACGTGATAGCGAGGCGATGCTATTTAACCTCAGGATGGAATGTGAGCCTAGGGCGCAGCCGCTAGTTTATCCACTGTAGATTAGGAACTTGAAATTTTGAGTGACTTGATAAGTTGGTGATGGCGAGGTGTATGGCGCGGCCACTATTTAACCTCAGGAAGGAATTTGAGTCGAGGGCGCGGCCGCTAATTTACCCACTGCAAATCAGGAACTTAAACTTTGAGTGACTTGGTAGCTTGGTGATGGAAAGACGTACGGCGCGGCCTCTTTCTTAACCTCAAGATGGAATGTGAGCCTAGGGCGCGGCTGCTAGTTTACCCACTGTAAATCAGGAACTTGAAAACTTTTCGATGACTTGGTAGCTGAGTGATGGAGAGGCGTATGGCGTGGCTGCTATTTAACCTCAATATGGAATGTGAGCCTAGGGCGCAGCTGCTAGTTTACCCACTGTAAATCAGGAACTTGAACTTTGAGTGGCTTGGTAGCTGGCTGATGGAGACACGTACAGCAGAGCCGCTTTGTTAACCTCAAGTTGGAATGTGAGCCTAGGGCGTGGCCACTAGTTTACCCACTGTAACTGGGGAACTTGAACTTTGAGTGACTTTCTAGCTGGGTGATGGCGAGGCGTACGACATGGCCTCTTTCTTAACCTCAAGATGGAATGTGAGCCTAGCGCGCGGCAACTGGTTTACCCACTGTAAATCAGACCTTGAAAACTTTTTGATGACTTGGTAGCTGAGTGATCGAGGCGTATGGCACGGCCGCAATTTATCCTCAGGATGGAATGTGAGCATAGGGCGCGGCTGCTAATTTACCCACTATAGATCAGGAACTTTAACTTTGAGTGGCTTGGTAGCTGGGTGATCGAGAGGCGTACGGGATGTCCTCTATTTAATCTCAAGATGGAATGTGAGCCTAGGGCGCGGCTGCTAGTTTACCCACTGTAAATCAGGAACTTGAAAACTTTTTGATGACTTGGTAGCTGTGTGATGGCGAGGCATATGGCGCGGCCGCAATTTAACCTCAGGATGGAATGTGAGCCTAGGGCGTGGCCGCTAGTTTACCCACTCCTGATCAGGAACTTGAACATTGAGTGACTTGGTAGCTCGGTGATGGAGAGGCGTACGGCGGAGCAGCTTTTTTAACCTTAAGATGGAATGTTAGCCTAGGGTATGGCCGCTAGTTTATCCACTATAAATCAGGAACTTGAACTTTGAATAACTATGTAGCTGGGTGATGGCGAGGGGTACGACGCGGCCTCTTTCTTAACCTCAAGATGGAATCTGAGCCTAGGGCGCGACTGCTAGTTTACGCACTGTAGTTCAGGAACTTGAACTTTTGAGTGACTTGGTAGCTGTGTGATGGCGAGGCATACAGGACGACCTCCATTTAACCTTAAGATGGAATGTGAGCCTAGTGTGTGGCCGGAAGTTTACCCACTGTAGATCATGAACTTGAACTTTTGAGTGACTTGCTAGTTGTGTGATGGCGATAAGTGCGGCGTGACTGCTATTTAACCTCAAGATGGAATGAGAGCCAAGGGTGTGACCACTAGTTTACCCACTATAGATCAGGAACTTGAACTTTTGAGTGACTTCGTAGTTGTGTGATGGCGATACGTGCAGCGCAATTGTTATTTAACCTCAAGATGGAATGTGAGCCTCGGGCGCGGCCGCTAGTATACCCACTGTAGATCAGTAAATCGAAGTTTTAAGTGAATTGGTAGCTGCGTGATGGCGAGGCGTACTCCACGGTTGCTTTCTTAACCATAAGATGGAATGTGAGCCCAGGGCACAGCTGCTAGTTTACGCACTGTAAATCACGAACTTTAACTTTGAGAGACATGGTAGCTGGGTGATATCGAGGTGTACAACATGGCCACTTTCTAAACCTCAAGATGGAATGCGAGCCTAGGGCGCGGCGGCTGGTTTACCAACTGTAAATCAGGAACTTGAATGCTTTTTGATGGCTTGCTAGCTGTGTGAGGACGAGGTGTACGGCATGGCCGCTAGTTTACCTACTATAGATTGTGAGGCTAAGGCGCGGCCGCTAGTTTACCCATTATTGAATGTGAGTCTTGGGCGTGTTCGCTGGTTTACCCAGAGTAGAATGTGAGCTCAGGGCACGGCCGCTAGTTTACCAACTGTAAATTAGGAACTTTAGAACTTTTTGATAAGATGGTAGCTGTGTGATGCCGTGGCATATGGCGTGGTCGCTATTTAACCTCAAGATGGAATGTGAGCTTGGGGCGCAGTCGCTAGTTTACCCACGGTAGATCAGGAACTTGAACTTTGAGTGACTTGGTAGCTGGGTGATGGCGATACGTGCGGCGCGACCGCTACTTAACCTCAAGATGGAATGTGAGCCTCGAGTGCAGCTACTAGTTTACCTACTGTAAATCAGGAACTTGAAAGCTTTTTGATGACTTGCTAGCTGTGTGAGGGCGAGGAGTACGACATGGCCGCTAGTTTACCTACTATAGAATGTGAGGCTAAGGCGCGGCTACTAGTTTACCCACTATAGAATGTGAGTCTTGGGCGTGCTCGTCGGTTTACCCACAGTAGAATGTAAGCTCAGGGCACGGCCGCTAGTTTACCAACTGTAAATCAGGAACTTGAGAACTTTTTGGTAAGATGGTAGCTATATGATGTCGTGACGTGTGGTGCGGCCGCTATTTAACCTCAAGATGGAATGTGAGCTTGGGGCGCGGCCGCTAGTTTACCCACGGTAGATTAGGAACTTGAACTTTAAGTGACTTGGTAGCTGGGTGATGGAGAGGCGTACGATAGAGCCGCTTTCTTAACCTCAAGATGGAATGTGAGCCCAGGGCATGGCCACTAATTTACCCACGGTAGATCATGAGCTTGAACTTTTGGTGACTTTGTAGCTGGGTGATGGCGAGGCATGCGGTGTAGCCTTTTTCTTAACCTCAAGATGGAATGTGAGCCTAGGGCATGGCTATTAGTTTACCCACTGTAAATCAGGAACTTGAAAACTTTTTGTTGACTTGGTAGCCGTGTGATGGCGAGGTGTATGGCGTAGCCACTATTTAACATCAAGATGGAATGTGAACCTAGGGTGTGGCCGCTAGTTTACCCACTGTAGATTTGAAACTTGAACTTTTGAGTGACTTAGTAGCTGTGTGATGGCGATACGTGCGGCGCGACTGCTACTTAACCTCAAGATGGAATGTGATCCTCAAGTGTGACTGCTAGTTTACCTACTGTAATTTAGGAACTTGAAAGCTTTTTGATGACTTGCTAACTGTGTGATGGCGAGGCGTACGGCATGGCCACTAGTTACTCACTAGGCTAGGTTTAGGAGTTTGTCAGCTTAATCCCAATGCATGGAGGCTCATCTTCTCTATGCAGATTTTGTGGAGGGAAGTGTTTGAGAGGGATCGTCCTCTTACTGTGGACGAGTTCCTCTATTGCTACAAGCCTTCTGAAATTAGTCAATCCTTGGGCTTTTATCAATTCTCAGCCAGGGGTACAAATTGTAGATTGATTAAGTCCCTCCTCACATCTGATAGGAACTGGAAGATGAAGTTCTTTTTTGTCTTTGGTTTTTGGGCTGGGAACCCTGTCAAGGTAGGCAGGGATCCATTTCCTCCCTATACTAGCGATATAGGGAACCTTCGTCTAGAAGGTATGCTTCTTTTCTACTCATCATTTTCTATCTTTTATTATATTCATCTAACCCCTTTTTTTTTTTTTTTTTACACAACTGTAAGACAACCTTCTCTAAGCAGATTCTATCTTGAGCGTGTCCAACAGGCTCGTCTATTCACTGATAAAAGCTTCCATTCTTTAGTCACTCTTCAACATCTTGCCACTTGGGGACATGGGCCTGAACCTGTCTGCTGAAGCCTTGGCTTATGAACTCACTACGCGTAGACGTAAGCATTTTTACTTGATATTTTTTTCTTACTTGTGTTATCCAAGTTCTAACACCCTTTTTCTTTGCAAGGATAGCAACTATGAAAGAAAATAAGGGAAAGGGCTTGGCAGACGAGGAGACCATGACAGAGACCTAATCTCTGCCTCGTCTAGTTACTAGAGATAAGGGGAAGACTTTATCCAAGACAATTGACTTGGGAAGTCTTCCAAGTCGTTGAGGTCACAAGAAGGCGAAGCATGGCCGTTTAAGTCTAGAGTCGTCAAGCCTAGTTCGGTTGTCCCTCCTGCTTCTCATCAGCCGTCTGTTCAAATACATGACTTGGATTTGTCCATCCCTGTTGAAGCTACTCCGTCCAAGCCTGTTGTAACCACTTCGTCACAGCCTCCTAGAAGAGCTCCTATGAATCTTCTTGAAAATGAGGATCTTGCTTAGGAAAGGTTTCAACAGTCTGTGATTGACGAGGACATTGTTGTGTGCTATGACATGCCCTTGAAAGAATTTGAACACTCTGCAATTTATGATCTCTTTAAGGTATGTTTTTATGTATTTGTTATTATTTCATCTTATATCATATTTCACGTTTCTCGTTTAATCATCTTTTTCAATCAATTGTATATATAGGCCATGTCAAAGTTCATGGCAGTATCCAAGCAGGCTACTGAGATGGACCATGAAAGAATTAGGCTGGAAGTAAAGGTTTGTGAAGTGCAAGCGGACTGTAGGGCTGAAGTAAAGGCTAAGGCTATGGACAAGGTGAAGGAGCTGAAGAACCTCGTTGAAGAGCTTAAGGCAGATGTTGTTGAAAAAGACACTCGTCTTGACTACTTGCAAAATAGGAATGACAAGCTTCAAGGCATAGGGAGATGCTATCAAGGATTTTTGGGCTTCCAAAGAGTTCACTGATCTTTTGGATAAAAACTACACTGCTGGTTTTTAGGACTTTCGCATGGACGCCATGGAATGCTTCCTTGAGGTTGATTTCGGCTCTATTAAGCTCAACATTGGTGCTGCAAGCTCTCTCCTCCAAACAAGTTCTGAAGAATTCAATATTGAAGATGATGCTACAACCCAGCCTGCTCATGATAACCTTACCTCTGGAGAAAATCCCCCTCAGTAGTTTATGAAAAAATTTCAAACTTTTATCTGCTTTGTTGTAATTTTTATGTGATCTGTTGTTTTGGATCATTTGAATTTGTTTAAGTACATTTGGCTTGTCCTTGATTTTAGACGAGTTATGATACAATTGTCTTTCTAGGCTTAACTTAAGGGTTTTTGGACGATAGTCGTCTACCCTTTTATGAATGTTTTATCCATATTGTTGATTTCCAAGTATTTTCCGTCTATATTTCTCATCTTTAGACTTTGGAATTTAACTTGGTTGTGTTATCCATAATTTGGACTAATTGGATGTGTCGTCCATGAAAAATGTCGCATGCATGCTTGTCTTTGGTATTTGATCCTTTTTGGACTAGTTTCATTGGGAAGTTTATTCTTTCCCTTGATAATTGCCTTTTATGACAATTTGCTCCCTTTTTATTAAGGATAGCTTATGACGAGATATCTCTTCGTCCAGAGATTTTAATCGTCTGTCATTTCATTTGGATTTTATAGAATCATAAACACTTAAGCTAGGAAATTCAAGCTATTTTATATACAACAATTGTACATAACATCGTCCGGACATACAACATCTGTACATAACATCGTCCTTGGACGTTGAGGAACATAGTACATAGCATCGTCCAAATAACTCGTCCGTGCTAATACTTAGTCCTTTTAGGGAATTCAAATTACTTTATGTAGAAAGGGACTGTCCATTACACCGTCCATAGCACATGCCAGTAGCTAGTACTTTTTAGGGAATTCAAACACTTGAAAACATAACATACTGTACTTAAAACATAAATACTAAAACATAATATAAACAAATTACTAATGATTAGAAACAATCCTTAATCTCGTCCATGCTAACCTTCCTGACAAGTCACCTTCTCTGGTAATATTTCCTCAAATGCTCCACGTTCCATGGGTGCTCCAACCTTCGTCCATCTAAGGCCTCCAAATAGTATGAACCTCGCCTTTTGGAATTGATAACTCTGTACAGTCCTTCCCAATCAGGTCTCAGCTTTCCATAAGCAGGGTCCTTAGTGGCTAAGGATACCTTTTTTAGGACTAGGTCCCCAATATTGAAGTGTCTTGGCTTTACCAACGCATCATGGTACTTAGTCATCAGATTCTTGTAACGCGCCACCCTCTTCTCTGCGTCCATCCTCACCTCGTCAATGAGATCAAGGTTTAGACGAACTGTTTTTCATTTTCTTCCTCCTTATAATGGGCCACCCTGTAGCTAGTTAATCCAACCTCCACTGGTATCACTACATCGCTTCCATACGCTAGCTTAAAAGGATTTTCTCTAGTAGGAGTCCTTATTGCCATCCTATATGCCCAAAGGACACTGGGTAATTCATCTGGCCATATCCCTTTTGCCCCCATCAAGCCGAGTTTTGATGATCTTCAGCAAGGATCGGTTTGCAACTTCAGCCTGTCCATTGGCCTGTGGGTGGGCAAGTAAGGAGTAATGATTTATAATTCCTAATTGCTCACAGAATTCCCTAAAATGGGTGTTGTCAAATTGTCGTCCATTGTTTGATACGAGTACCCTAAGGATCCTAAAACGGCAAATAATGTTTTTCCAGACGAAACTTTTGACATTCTGCTGAGTGATTTTCGCCACGGGCTCTGCTTCCACCCATTTGGTGAAATAATCAATCCCTACTACTAAGAACTTCATTTGTCTTGTCCCCATGGGAAAGGGACCAAGGACGTCAAATCCCCACTAAAGGCCAAGGAGCCACCATTGGGGTAAGGTATTCTGATGGTCGTTTAGGGATGTTGCTGTAGCATTGACATTTATCACACACTTTAACATAAACTTTGGCGTTTGCTTGCATGGTCGGCCAATAATACCCTGCACAGACAATCTTATGGACTAGTGATCTGGCTCTCGAATGGTTTCCATAAGCTCCTTCATGGACATCCCTCAAGACGTAATGGGATTCATCTGGAATGAAACACCTCAAGTAAGGATGAGAAAAACCCCTTTTATATAACACCTCATCTATAAGGAAAAACTTCGTAACTTTTATCCTTAGCTTTCTTGCTTCTTCTGTGTCATCAGGGAGCACTCCGTTTTTGAGATAAGATACAATTGAGGTGGTCCAATTGGCAACTCCATCTATCTAATTTACTTCTAGAACATCTATGCTTGGAACATATTGGACTTTAAATTGATCACCTATTGTCTCGTCTGAGGACGCCATCTTGGCCAAGACGTCAGCTTCTATATTTTCTTCCCTTAGTATTTGTTGAAATTGGCCTGTTGTAAAGCCTTTGATGCATTGCTTAACTTTTTCTAAGTATCTCTTCATTTGTTCTTCTCTAGCTTCACACGTCCCATTTACTTGGCCTTTCACCAGCTGTGAATCTCCCTAGATGAGGATTGATTCCGCCCCGAGTGATTTAACTAATTCCAAACCCTGAAGTAAGGCTTCATACTTAGCTTCATTGTTGGTTGTTTGGAATTATAGATGGACGGCGTACTCCAAATGATCTCCTTTTGCTGATTGTAAGATGATCCTAATTCCTCCTACATGCTGTATGGACGACCCATTAACATGGACGACCCATTGCCTTGCCCCCTGGTCTCCATTCTGCTGATCATTAGCAGGAGTAAATTCAACAATGAAGTCCGCAAGGACTTGATCTTTTATTGCTTCTCTTGGCTTATATCACACATCAAATTCACTAAGTTCTACTGCCCACTAGATTAATCGTCCAACAGCCTCCAACTTATTCATAGCTTTCTTCAACGGGTGATCTGTCAGGATGTTGATTACATGAGCTTGGAATTAAGGTCTGAGCTTTCTTGTTGCTGTAACCGATGAAAATGCTAACTTTTCCATTGGTGGATACCGTCCTTCAGCTCCTCTCAAGGCTTTGCTAGTGTAGTAGACGGGCTTCTGTATCTTTTCCTCTTCCCTAATCAAGGCTGAGCTTACTGCATAGGGAGACGCTGCTAAGTAGAGATACAACTCCTCTCCTGGTTTAGACGGGCTCAATATCGGGGTTGAAGTAAGACAAGTCTTCAAAGGCTCGTTGACACTAGTCCATCCATTCGAATGCCTTCCTTAATGTTAAGGACATATTTTATGTAGTTGGCTAATCCTTTGACAAAACGCACTTTACTTGTATTTGGGTAGATCTAGGATGTGTTTAATACTTCAAAGAACATGTTGTTCAAGTCTAGTATTAAAGCCATGAAGATTGGACTAAGAACCAAGTGAAGAAAAGGTGTTCATTAAAGCTGGATAGCTCGACACCTGTGGACAGATAGCTCGACAGCTTCTCGACACCTCTCGACAGCTAGCTATCTATGGAGCTTCTTAAGCTTTTTCCTTATCGTAATCTTGACACCTCCTAGACACCTGGTGGATCGATCGAGAAAGTTTCTGTCTCCTCGACACCTTCTCGACACCTCCTCGATAGCTGTATCTGTCGAGCCTCATTAAACCTCGACACTTGCTCGACACTTGCTCGACACCTGCTATCTGTCGAGGTTACAGAAATTCAGATTTCTGATTTTTGGGCCAGGCTTATGTATTTGTGTAGGGTTTCTTTTCTCATAACCCTAGACCTATATAAGGCTTATTTTAGAGGCCGTCACATAAGAGAAAACAAGGAGAACATATGCAAAAGGTAACTGATGCCTTATTCTCTCTAAAAGAAGTTACTGCGTCTTTGCGCCTTAGGGTTTTGTAACCAAGTGCTTCTTGATCTTCATTATTGATGAAGTAAAGAACTTTGCAGCCAACATTCTTCTTCCTTAAGTTGGTGAGTGAGTCACGTACTGGGATTCGTGCAAAGGAGTTAGTCACGTACTGGGATCCGTGCAACAAAAAAGGTGGCGTTCATATATTGAAGAGTTTAGAGGTTCTGAAGCGGTAGAAGGTTTCTGCTGTGAGTTCATCTACAGGGATCGTAGAGTCTAGGGACAAAGGTTTTGTACTAGATCTAAAACTTCTCTTTACTATAGTGGATTGCTTTTCGGGAAGGTTTCCCCCCAGGTTTTTTACTGTGAAACTGGTTGGTTTCATTGGTTTTCCTGGGTCATCATATCTTGTCTTATTTATTTTTCCGCTGCATGATTTTGACATGATATTGATGTTTGTTTGTTTGTTTAACAAGGTTTATTCATAATAAATCTAATTAACAACTTGGGTTTAAAACTTGTTAATTCTATCAACCGGGGTCTAAATTTCCCAACACTTGATATTCTGAAAAATGGTAAACACTTGTCAGTGGCTTTTGAAACAAACCTATTAAGGGCTGCCACTCATCAAGTGAGGCTTTGGATGTCTTTAATATTCTTCGGAGGTTCCATGTTTAAGATTGCCTGGATCTTGTCAGGGATTGCTTCAATCCCTCTTTGGATTTCCCTAATGCAACCCCCAAAAGCACATTTGCTTGGGTTCAGCTTCATCTTATATCGCCTAAGTGTATCAAAGGTCTCTTGAAGATCGTCCAGATGCTATGTCTCCTTCGCACTCTTCACCAGCATATCATCTAGATATACTTCAACATTTTGCCCAATTTGTGGATGAAACATGTGGTTGACTAACCTCTGGTAGGTGGCTCTTGCATTTTTCAACCCGAACGACATAACTTTATAACAAAACAAACCTTGACTTGTAATGAAGGATGTTTTCTCCTGGTCCACCTTGTCCATCTTAATCTAGTTGTATCCTGAGAATGCATCCATAAAACTCAACAGTTGATGTCCATCTATTGAACCCACCAATTGATCAATGCGTGGAAGAGGATAACTATCTTTGGGGCATACTTTGTTTAAGTCTGTGAAATCTACACACATCTTCTATTTGGCATTAGCCTTCTTGACCATTACCACATTAGCTAGCTAGTTAGGGTAGTAGACTTCATGAATGAATTCTGCGGTGATTAACTTATGAACTTATTCTTTGATGGCCTTATCTCATTCTAGGGAAAACACTTTCTTCTTTTGATGAACGAGCTTGTAAGACAAAGATACATTTAGACGATGAGTAATCACACTCGGATCAATCCCAGGCATATCTTCATGGCTCCAAGCGAAAACATCTGTGCTTTTTCTGAGGAATTTAACAAGATCCTGCTTCGTCTTTTCCTCCATACTTGTCCCAATTCTGGTAAACTTCTCCGAGTTGGACTCGTCTAATGGTACATCCTCCAATACTTCAATCGGTTCAGCCAACGTTCTTCTTTCTTCAATGTTCATCGTCTGCATCTGCTTATCCATAGCTAGCATTGCCAGGGTAACACTCTCTAGCAGCTAGCTGATCTCCTTGTACTTCTCCAATACCATATTATGTTGGAAACCTGATACAAGTGGTAAGTGGACGTTGCGGCCCTCCAACTATTCAGGGTTGGTCGTCCAATGATAGCATTGTATGAAGGCGAACAATCCACAACAAGGAAATTTACTTCTTTATTAATTTGTCATCGGTAAGAGCCAGCCACAACTGGTAGGGAGATTGTACCTAATGGTAGAACCTTCATTCCTTCAAACCAGATCAATGGCACATTCACTGGACGAAGTGACTCATTGTTAATCCTCATTTGTTGAAAGGCTGGATAATAAAGGATGTCCGCTGAACTCCCATTGTCTATTAACACCCTTTTGGTCATATAATTTGCAATCGCCAAAGTGATGACAATCACATCGTCATGAGGATGATGCAATTGTTTAGCATCTTCGTTCGTGAAAACAATAGCTGGCTCATTTTCTCTGATCATCCTCGGTGGTCATCCAGACAGCTAAACGTTCTGGACTACACACAAGTAGGTCTTCTTAGATTTGGACGAGCTTCCTGTAGACATGCCTCCTACAATCATCTTTATTTCTCCAAACGGTGGGCGTACTGGTTCCTCTGCTTTTCCCTTCATTGGTTGTCTCTCGTCCTTATGATCTCGTCCAAGGAAATTCTTCAATTTTCCTTGTTTGATAAGAACTTCAATTTGTTGCCTCAAGTCATAACACTCATCTGTATCATGCCCATGGTTGCGATGAAAGCGACAATACTTGCTTTTATTTCTTTTGCTAGGATCTCCCTTCATTCTTTTTGGCCACTTCAAAGATGGATAATTTTTTATCTGCATTAACACTTGATTAAGTGATATGTTTAGAGGAGTGTAGTTAAAATATCGTCTTAAGGACGACCCTGCTTTCTTGCTGTCTCGGTCTCTTTTCTCCCCCACTTTGGCTTTCTTTAGACGAGGACCTTGCTCTAGGTGGTGCACATAACTGTTTTCTAATCATTCACCTTTCTTTTTCTTCTTAGCAATAATGGCGTCCTCTGCGTTCATGAAGCTTTGGGCTGAGTGTATCAACTTAGTCATCGTTTGTGGCTCTCTATCATATAGCTTATGAATGAACAAGTCCGAACTAACTCCATTATAGAAAGCTGCTTAGAGGATCTTGTCGTCCATCTCATCTACTAATAAGGCTTATCTGTTGAAATGATAGATAAATGAGTGTAGACTCTCATTCTCTCCTTGCTTTATGCTCAACAAACTGGACGAGGAGCGTTTTTGCCTTTGTCCACCCACGAAGTTGTTAACAAACAACTTAACTCCTGGAACGAAGTTATAGTATTTGGCGGTAACTTTCCAAACCACACTCTAGCTGGTCCTTTCAAGGTTGTAGGAAAGGCTCTGCACATAATTTCATCAGGAACACCTTGAAGATGCATGGTTGTCTTGAACGTGGCAATGTGATCATAAGGATTACGCGTCCTATCATATGAATCCAGGGTGGGCATTTTGAACTTGGAAGGTAAGGGATGGCTAGTGATGGACGTAGTAAAAGGGGAATCTGTCCTGCGGACGAGGTCATCCACATGGTTTACTCTTCTCATAGAATCCTTCATTTCTTCCATAGCTCTCTTCATTTGGTCCATCTCTCTTTCCAAATGTGGTACCCTTCGGGTGACTATACCCCTGGACTAGTCCCCTTCATCATTGTTCTCAACACCTTTATATCTTGAATTTTGGCCACGTTCTCCACCATGCTGTTGACATTGCCTGTTTACTTCTCTAGCTAACTCCTGGTTTTGTTGCGTTAATTCTGCCATCACTGCTGCCATGGATTGTAATTGTTGATAGACGGTCATGGGAAATGGTGGTGTATAATTTGGATGACTGGGGTGTTTCCACTCTCCTAGTGTCATGGACTAGTAGCCATTCACCTAGTCCGAACCATGCAGCCTTTTGTCTTGGAAAACAAAAAAGTTGATAAAAACTTTCCCAAGATTCCCCACAGACGGTGCCAACTGATGAAGCACGAAAATTAGTAGGCTGAAATACTTCGGGCTACGATAATGGCTGTGAATCCTGAAAAGAAAGAATGAAACTATCAAAGGTGACCAGTGTGACCCAGCCAAGGACCCTCCGACGGTTAAGTCATTTTTCTCTCTAGGACACAAGGAAAGAAAGTAGTGAATGGTTTGGACTTACCTTGGATGAATAGGATTTTCCCCTTTTATAGAGAGTTTGACGTGGGTCTACTTGTTTGGATCCATCACCATCGTGGGTGATGTTGGTGGTTGATGGAGAAAATGGGCTATATGGAGCGTAGTACTTGGAATTCCTTCCACGTATCAAGCAACGTGTCGTATTTTATTTACCTGAATCTAATGGAGGATTATTAACAAAACTTACCAAGTATATCTTGTTCGTCCATGTACATGTCGTCTGTAGATATACTCGTCTATGGAGAGCTTCCTTCTCTGTATGACTCGGTAGTCTATGGACAAGTGTCTTTATATGTTCTCGTTCTTGGATGAGCTGATATAGGTTTGGCTTTCTTTGGACGATGACACAAGGATGAGAAATACTTATGTTGATCTCCATCAGTTTCAATGGAAAACCTTATGTGGATATAGTTTTTTCGCATTTTCCTATGTTTGGTAATATAAAAAAAAAACTGGTCAAATGAAAACTATTTTTTAACTTCCATTATTAGCTTAACATGATATATAGTATTAAAAAAAAAGGGTTAAATGAAAACTATCTCTTAACTTTCATTATTTAACTTAACATGAAATATAGTTTTGACTTCTTACTTCTCCTTAAATAAAATTAAAAAAAAAAAAATCAAATAACAAACTTAATGTATATAGCAATATTTCCTTGCCAAATACATTTCCTTATAAACCGTTTCTGTTTTAAACGTTCTGGCGATTTTAATATGGAAATTATTGATATATACTATAAATGTTTGTTGTTTGATTTAAAGAGAAGTGAGAAGTCAAAACTGTTTGCTACGTGTTAATGCTTATGAAAAATGTATTGAATTCTTTTGAATTCACAAATGCTGCCTGACAGCTATGTTAATGAGAATGCTCCACTTGACTAACATATATATATATATGGTGATATAGAGATATAATTTTTATTCTCTAGCTTTCTCTCTTTGTTTGCCAAACTTGTCTGAGAGTTCATCAAATGTATATTACATATATGTAATATTCTAAACTTATATATACAAATATATACATTTATGTTTTCTACACAATATTTTTTAGATAATAAGAAATTGCTATTGAGAACTTCCTATCCTATAAGTGGTGTAGGATTGTTAGGATAATCAGAAAAGTTGGTTAGGTTGTTGTATCCCGAGGGCGGTACGCACAATGTTTTAGTCTACTACACTGAAAACTTCATAAACGCGTGTATCGTCTCTAGACAGTGATTTGGTCCACTCCTCAACTCTGTCATCTAAAAACAAATATGAATTTACTTCTAATGTTATGAGACTACTTTGAAGTATCATCGAGGTAATATCTTTATAATATTCTCTAATTTTATGGTATATTATAATTTATGTGAATTATTATTATTTAAATGATATTTTGAATGTTATGAAATTTAATTTATTTGTTTATTATTGTTCTAAGGAACAACATGAAATACAAAGTCTGTTTGGCATTAGCTTTTAGCTTCTTTTTTTTTTTTTTTTTTTTTTCAGCTTTTATGTTTAATTTTTTTAAACCTCACTTTTATCTGTATGTTCTCATTTTTTCAAAAAATTTCAGGATAAAAGTATATGTTACCACACTTTCAACAAAAAAACTAGATAAGTTGTTCCTAGACGAATACATAGTATTAAAAAAAAAAAATGGTTAAATGAAAACTATTTCTTACCTTCCATTAGTTAGTTTAACATGAGATATAGTTATTTTGGGAAACAACTCTATTACATGCGAAGCTAAATAAGAAAAATAACTCTATCTCACACGAAAGTTTTCTAACTTATTTTAAGATTGCTATCAAATAAAAGAAAATGAGATAATTTTCCTGAAAATACTTTTTAAAAAATAATTCATTTTTCTAAAAATAGTAAATGCTAATGTCGAAATAAACAAAGCTTTAGATCTTTAAAACCAGATAGCTAATTTTGTTTTAACAAGTTAATCACAATGTAGGGATAAAATAATCATACTAACAAACTGCTGGTGATATATTCTAATTATCAAATAATTAGATATAGGTTGCCATCATATAATTAGAGAATTTTCCAGTAATGCTTTTGATTACAGTATTAATTTATAGTTTCAATATAATTCTTCTCAAAAAAAAAAAAAGTTTCAATATATAATCATCAAAGTTGTTAAATTACTTCTCTATTAGAATTGTTTATTTATTTTTTTTAAATAAATCACTTCTCTATTAGATTACAGTCATTGCACGAGGCCAGTGGACACTTGTTAGGCGATAGGGACAAGTTGTCAACTACCTTTCTCACACCGCAAACTTGACGACTGCCTCATGGACAACGCAACAATTAATTTTAGTTTTCTAGTACAACATAGAGATTCTATCATTATTATTATTTTTTTTTATGGAATATCAATGAATAAAGCAGCCCTATGGGCGGCCTTTTTTTTTTTTTTGGCTACGCTGTAGTTTCGAAAATAGAAATTTCAACGGTGTGATTCCATAAAACTGGCATACACTTTTCTTTCAAAAAGCACAATGGAGAAGATATTAAAAAACACACGAAAATTTTAAGACAAAATAAAAAATACCACAACTTTTATTACAATGGTTGATATAGCTAATTGTGAATAATAGAGCTTTTTTTTTTTTTTTTTTTTTTTTTTTTTGAGGAATAATAGAGAAAAAAATTGATTCCATATAAAAGTGACAAAAAATTATCACAATTTTTTAACTAAGATAATTATGGCAAAAATTATAACTTTATTTTTTATTTTTTATGTACTACTAAAATTAACCTAAAAATCAAGAGTCAAGAAAGTTTCAAATTCTATAAGGATCCACGAACATTCTTCTTTTAAAAAGATAGGTCCAAATCTAGCTTGACTCCGTCAAAATTTAGAGCCCCTCTTCTATGAGGGCAACCTCATAGAACTCGTTATGCGCTCCCCTTCTTTTTGCAATTAAGCACATTATTTATTGATATTCATGAACTCGTGCCATATTACAATCCTTATCACATTGAAATGGTCAATTTGGAAAAACCAAAGATTCGAAATTCGAAAATACATTTGGATTTGGATGTACCCACGTATTTGGTCAAAGTTAAGTGTAATTGTAAATAAATAAATAAAACAAGTTGAAATTGAAAGAGAGGGCCAAATTCTATAATCCACATGTCAAGATTATACACCATTAGACTTCTGACATTTTAATAAAAAGAAAATATATAGTTAAAAATGAGGAATTTGAAGTTTTGAACCATAAAAGTCTTTATTGAAAATATGAAAAGTATTAATTGAGCTACAACGTTTTTAACTAGATGCTTCAGTTATGTACATGCCATTCTCAATTTGAAGTTTGAATTAATTTATTAAACAGAGAAGTAGATAATGTTCTGATGATTTGAATGTGATTTTGAGTAGTATATGATACATTTCATGATAAACTAAAGAAGTACATAAAAATAGTGAATTGTTTGTATATAGAAATCAATGTAAGCCAAATTCAAATATAGTCCATTGAGATTACTCTCATATCATTGTACACGTCGTAGTCCAAAACAACTGCAGGCCCCAAATCACTTTCTTTTGTTTTCCTGGCCGCCCCATCTCTCCTTTCGCTTTCATCCTCACTTTTTCCCCAACAAAAAATATTTAAATACTACTACTAAAAAGGGTTTTGGTCATTCTCTTTTTCTTATAATGGTTTTGCACATTTGATGGCCACATATTCTATTAACAATATTAAAATAGGAGCAGTATCAAGGACACAATATTTTCACGACACAATATTTTCACAAATTATTATTTATTCTTATCTAGGTAAACAATTAACATCACTTTTTTCCTAACATTAAAAAATTTTCACTTAAACTTTGTTGTGAAAATGTTGTGCTTGTGACATTATTTATTAAATATATTATAAATTTTGATAGGAGCATGAAGGGCACATAATTAAGATGTTATTTAGTTATATTATTTAGTATGATTTTAATTTTTTTTCCTAGAAACAAAAATACACACAAGGGAGAGGGAACGTGGTTTTATTACAAAAATACACCACAAACCAAATGAACTTAAAATATTTCGGTTTGACCAAGGAAACGAAATATTTTGATATCGGTTGATACTGCTGCGGGGGCTTTTTGTATTAATAGGTCAGGGCCCGTTCTGCTATATTCAGGCCCTTTGAGTCATGGGTCGGGAAGTTGGGGCTGGCCTAATTCCTTAGCAAAACCATGCTATAGGCCAGTTTATGCACAAGCCAAGCACTCCAAGGATGCAAATGATGAAACACATAAGGCCGAGAGTTGGACAGTGGTCAAGTGGACCACCTACAACAAAAGGAAATGAAATGGCAAAATAGCTAATACAACAAAAGATGTCACGACAGCACAAATATCACAGCAAATATGATAACAAAGACCACAGCAGAACAACTAATACAACAAATGTAGTAAAAGGTGCCATGGCAAAACAACTAATACAGCAAATATAACAAAAGGTGCCACTGTAGAACAACAAATACAATAAAAGGTACCACGGCAGAACAACTAATATGGCAAATATAACAAAAGGTGCCACAACAGAACAACTAATACAACAAATATAACAAAAGGTGCCATGGCAGAACAACTAATACAGCAAATATAATAAATTCTAATGAGTAAGATTATCAAAGTCGCGTGTTGAATCTTTCCGCAAAAAGTGAACCAAGAAAGAACCCAAACCTTAACTTGAACAACCTTGTCATAGGCTTCTACTGTCAAAGTTGTGCATTTTGGAGAATGAGCCTAAATGGCTACTTATTACTACTTGATTTTCAAGAGTGGGTTTGCTAAGAGGGAGGGAAAAAAAGGTCTATTAATGCATGCCCCTATTTCTGCCATGTTTTCTCTCCTTTTTTTACCACTTACGTTCTTTCTCCTTTTTCTCAGTTCTTTTTCCCCCAGTCTTTTACTAGTGTCTTGGCGTGGTTCTTTCCCCCTTCCATCTATGGCTACTGTCCCTATTTATAGTGGGCTGATTCCATGGGATTTTACCCCTAGGGCTTCACCAACTGTTTTTGGTTTGTTATGGACATCCCTTTAGGACTGCCCACCAACCTATTGGTTGCTCGACCACTACTGGGTAAACCCAGTGCATTCTCATTCTTCTACTACCCATTCCATGACAAAATCTCACTCTGTTTAATCTTGCTATAAGCCTTTCCCTCATTGCCTGAATGGATACGGACTTGGGTTTCCCACTACTTACCTCTATGGCATGCATCAGGCAGTCCCAGCCGTCTACTACCTCTTTTGGGCAAAATGTCATCCCAGTAAGGCATTTTCCCAAAAAAAGCTATGGTTGGAAACCCAAAATAGACTCTTTTCTCCCATTACCAAACCACATGCTTTGAATCCCTTAACCGTGGGTCCATCTCCCTTGTATTGGCTGGGTACAGGTTGGTGGTGCTCCAACCCTTGTGTGCTTACTCTACTATTTTTGTTTTCTTTCATTTCCATGTTGTTTCTGCTGTAGCAAACTATCCTTATTCCATTCTATTGTGTGTCTCTTCTGCCCGAGCTTATCCTCTACGGAAGATGGCATGGACTTTTGGGTTTGTCTTATTTCTTTTCATCCCTTCCTGGGCTTGCATGTTTGCTTGGAATAAGTTCTTGCCAAACCAATTCGTTGGGCTTTTGCTCTCCCTTATTATTTCCTCAGGCCTTCACAACCCACTAGCTTGCACATTATACCTCCTTTAAACCTCTTGTTGTGGTTATAAACTAGCTGGCCCATTGTGATTTACTTCTTCCTTTGGGCTCGCATAGCCCATTTACTTTACTTTTACCTTTAATGTGCCTGTAGGCCTGTCGGCTATCATTTTTAGCCTTATTGACTTGTTGGGCTTTTACCACTTTCCTCGGGGTCTCATGGCCCATTTGCTTTCCTTTTACCTCTTGTTGTGCCCATAGGCCTATTGGCTGTCACTTCCTGCCACATTGGCTAGTTGGGCTTTTACCTCTTTCATTGGCCTCTCATGACCCATTTGCTTTACTTTTACCTCTTGCTGTGCCTATAGGCCTGCTAGCTGTCACTTCCTACAATGTCAGCCCATTGGGCTTTTACCTCTTTTCTTGGACTCCCGTGGCCCATTTGCTTCTATCGTATTTCTTTCATCCTTTTCCTCCTTCATCTTCCTTCACCATTGGGCTTTTTCTGCTATTGGGTCTTTTGTAAAAAACGGGTATAACGTTCAGCCTCCTGAGCATGTGAATTGTTTCTGCAATTCATATACGAATACCTCTGCAATTTTATTTTGCGTGCTTTTTAAACAACGGTCCCCACCTTGCTTACTTTCTGCAATAAACAGACTTGTCTTTTCAAATTTCTCAATTTATCAATTATTCTGAAACAGCGTCTCCTCTTCATTTAATGCGTTGCCTCTTTTGATGACTATTATGTCGCTTCCCTTCCAAGTGTTTTTATCTTATCTCAATCCATTTACTCTTTCTCTTTCACAATACCTCTTTTCTCTCAAAACTTCTTCTTCCTTCCCTCATTCACCTCACCATTTCTTCCTCATTCTCCCACATTCATTACCCGTACACATCACCCAATCCTTTCATCATGTCACTGGCGAAAAGCGAAGGCTCTTCTCGCCATAAGGGGAAGGAAGCCATTATTGATAAGCCACTTGTAGATGGTGAGAGAGGAGAAAAGGAGCCCCATTCCAAATCAGCCCATTCTGAGGATGACGAAACGACTCGCAACATCGATAGCAAGTGTCCTCCCCTCATAAACCTGTGGTACGACGCTCATTCACACTTTTTCGGTGGTGTCTGGCAATTATTTACCTCCTCGCTAGGCCGTGTTTGGCTATCCTTAGAGTGGTGTGACTTTCACACTTCTTGGGCTTTGTTGGCGTCCTCTATCCCTAATCTTGCCATTCGTCTTGGGGAGACTTTACCCGTCCCTATCCTCTTTAAATTTAGGTCGGGTACATCATTGGGTTGGAATGAGTGGGTTAACAAGGAGCTTTCCAATGTGGGTTTCATGGAGGCGCTCCAACGGGCTGGCATTTTGAAGGCTATTGTCACTTTGTGGTGTTTGTACAACTACCGCGACTTGTTCAACCTCCGCCATTTTGTTCGCTGGTGGTGTTGCGCTACCCATACCTTCTTTCTTTCTTTATTGCGGTGAACTCACCATGACCTTAGAGGATGTGGCAAATCAGTTATTGCTTCCCATTCTTGGTGACATGGACCCCTCGACATCCAACTCTCCGCCGAAGAGAAAGCCATAAAGGTGGAGTCGAGGAAGGGGCTTAACGATGGGAACGCGAAGCTTTCCAATTGGATTGGGGCTTTCTCGAAGGCTTCTACTACTGTTCGGCGTGCTGCCTTTATCGTATTTTGGCTATGTAAGTTTGTTTTTGGTTCCCATCCCTATTATGTTGTAAAACCTATGTACTTCTAGTTGGCCATAAAGATTTATGCCGGGGTGAGTTTGTCGTTGGCCCCTTTGTTCTTGGGCCATTTGTATGTTCAATTTGATATCTTGCAGAGTGATGAGAGACAAGCAGGTTCCTACCATATAGTTACTTCTTCTGTTCATAGCACTATTCTACAGCACCTCCTTTGGGAGCGTTGTGCTAGGCACTTGGCTAAGTGTAAGCTTGTACGTCATGCCAATGAAAAGTTCTAACATGCCCCAAGGTGATCACAAATTTCAGCAGGAGCTTTATTAAAGAGTTCCCTTTGGCATACCGTTAGGTTGGGTGTAAACCTTTTAGCCATCTTGCCATGGAGTTTTTTGATAAAGGAGTAGGCTTCCCATAGAGGGCTTGCAGAAGTTTTGGTTCTAGCTTTACTTGTGCCAATTTGGTGATGGGGCCTTTCATGAGCACTACTAGCACCACTACTCCCCTAGTTGCTTACAATGAGAGGGGGATCACTTATTTGGCTACTATCAATGCTAGGTGGCTGCCTTACTTAGCTAACGAGAGGCTGAGGTATATACATTACTCTGCCTATAAAGTAAGGAGACAGTTTGGGCTCGACCAAGATGTGCCTGATGACTTTACCTTAGTTTTGGACTCCACTACTTCAGTTCACCCTTTTTTGCATCCCCATGCCTTTGAATACTAGAGCAAGCTTTTTACTGCAATTACTATTCAAAGTTCTAGAGGGTGGGTCTTTGTACTACTCATATGCATACTTACTGGTAGGCCGTTATGACTTCTTTCAGTGAGGACCTCTTGGGTGGCTACAGGTTCTCCCTTTTACCCTTGACATTTGCATGCTATAAACTCTCCAAATCATCGGTTGCTTCTTCCTACCAAGTCTGTGATCGTATATGCCAGGAAGCAAAATAGGCCCGCCATATTTGAGTAGTAGAAGGAGGGAGAAGGGTGGTTCTTGTATGCAGTGAGTTCCCCCCTAGTTGGGAGAAAGAGGTGAAGCTGGTGAACCTGCCTCCATCAGCGAAGAAGGGCTCGGCCTCCAAATCTGCCAAGTCTAAGTCTGCCAAGAATGCTGCTATAGATGCTCCTAAGGCTTGTTCAAAGATAGTCCCTTACAGGGAAGGCCTTCCTCCTATTGGCAGCATAATCATTAAAAGCACTCCTTCCCCGTTCTGCTAGGACCCATTCTACCAGAAGGTCTGCTGTGGCCAAATCTAGGCCTCTACTACCGAGGCAACCTTTAGATGCCCTTCCTTCTAGTAGAACCTGTGGCATCAAGAGGAAGACATCTTCACCAGTTTCATCTGCTACTTCTGAGAGGAGAGTATGTTATCTCTAATTTCTTCATCGTCTTTATTGTAGTTATTTGATGTCTATTTTTGCGGCTAACTATGCGCATGAATCCTTTTCTTCTTTGGCAGTCTAAGCATAAAATGGACACTTCGGCCACTTAGCCCATTATACTTAGACGAGGCTGAGGTGATTTTTTTTTTTTTTTTTATTTTATTTTTTTTTATCTATTCTACTTTCTTCCTTCCTGCATCATTCCTCTCCCTTTTTTATTATTATTATCAATTCTCTTCTTCGTCTTGTTATCTTTAGATTGACGTTGAGCCCATCTTCGTCTACTTTCCCATGAGCAAAGAGACTCTTGTTGAGCCTATCGTTAACAAGACTACAGTTTCTGCTGAGGGCACTGTCCCTGAGAGAGAGGAGGTTCCTATGGCTATTGAAACTTCCATGGAGGGCATCTTCGATGGTGTTGATATTATTGCGGAAGCTATGGCTTCCGCCATAGTTGCTGCCACCATGGAGTTTTTTGCCAAGTCTTCAATTCCTTCCTCACAACCTATTTCTATCGAGGAGGATGTCTCAGTTGAGGAGAAGGTCGTTGGGGAGTCTGTCCCTATTTCTGTTGAGTTTTCCATTCCCTTAAAGGGAGGTGTTTCTCCCATGGTAGCCCAAATCGAAGGAGTTCCTCTTGCTACCCCTCTGCTAGTCATTTCTGCCAGTGATCCTCTTGCTACTCTTTCTCGAGTGGTTAGAGGTGGATCCTTGTTGGTGGTCACTCCATCTTCTTATTGTTAGAATAGGATTTTATAATCTTTCTAGTAAAACGTGGTAATCTTGTTATATATTACTATTGCCATAGTATCGCCTCTAGGGTATGCAATGTTCTTGAGTTTTTCTAGCAAAGTTATTATTTTCTAGAC
This sequence comes from Quercus aquifolioides, assembly GCA_019022515.1. Classification (NCBI taxonomy): domain Eukaryota; kingdom Viridiplantae; phylum Streptophyta; class Magnoliopsida; order Fagales; family Fagaceae; genus Quercus; species Quercus aquifolioides. The sequence goes on along the minus strand of CM032326.1, from coordinate 55,954,412 downwards.
TAAATTGTTGGAACAATTGATGAATAAAATCAACCAAAGAGATTTCTATTAATAAAGCTTATTTCTAAATCTTCCAATCGAATTGTTTGTGTTTACTTACCTAATTGTGTACTAAATTGGATTGGTAGCTAATGCTTAATAATATTGGTGGACAAACCCTAATGCCATAGTGATTTTAATTATTGAATTTTATCAAACTTTATTTTTCTTAAGTTTTAATCATATTTTTCTATATACTATTGGTGCTTTTGACGTGTTCTTGTTTTCCTTTTCTTGGTGGAACAATAACCTTAGCTATACTACAATTTCCGTTACAAAATTGGACAACATCAGGTATCTTCAAGAAAGGCCCGGTTAGGTCGAGTTTCTGCAGCAAGGCATTCAACCCCCGCTCTTGAGGCGATACTTACGAAGGCCTCTGTGGCCAAATTTCTTTCATTAGCAATGAATTTTAGTTGATCAAATAGGTTCCTGAACCGAGGACTCTTTTGCAAATTCATAATAGCGCTTGGTGGCAACGAAGGCCTTCTCTCCTCTTTGTCACCTAGATCTACGCAAATAACTACTGCTGCCACTCTCTTTCCTTTGTGATTAAGGAGTGAGTTTCTCTGAATTTCTAGCTGGGTGAGTTCAAGAGTGCCTTCTTTAATTCTAGGACTAGTCTGTGAAGTGCCTGTAATTGGAAAAAATGAAGGTCCCTTCATTCCTCTTCTATAGGATCTTTGGAAACATGGTTGGGTTTGAAGACCCCATCTACTATCCACTTGTCTAGAAGCACGTCTAATTCCTTAGGCATGCAAGGTATTGGAGGAGGGCTCTCGTACTCCCTTCCTTCTGGTCTCTTTCTTTTCTCACCTGTGGACACTGCCATGGCTTGCAGGGTAGGCTTTCGATCTGCTTCTTTGAGCTGGGTTTAACTGACTGGGTTGTCTTTCTGGCTTTCTGTAGTAGTTGAGCAAACTTCATGATGTCCAAATTTTCAATGACAGCTTGATACTCCATAATCATGTTTCCCATACACATTTCTACTAAAATGTTTTCTTCATAATGGTCATAGTATTCAAGGGATATGTCCTTGAACCTCTTAATGTACTCCAAGCTGTCTTCTTCACTCTTTTGTTTCGTGCCTTGCAAGGTTGCCAACGTGACGCTCTCTTCCCTATGAAAGAATTTACTGCAAAAAATGCCTACCATATCATCCCAGTTGGGGATGAATCCAAGACTTAAGCCAGTGTACCAAGTGTAAGCACGGTCACACAAGAACTTTGAGAACTTGCATAGACATAGGTCCTTATCTCCTGTATAGGGTCCTATTGTGTCCAGAACCTTGCTCACATGCTCAACAGCACTTCCCTTCTTGCTGTCATATTGTGAGAAAGTTAGGGGCTCATATCTATCAGGGTATGGCTTGTTGAGCAACCTTATTGGGTATGGTGGCCTTCATAAGAAAAGTCTCTCCTTGGGCATTTTGGCCCTCTCTGTTCTAGCATTGCTGCAACATCCGCCATGGTTATAAACCATGGGTCTGTGTTTTGTGGGCATCTGCCTTTCGAAGTTTCCTCCCTGTCTGTTGCATTCTCGGGATTGTGTTGGCTACCCTTATCTTTGGTTTCGGCTTTTAGTTGGCGGATCTCTTCTATTAGCTGCTGCTGGGTATGCTGCATTGATTGCATCATTTCAATAAAGAGTCTGGCATTGTCTTTAGGATTTCTCTGTTGTTGCTACGGTCCAGCCCCTGGACCATTTGTTCCCTCAGCCTGGTCGGTCTGACGGGGGCTGGCTAGCTGAGACTCTACTTGAGAGGGCACAACACTCATATTCCGTGTCATCTTCAATCTTGGGGGCATGGCTTGTGAGGGTTCTCCAGTCCTTGCTTTGCTCCCCTTTCTGTTTCCCAACTCCCTAGTGAAGTTACCAATTTAATGTGGGGGCCTTTTTATGTTAATTGGCCAAGGCTCGTTCTGCTACATTCAAGCCCATTGAGTCATGGGATAGGAAGTTGGGGCTAGCCTAATTCCTTAGCAAGACCATGTTATAGGTCAGTTTGTGCACAAGCCAAGCACTCCAAGGATGCAAACAACAAAACATATAAGTTCGAGAGTTGGACCATAGTTAAGTTGGCCAGCTACAGCAAAAAGAAGTGAAATTGCAAAATAGCTAATATAGCAAAGAATGTCTCGACAGCACAAATATCACAACAATTATGATTAAAAAAAACACAGCAGAACAACTAATACAACAAATGTAATAAAAGGCACCACGACAAAACAACTAATACAACGTATTCAATAAAAGGTGCCACGACAAAACAACTAATACAGCAAATATAACAAAAGATGCCATGGCAGAACAACTAATACAACAAATATAATAAGTTCTAATGAGTAAGATTATCAAAATCACGTGTTGAATCTTTCTGCAGAAAGTGAACCAAGAAGGAACTAACTTGAACAACCTTGTCATAGGCTTCTACCATCAAAGTTGTGCATTTTGGAGAATGGGCCGAAATGGCTACCTGTTACTACTTTTAGGATTCTGAAGAGTGGGCTTGCTAAGAGGGAGGGAAAAGATGGTCTATTGATGCATGTTTTCTATCCTCTTTTTACTGCTTACATTCTCTCATTTTACTTAGTTCTTTCTCCCAGTCTTTTGCTATTGTCTTGTCGTGGGTCGTTCTCCTTTCCATCTATGGCTATTGCCCCTTTTTATAGTGGGCTGATTTCATGGGATTTCTCCCTTTTACCCCTAGGGCTTTACCAACTGTTTTTGGTTTGTTGTGGACATCCCTTCAACACTACCCACCAACCCATTGGTTGCTTGGCCACTACTGGGTAAACCCAGTGCATTCTCTTTCTTCCATTACAAAACCTCACTTTGTTTGATCTTTCTATAAGCCTTTCCCTTCTTGCATGAATGGATAAGGACTTGGGTTTCCCACTACCTGCCTTTATGGCATGCATCAAGTGGTCCCAGCCGTTTACTACCTCTTTTAGGCAAAATGTCATCCTAGCAAGGCGTTTTCCCAAAAAAATGCTATGGCTAGAAATCCAAAATAAACTCTTCCCCCCCCCCCCCCCCCCCCCCCACCAGCAAACCACACCCTCTGAATCCCTTGACCGTGGGCCTACCTCCCTTGTATTAGCTAGGTATAGGTTGGTGGTGCTCTAGCCCTTGTGTGCTTGCTCTACCATCCTTTGTTTTTGTTTTCTTCCGTTCCCATGCTATTTCTGCCATAGCAGACTAGCTTTCCGTTCTACTGCGTGTTTCTTCTACCCGAGCTTATCCTCTACGGAAGAGGGCATGGGCTTTTAGGTTTGTCTTACTTCTTTTCATCCCGTCTTGGGCTTGCGTGTTTGCTTGGCATAAGTTCTTGCTAGGCTGATTTGTTGGGCTTTTGCTCTCCTTCTTTCGTATTTCCTTGGGCCTTCACAACCCACTGGCTTGCACATTATACCTCATTTTCACCTCTTGATGTGGTCATAGACCCGCTGGCCCATTGGGCTTTACTTCTTTCTTTGGGCTCTCATAGCCTATTTACTTTACTTTTACCTCTTATGTGTCTATGGGCCTACTGGTTGTCATTTTCGACCTTATTGCCCTGTTGGGCTTTTACCTCTTTCCTTGGACTCTTATGGCCCATTTGCTTTTCTTTTACCTTTTGTTGTGCCCATAGGCCTATTAGCTGTCACTCCCAATCACATTGGCCCATTGGGCTTTTACCTCTTTCCTTGGGCTCTCATGGCCCATTTGCTTTACTTTTACCTCTTGCTGTGCTGGCCGTCACTTCCTACCATGTCGGCCCATTGGGCTTTTACCTCTTTTCTTGGGCTCCCGTGGCCCATTTGCTTCTATCATGTTTCTTTCATCCTTTTCCTCCTTCGTCTTCTTTCATTATTGGGCTTTTTCTACTGTTGGGTCTTTTGTAAAAAAATGGGTATCAATAACCATGTACTGAAATATTTATATATGTAACATCCCAGCTTTAAAAAAAAAAAAAAAAATGGTCTGATTTTTCTAGAGACACACATGCCCCCACCTAGCACTCCATTTCCTACCACTCATTTTCAATCTCTCATTATCTCTTGGCCAGCCACCTCTCTTCCTCATTTGTTTTCTTTCTTTCTTTTTCTCTCAAACAAACACACACACTCTCTCAAACTCCCTCACTCTACCACCAGGTTTCACTCCACACCACCATCTTCACCATCATTTTTCCAGCAAGATCATTAGAAAAACTCCTTAGGAACCTCTAAGCATTTTCATCCCTTTTATTTGAGGTAAAAATTTCTAATCTTTTTGATGAGTTTTATGCTTTTGCAAGAGTTTCCCTTTATCTAAGCTTTGATAATAATATTCATGTGATTTATGAGATTTGGAAGTGATATTCATGTGTTTATATGTATGGGTTTTGTATTGGTGGAATTATTTGATAAGTTGGTTTATAGTTTTTACAATGGTGGCTATCTAAGTGGTGAAGATTTGGGGGTTTTGGCTTTTTGTAATATGAAATAAATGGTGATTATAATTTTTATTGATTATTTGGAGTTAGTTAAAGATTCAAATTGTTTGTCTTGGAGGATATTATGATTTTTGGTATCATGGGTCTCTTGTTGATGTGGTGTAAATCTTGTGGGAAGTACTTATAAGGTGTTGAGGTTTTGATGTTAGAGATAATATCTTGAATGACTTAAGTTTATAAATGGAAGTCTATGCCTTGTAAATTAAATTGTTTGGTAACTTTGGAAGTGGGATACATTACTTGTAAGGTTAAATACTTAGGCTTGCCTAATTAATTGTTTATTTAGTGATCTCTAATTCGTAGCTAGATGCAATATCAAGCTTGATACTTATCGTGATAGGTTTGCTTGACATCATTTAGGTTCTAGCTAACCTCCTTTGGAGCTTTGGATATAGGCTTTTGTAGGTTGCAAGGAAAGTAGATTTTTATTGGGATTTTTTTTTGGAAAATAATCATGTTGCATAAATGTCGTTTTTGGGTCAAACACATTTTGGAAAATTATTTGTGGAACTATGTTTTCTTAAAAGTATTGTGTTATGACCCTATTTATATGACTATGTATGAATAGTGCATCTTATTTGGTAATGCGAATGTAGAAATGCATTATTTGTTAGCTTGGAAATGATAAGCATCTTTTATAAAATTCTTGGGAATGGATTTTATGGATTCATTACATTAGTTGTAAATTCTATAGATGTTTTGTCTTGACTTGTGATATTTGGGAAATTGAAAGAAAATATTATTGACAAGAAATGATTTTGGAAAATTTAAGAATCTTGTGAATATATTGGGTACTTTGAAGGTTTTTGTGAAAGTACTTGAAATTGAACAGTGTTTTGATTTCATGTAAACTGTGAGCTCTTTATGTTTTTACCTTTTGGATGTGACATGTGATTACCCGGTGATTACCCAGCCATATGATGTAGTCTTTGTGACATTGGTATCTTGGTACCCCGTCTTTGTGGCATAATTAATGTCTTCGTGGCATAATTTTTGTCTTTGTGGAATAATTGATGTCTTCGTGGCATAACTTGATCTCTTTGTGGCATACTTAACATCTTTATGACGGCTTGTCTTGTGGCCTTGGGTTAAACTTCTTAGTTCTGGAATGATATTGTTACTGCTCATAGTATATGTATAGATATTATGTAGTTTCATGGTAAACATTTTATGAAGATTTTTGCTAAACTATTTAAATCATTCTTGTCATGTTATTACCGGAATTGATTTTTCAAAAATCAAATTGGATTTCCCAAATAAGTGCATGTTTATAATATAATCATCATGAAACTTGCATTTCCCCCACCCCTATTTATTATGCTACTTACTGGGTTCTATCTCATCCCATTCTTTTACAACTCTTTTTTGTGGCTAGCAATAGTTAGACTAACTACTGACGGGGGCTGGACTTTTGTGATGGAGATATTTAGATGATGTATATCCTAGAGTAGGCCTGACTCATTCTTTTGTATCTAAAAGTGGTTATGACTTTATTTCCACTAATGGGACAAGTTAAATGATATGTAGTTATATTTATTCAGACCTCCATTCTTTTGTGGCCAATGGTCCTTGTAATTATTGCATAGAGCTCTGACTTACTTTGAGAGTATCATTAATGAAATTATTATGATAATTCTTGATGTTGGTGCTTTGATAATGAATTTTGGATTGAATTGTCAAAAAGGAAAAATCTACAAGTACCTTTGAGATGTTTTTCTCATGTTTTAGACTCTTTTGTTTTTTGGGTGTGACAATTATGGTATCAGAGCTCCAGATATGATTCTGTAGACTTTGAAATAGGAATTGATTTTGATATAAGTCAAAGCATTAGGGCTTAATGAATCATTTTTTAGTGCATTTGTTGAAGCTTTCACATGCTATTCCTTTATCCTTATCTAGCTTGCCTATGCTAACCTTCTATGTTGCCTTGTGATTTACTTGCTTTGTTTCTTGGGTATAGGTATAAGTACCTTTGTACACTATGCCTCCTAAAAAGAAAGCATGTAAAGTAAGGCATGTAGATGAGGTTGCAGCTCCAGAACATGGCCCTAGGCAATGCCAAGAGCGTGAGAGATCTGTCACTCCTAATGGTGGTGAGATTGGTGAGGTGGCAAACAAGATCTATGCTAGGATTGCTAGAGCGGTCCAAGGTGGTGAGCGTAGGAGGGAGGGTTGTTCCTTTAGGGAGTTCCATAAGCAAAGACCTCCAACTTTTAATGGTGAGCCTAACCCAATGGCAGCAGAGAATTGGTTACTTAAGATGGAAAAATTATTAAGAGCTCTCGAATGCACTAATGCTCAGAAGGTGGTGTATGCCACTTTTGCTCTTCAGGGTTCTGCTGAGGAATGGTGGACAAGCACTGAGTGCTTGTTAAGGATGGAGTTGGGAGAGAATACTCCTATTACTTGGGAGAAGTTTAAGGAAGTTTTTAATGAGACAAATTTCCCTGATGTAGTGAGGGACCGAAAGGCAAGAGAATTTTCTGATTTGGTTCAGGGGACTATGACTGTAGAAGAATATGCTACAAAGTTTGTTGAGCTCTCTCACTTTGCTCCTTACTTGATTCTGGATGAGCACAAGAAAGTAAGTAAATTTCAAAAAGATTTTAACAATAGGATTCGCCCCCCACATTATAGCCTCTGGAATGGGCACTTTTACTGAGACTGTGAAGCGGTCAATGAGACTTGAAGAGGACTTTAAGTACAACCCTAGTTCCAAGGAGGATGAAAAGAATCAAGAACCCTCTGGTTTTCTGCATGTAGAAGGCTAGGGGCAAAATTCCAAGAAGGGGTTCTTTAAGAAGTCCGGTAATGGGGGTCATTATAATGGGCAAGGCAAAGGTGCCTCTCCTCTTTTTGGTAAGAAGTGGCCTTGAACTCGTTGTGATAAGACCCATAAAGGTCAACCTTGTACTTTGGGAGCCAAGTTATGCTACACTTGTAAGCAACCCGAACACTTTGCTAGAGAATGCCTAACTACCAAGGGCAGGTTCCTCTTCCAAACCCCAGTCTATTAAGAATAATGATGATGGGAAAAGGGTGCAGGGTAGATTGTACGCCTTGACTACTCAAGATGCTCAAGTCACGGATACAGTGGTGATGGTATACTTCCTTTGTTCTCCACACATACTAGAGTTCTTTTGATCTTGGTTCCATGCATTATTTTGTTTCTAGTGCCTTACTAAAAGTTGTGATAAGAGCTTGGAACTACATGATTTTAAGTTATTAGCTTCTACCCCAATTGGTGATATTATATGGAATAATCTCGTGCTTAAGTCTTGTATCGTTTATTGGGGGTAGAGAGTTATTTGGCTAAAATGGTGTTGCTAGATAAGCATAATTTTTTTTTTTTTTTAAATGTTATCCTAGGCATGGATCAGCTAGCTTCTTGTCATGCTTGTATGCATTTTTAGGGAGAATGATGGGTTTATAAGGTTATGTACCAACTATCATGATCTAAATTGAGTTGCCGTTAAGAGCAAATATCCTTTGCCTTACGTTGATGACTTGTTTGACTAGTTGCAAAGAGCACAAGTATTTTCTAAGATTGATCTTGTTCTAGTTACCACTAGTAAAAAATTTGGGACATTCCAAAGGCAACCTTTGGATTAGGTATAGTCATTACGAGTTCTTGATGATGCTGTTTGGATTAACTAATGCCCCTACTACCTTTATGGAATTAATGAATATGACATTTCACGATTACTTGGATCTTAATAGGATATAAAAGTTACGAGGAAGGTTACCCACATGACTTGGAGTTGCCTGCAGTTGTGTTTGCTTGAATATTTGGAGACATGATTTGTATGAGAGATATGATATTTGTATGGATCATAAAAGTTTAAAATATTTATTTAACCAAAATGAGCTAAATATGAGACCATGAAATGATTTGAATTGTTTAAGGACTATGATTACTTTATGAACTATCATCTCCGTAAGGCTATGTCATTGTAGATGCACTTAGTAGAAAGTCTCCGGTTATTTTTCAACTGCTTAACATGCCACTTAGAGGAAAATCATTATTGATCTAGAAAGGATGGGAGAGTTGAGGTTGTATAGGCCATTCTGAGCCTTACTGGGCTAGTTGAGAGTTCAATCATGAATAAGGTGTATATTGGAAAGAGACCTAAGTTTACTATATACAATTTCGAGGATGAAATTTTTATAAGAGGTGAAGAATGTAACGTCCCAACTTTAAAAAAATGGTCAGATTTTTCTTGAGACACACGTGCACCACCTACCACTCCATTTCCCACCACTCATTTTCAATCTCTCATTATCTCTTGGCTAGCCACCTCTCTTCCTCATTTTTTTTTTTTTTTTTGTCTCTCAATCACAACACACACACTCTCTCAAACTCCCTCACTCTACCACCAGGTTTCACTCCACACCACCATCTCTACCATCATTTTTCCGGCAAGATCACCAAAAAAACTCCTTAGAAACCTCTAATCATCTTCATCTATTTTACTTAAGGTAAAGATTTCTAATATTTTTGATGGGTTTTATGCTTTAGCTAGAGGTTCCCTTTATCTAAGCTTTGATTCTTTGGTTTTAAAAACACACGGTCATATATCATCATATACTTAAAACTTAATACTCTAAATATTTTTTTTTTGGTTAACCATGAGGATTGTATTAAAACTAAGAATGGACAAGTCTATTACAACATAAAGTAATTTTGTGAAAAGCCAAAAGGCTTGCCACCACGGGCGGTGGGTTAAAAAAGACGACAAAAGAGGGATTAGATCTCACCCCAAGTTTGGCTAGTGCATCCGCACATTGGTTTGCTTCACAGAAGGTGTGGACTATCCGTTTGCTAGGGAAGGACTTCAACAGGTTCCTACAGTCAGTTAACAAGGGTTCCATTAACAAATTTATAGAATTAATGTTCATAAGCATCACTACACTTTAGGCATCCATCTCAACAATTAAATTGTTCAAACCAAGCTCCTTAGCAATGGCTAGGCCATCCCTTAGAGCCCATAATTCTGCCTTGAAGTTATTGGTGTTGCCGAGTGCTTTGGCGTAGCCCTTTATCCAATCCCCATGGTGGTTTCGAATCAATCCTCCTCTCCCTGCTTTTCCAGGGTTCCCTAGAGCCGACCCGTCAGTGTTTAGCTTCACCCATCCTTCAGGTGGTTTTTCCCAGGTCACTGGGACTGTTTTTTTAGGCCTAATGGTTTTACACTTGGTTCCAATGGAGAAGAACTCAGCGCTACTCTTGATACATTTGCTATGGATAGACCTATCAATGATCAATGGTTTTCCTTCATCTTACTCATCCCATGCTGGGGGTTTTCAAAGGCTTTCAAGTTGAACTCTGTTCCTGTTCCTTCTCTATCTCCTTATTAGGCTCTCTAATGAGGTAAGGGCATGTCTCTATTTATGCCCAATTCCCCCACACGAGAAGCAGAGGGTACTAATGCCTTCATATTGCACGCTTTGTGCTAGTTTACCAAGATACACAGTTCTTATCAAGGGTTTATCCAGATTGACTTGCACACAGAGATGGGCAAACCGGCCTCTAGCCCCATTAACTGTGTGGGAATCAATACGAAGGACTAAGCCCAATGGCTTTACCTATCTTTAGGAGTGAGGCTGGGTCATAGAATTTGATAGGCAATTCAGGAAGTCTTACCCATACTACAATCGACGAGAAGGTTGCTGAGGATGCTTTGAATTTCGGCTCCTATTGCCTAATAGCTAAGAAGTGTTGGCCAATGAACCATGGACCTCCCTTGAGAATGTTTTCCACATCTTCAGCTAGTTCAAAATTAACTAGAAGTAATCAAGACCCAAATGAATGCAGTCCATTCTCCCTACTAGAATCCACATATTGCGAATCTTGGAGTCTAGGAATAAAAATCCAACTTTCCTTCCAAAAGGTTTGATAATGATTGCATGTTGCTATGGTGCTCTGATCCTCCTTTGAGAAGCAGACCCTTGCACTTCCTTCATGGGGATTTTCTTCTTCCATATCTGATTCTAAGTCCTCCTGCATTAAGCTTTCAAACCCAAAGGCTTGCTCGAAGGCACCAGGGATTGCTCCTACCAACTTATCCTTATTGCTACTTGGTTTTGCTATCTGTGACTTCTCATTTACCCCGGCAAAGTGCTGTTTTCTTTGTGCTATGTCTCAGTGTATCCTCTTCCTCTTCAGAGCTTTTCAACCTTTCTCTCTCCATCTCCTCTACGAGTACATACTCTAAATAATTGTTAACTTATCTTCTTAGAATTATTAGAATATTATTTTAATTTAGTTAAAAACTCCATTACTCTATTACCACCACGCACCCTTGGCTGAAGGGCAGGGGTGGCTCCGCATTGAATTGAGGTGGTTACAAGACCACCTTGACCTGAAAAAATAAAAATTATTATATATAAATTTTAAAAATTTTATGATTTTTTACCCTTAAAAAATTTTTGTGACCACCTAAATTTTTTTAGGCCTAATGTAATTAAACTTTGTACAAAGTTTGGTAACAAACTTAGTTGTAAATTAAGGTTTCAACTCCACTTAATTTTTTTTTTTATTTTTTTTTATTGAATGTGCATTTTGACAAATCCACTTAAAATTTTCAGTAAGATCAAAGATCAATAGATATGTCATCAATCAAATATTTAAATTTTGAGTGTTAGTAGTCTTATGGATCGAATAGTAAATAACATCTGATTGACATGAAATTTGACACGTGTTTTAAAAATATAAAGAACATACAATTCAACTATTAGATATTTCTATTAAAAAAAAAAATCAACTATTAGATTTCCAAAATGTTTAGCTATGTTAATTTGTTTAATGAGAGTTGTAGTCTAAGGCTATAACTAAGTTTGGAACCAACCAAACTTTTTATCCTTAAATTTTGGTTCTCTTAATAATATATTAGGCCATTACAAACAAATAGGAAAAGTCCAAGAAAATTTTTATTGAACTAAAATTTTGAAAGAGATGTAACTTGCTGAATTGATAATGAGACTATCATGCAACAATTTCAAAATAAGAAAACTCATAAAGGAAAATTGTAATACTTTATGTATTTGCGTTGTTTTTTTTTTTTTTGGTTAATTTATTTATATTTTTATTAGATTTTGTATAATTTAAGTTTCATATGACTACTTGGAAAAAATTCCTAGAGACACCATTGCAGAAGACAGCTTCACACACATATACATTAGGCTAAATAAAATTGTATCTCAGATAAATTATTTTTCAATATCTTATTAATTAAGATAAGATTATTTACTTTAAATAAATCTACCATTTGAGAATTTTAATTTAGAAAAAGCTAGAAATACAAAAGTTTTTACAAATTGCTAATATAGTGATTGATTATTGGTACTTAAAAAAAAAAAAAAAAGGTAATATTAGAGTATACTTAAATGAAAACTAATAAAAATTGGTCAAAACAACCCTTAGTAAAAAACTTTACTCTTCAAAATTCTATTATATAAAAAAAAAAACAATCAAAAGTTTTTTTTATAAGCTAAGAAAATTAAATTAATTATTGTCAGCCAAAATCTTCTTGATTGGTCTGACCCCCTACTTTCCCACTTGTTATAAAAAAACAAAAAACAAAAAATTAATGTTCAAAAAAAAAAAAAAAAAAAAAATAGCAGCCAGTGTCAGGCACGTAACAATATTTAATGACGCGCACACATAAACACAAAGAAACAGAAGAGAGTTGGAATCCGAAACAGAAACTGAGGAGAATCCTAACAAACAACGGCGTTGTTTCTCTATCTCTCAAACCAACCATGACCTCTTCTTTTTCTTCTTCCTTTATATTTCTTCTTCAATTTCTCTAACCTGCATTCACATTAGTTAGATTTTAGAAACCCATCAATTTTTGTTTTTGGGTTCTCTGTTTCTTTCATTCTTTCGATTTGTTAACGATATGGGACTGATTGTGGAAGAGGAAGAGAGCGACGTCGTATTGGTGCCTCCGTCGAATTTCTCAATGGTGGAGGACGGCATTTTCAGATCGGGCTTTCCTCAACCTGACAATTTTCCTTTCCTTGATACCCTTAATCTTCGATCCATCATGTATGTTTTTTTTTTTTTTTCTCTTCTCTATATCTATGTATTTATGTATCCAATGTTGAGTTTTTAACGTTGTTTTTGAAGGGTTTGTTTGTTTCATAAGAAAATTTCTTTTTCTCTTTCTTTTATTTTCTTTTTTGCTTCGGATTTACGTTTTAAACAAAATAATAATAATAATTCTGTTTAAAAATTTAGATTTTCTGGTGTCTGATTGGTTGATAGGAAATTTTGATGGGAAACAAAACAGAATTTCGATGTTTGCAGAATTTCTTGGAGTTTGTTTTGTTTTGACGTGAAAGAAAAGAGAATTTCGAGATTTATTTTTTCTTCTTTGGAGATTTTTTGGTCACTTAGAAAAAGAAGTAAAGAATACACAATCTTATTTTATTTTATTTTTTTTGGTTAGGCAGAGGTTGTTATTGTTAATGTCTTTGAAGAAAATTAAGTTTTTCTTGAACTTACTCGAGAAACAAACATGGGGTGATGTGTTAGTGTCTTTTATCATTTTTCTTTTTCAAGAAAGAGTTTTGACTTGTGTGATTGGAACATGGAGCAGATATTTGTGTCCAGAGCCTTACCCAGAAGAGAACTCGGAGTTTCTTCAGTCTCGGAATATTCGGCTCTTTCAGTTTGGAATTGAGGGCAAGACGGTATAATCTCTCAACTTTCTTTGGTGAAAAGTGTGTGTGTTTTATGAAGTTGGAATTATTTGTTGTAATATCAATATGCAAAATTTGTTTAATGTCAATATATTAATTGTGCACATGTTGATGTATGCATGCGTTTTGATTTGGAATTTTGTGTTATTCTTTTGGTATTTCACATACATATTAGTTGTAGATTTTTTTCACAATGCTGAAAATTTTGTAATATGCACTATAGTTAATTATCGATTTCATGCTGCCATTCTTTTTTTTGTAGAGGGAATTTCATGCTGGAATTTGACCCTGACAATTGTTTTAAGCAAAATATCTATAGGATTTTGTCCCAAGATTCTTTCTTTGAACTTAATAATTAGTTTAGACTTTATTGATCTTTATTAGATGGTCTTTTTGAAAAGTTATATGAACTTAATAATGTATTCTTAGTTGGCTGCTACTGAGAAAAAAGAAAAAAAAAAGGAATAATTTGATTTAGAATATTTTTGTTGGAAAGCAACAGAAAAAAAATAGTTAAAATAGAAACGTCGATGTGTCTTTTTAAGTATTAGAAGTCACAGATTATGGTTGTGGACTGTTAGTTGTAGTGGTCTCTTATACGAAATAGTAATTACAAAAAACAACAAAATAGCAGTTATAGTCTAGGGGGGAGATTTGGTGTAAGCATATCTTGGAAATCATGATTCTATTTTGATTTTCTGGAATCTTTCCATTTAATCATATATTTATCAAGTGACTTATCAAATATAAAAAATCATATATTGAGTGGCTAAGTACTTGTCAATTAATGTTAGTGTATGACCAAGAAAAATAAAAGGAGCTTTATGTTTTGACCCTGAGAAAAAAACAGGAATGCAGTTCATGATGGTTATTAAATAACTTTTCTAAATGTACAGCTTTATGTGCTGTGTGCTGAAGTGTCAGGGTCATACTAATTTAATTTTAGTTTATCTAACCATGCTTTTATATCAGGCCTTTTTTTTTTTTTTTTTAATTGGTAAGTATAATAGTTCTCAGAAGAATTAATATTGTGACTCTTTCTAGAGGCGGCCACCACAGATTGTCACAGCTGTTAGTATGGATTACTATTTCCACTTATAGTCTGGCTGTTAGGAAACTTATCCATGGATAGTAATTAGAAATTTCTTGTTATTGAAAATAAAGCCTTTGCTGTGTAAATATTGGAAGATTTCCAATAAAGATACAGAAAGCATAGTTAGTGAATTGTCTGTTTTTTATTCTATGTTGCATTTAGAATACTATGGATGCTAATGTCATCTGGTGGAATATGGGCATAGTTTTTCTTTGTTAACTATATTGCTAATTTGCTTATAACCATTGCATTTGCAGGAGCCTTGTGTATCTATTCCCAAGGATACTATCATGGAGGCTCTGAAAGTCTTAATTGGTAGTGGATTATGATCTGAAAAATTTTAAATTAAATTTTGGTTATAATTATTTAGATCCTTGTTTCAGTACGTCATTTGATTTTGTATTTCTTACTCTCCTCTTTTTTTTTTTTGGTGTTTCCAGATGTGAGAAATCATCCAGTTTTGATCCATTGCAAGCGTGGAAAGGTATGGTTCACATCTATTTTTTAGTTTTCCATCTCTTGAAATTGTGACTTTGTTAGCCAGTTGTAATGATCCATATTAAAAATAAGTTAACTAGTGGGAAGTTATTGTGATCAGTATTCATACAAGTAACTTATTAATCTAGGCAAAAATTTCTGTTGTAACAGCATAGAGAGACATTACTATCAAAATGATATTTCTTCTGAATTTGATTTTGCAACCGGTTCATTCTTCATTGATCAAATTGACCCTCTGGAGGAATTTCAATAAAAATTACTATATGGTTGGTCCTGCTTTCATTATTTTATTTTCTAAGAGGAATTTTCTCCTCTGTTCAACTTCTGCATTAGCCTATTGTTAGTTATTCCTTCCATGGAAAAAATTAATTAATTAACATATAAAGAACTATTCTATTTCATTTTGCTATCATTACTATCACCTTCGTAACTTGGGGGCTCTGCTGTTAAAGGATTGTTATCAGATGACTTCAGCCCACCCCTTTGGTTAATAATTTATGAAAAGATTGCTTAGTTGTTTGTATCAACTCTTACTCTATTGGCTTTTTAAATGGGAATCTGTTCTATTGGCACATGTCACATCTTCTCATCATTCTTCTTTTATGTTCTCGGAAGATCTCTTTTGAAACAAGAGAAAAAAATTAACAGTATATTCATTTTTTTTTTCTGCAGCATCGGACAGGTTGTCTTGTTGGTTGCCTGAGAAAATTTCAGAATTGGTGTTTGTCATCTGTGTTTGAGGAGTATCAACATTTTGCTGGCGTGAAATCTAGGATAACAGATTTGAGGTTTATAGAAACATTTGAGGTAATGTGCCTGCGGCAGTGTCTTTACAGCATTATATACCAGTATCAAGGATATGGTTCAAACAAGAGGCGGTTGCTGTATAAAGAAGATAAATTACAAAAGCCCCAAGTCACATCAGTTTAGCAGGGCTTGGATGACCCTTTTTTTGTTGGGTTTTGCTGAGGTGCTTTTAGTCACACACCCCTTTGTTGCCTATACTTATCTTTTTATTCATCATTACATGTATGAGCTTTAAAATTAAGGCGCGCTCTTATCTCAAAGCATCCACTGGACACTCCTATTTTGATCAAATATATTTTGGTACATATTTGATCGCTTTCTTTTTACGCACATGCGAAGCACTGGTGCAAACTAATACAAGCACCATCAATGCAAACCAATTTTTCTGGTTTGTAATGCTATACAATAAAAATAAAAAATAAATAAATTCCAGGATTCTCTCTCTCTCTCTCTCTCCTGAGTATGTCATGTTTTGGTTTATTTTTGCTTGGTTGGATGATTTATTCATGTAATCCAGTGCATGGTCACAGAAAAATGATGGGTGCCATGTTTACGATTCCAAGTAACCAAGCCATTTTTAAGATGGAACATGTAACCTAGCATATTAAATGATGAGCCGCTTTTGAGCTTTTCTTAAAGTTTAGATTTGCTACAGAAGAATGTCCATTATCAACTCAGTCAGTCAGTGATTGATCACAGATGAGCATACTTTGCCTGGTTTAGCAGAACTAGTATCAAGTTGTGTTTCAAAGGATGAGCCGCTTTTGAGCTTTTCTTAAAGTTTAGATTTTGCTACCGAAGAATGTCCAGTATCAACTCAATCAGTCAGTGATTGATCACAAATGAGCATACTTTGCCTGGTTTAGCAGAACTAGTATCAAGTTATGTTTCAAAGGACAGGGTATGCAGTTTGCTTCTAACTGTTTGTGTAATTGTCGCACAAAACCCAGATTGTAGTTTTAGGAGGTCAAAACTATTAGGATTAGTGTCTTAAAATCCTATTGTATAATACTATGTATGACGTTATGTTATAAGTAATAAAGTTATTTTATTATCTAAAATAATGGTAACATGAATATTTGGACATTATCATAAAGTCCTTGAAATGCATAGTGTGTATATATATATATATATATATATATATTTGGGCTCAAGTTACACCTGGTGTAACTCTAAGTAATGTTACAACATTCAATAACTTATTATTGAATTCATATTTTGAAAATCCAACCGTTGAATTACATGTTTTATATGTTCTTAACATGTATGCCAAATTTCATATCAATCAAATGTAATTTACCATTCGATTCACAAACTAATCTTTTATGCATTATTTCAAACTACAAAAACTTGAATTTAAATAATTGATTGATGACATGGCTATTGATTTTTGATCACCTTGAAATTTTGCAAGCATGGAGAATATACAAAGATAATGTAATCTAATGGTAGATTTGTCAAAATTTGCATCAAATTAAAAACTATTGGTTGGTGTAACATTGCTTAGAGTTGTACCAGGTGTAACTTGAACCTAACCCATATAAATATATATATATATATATATATATTAAATGCATAGTATGTGATTTAGTCACAGAAGATGTAAATCACAAGTTCTTTGTAAACTTAGAATCTTAATTTGTAGTCGGTGATAAAATTGGGCATTTCAAGCGAAGACTTTAACATGTCAATTAAGATGATTTGTCTTGATTATGGAAGTGGTGCTGGAAATATACATGTATGCAGCGGAAAAATAACAGATCTACTTTATTCAGAATTGATAACATGCATAATGTAAGTTTCAGAATATAGAACAAGAGAGTGTACCTTGGTGCAGTGAATTTCAAAACCAAATATCAGAAGTTCTCAAGAATACTTTCAATATTCACTCCAATTCCACTAATGCCCAAGATGTGTGGTCTCTCGATCAGTTTCTAAGGGAGAATAATCGAGTGACTTCACTCACACATACACACCATTTCACAATGGTGTCTCTCCTTTTTTTTCTTAATTTTAATAAAATTCTGTATGTGTCTCCCTTTACATTTAACTGATTATCTAATTGGGCTGGCCTATTGGGCTTTTCCAATAGGGCTTTAGTATGTGGCTTGGAGTGGGACCAAAAGGGACCAATAAGACACTAGCTCCAATGGGCCTTGAGCTTTTCTGTCAACTCTTGACAAGTCCAAAGTTACCATTAATTATATTTAATACCATTATATAAATATAATTGCACTCTAGGTCTTATTAATAAATTATATCCCAAGACTTTATTGTACATGCAACCCCTTCATAAAATATTCATAGTAATACAAAGTTATGTAAGTAGACTGCCACTTTATAAATTACTACATCTTAATCCTTGAGTACCCGGTTTAATCCTTTAAGTTATTCATCATATATTTATGAAATCCAATTTCATAAATATATACTTTAGTAACAATTTACTAACGTAGTTAGGCCTAACATTCTGAATAACAAACCCATTAAACTTATCTCAAGGGAATATTTTGTATCTCTATTAATAGACTATGAATTCCATCTTGAGAATATATGTTCCATCAATACTAAATGTGGCTGCCCAACATACTGAGGTTTTGACCGTTATTTTAGATCTCACTCTTGATATATCAAAGTAACCTACACTTCATGATCAGGTCCATTGTTCTCTCAGGATTAAGAGTTCATGTAAATATAAGTCGTGAGATTTATTATTCAATTGACAGTCATTAAGAGAATAATAAATCTCACAGCGGTCCAGTTCAATATGTCCTAACTTTTAAAGCATATCAACATATCAACTAGAAGTCACCACTTCCATGATCAAGACAAATCATCTTAGTTGACATGTTATAATTTTCGCAGATGAAATGCCCAATTTCATCACCGACTACGAACTAAAATTCTGAGTTTACAAAGAACTTGTGATTTATATCTTCTGTGACTTTTCACATAAATCACATACTATGCATCTCATGGACTATATGATAATGTTCGAATATTTATGTTACCATTATTTCAGATAATAATAATAAAACAATTTTATTAATTACAATATTAAGTCATACATCATGTCGAACATAATGTCATACATAATATAATACATAACATCATACAATAGGTTTCTAGGGCACTAATCCCAACAATCTCCCACTTGCCCTAAAGACTATTGTGCACTAATCTAACTCTCATTCCCTCCAAATGCGACTCGAAAGTCCTTTGAGGCAAGACTTTGGTAAAGGGATCTGCTAGATTATTTGCACTTTCAATCTTTGCAACCACTACATCTCCACGAGCAATGATGTCTCGAATGATGTGATATTTTCTCTCAATGTGCTTTCCTTTCTTGTGATTCCTTAGATCTTTTGATTGTGCAACTGCACCACTATTGTCGCAAAATAATGTGATGGGAACTTGTTCCATTCTCATTACACCAAGGTCAGAAAGGAATTTCTTGAGCCATACAGCTTCTTTTGCTGCTTCACAAGTAGCAACATATTTTGTTGCTTCACAAGCAGCAACATATTTTGCTGCTTCACAAGCAGCAACATATTTTGCTTCTTCACAAGCAGCAACATATTTTGCTTCCATGGTGGAATCCGCAATACAAGATTGCTTAACACTCCTCCAAGTTATGGCTCCACCTCCCAAGGTGAAAACACATCCTGATGTGGACTTTTTGAAATCTAGATCCGATTGAAAGTTTGAATCTGTATAGCCAATGGGAATCAAATCCTCACAACGGTAAACAAGCATATAGTCTCTCGTTCTCTGTAGATACTTGAGAATATGTTTTACAGCTTGCCAATATTTTGGTCCTGGATTTGATTGATATCAGCTGACCATGCCAACTGAATAACAAATATCTGGCCTAGTACATAGCATGGCATACATGAGACTTCCCACTGCAGAAGCATAAGGAACTTGTCTCATCATATCTACTTCCTCTTGAGTCTTAGGCCTTTGGTCATCAGACAGAAGAACTCCATGTCTAAAAGCAAGCAATCATTTCTTGGAGTTTTGCATGCTAAACTGTTCTAGAACCTTATCTATATATCCAGCTTGTGATAAGCCTAACATCTTATTCTTGCGATCTCGCCAAAGCTTGATCCCTAGAATAAAGTTAGCCTCACCCAAGTCTTCATATCAAATTGGTTAGACAACAAAACCTTTACGGATGACATTACCCCTACATCATTTCCAATGAGTAGAATATCATCAACATAAAGCACTAGGAATATTACTACTTTATCTCGATGTCTTTTGTACACACATGGTTCATCAAGATTTTGTTCAAAACCAAATGACTTGATTGCTTGATCAAATCTGATGTTCCATGACCTAGATGCTTGCTTAAGTTGATAAATGGACATTTTCAACTTGCATATTATATGCTCTTGGTTCTTTGCTATGAAACCTTCTGGTTGCATCATATAGATTTCCTCTTCAAGATTGCCATTGAGAAATGCAGTCTTGACATCCATTTGCCAAATCTCATAATCATAATGAGCAGCAATGGATAAAAGAATTCTGATAGATTTAAGCATTGCTACTGGTGAAAAGGTTTCTTCATAATCAATACCTTCTTTTTTAGTATACCCTTTCGCCACTAGCCTTGCTTTAAAGGTTTCAACCTTTCCATCTATCCCTCTCTTCCTCTAGTAAACTCATTTGCAACCAACAAGTTTAATGCCATTAGGCGCCTCTACAAGATCCCAAACTTGATTGGAATACATGGAATCTAATTCAGATTTCATAGCTTTGACCCAATGGTGTGCATCTATATCATTCATTGCTTTATCATAAGTGTAAGGATTAGTTTTGGCCTCTTCTGAGATAGCTTCATGAGTTTCTCCTAGACCTATAAACCTTATAGGTGGACTAACATTCCTCCCACTACGACGAGGCATCTGTGTACTAGACATCTCATGAGTAGTATCTTGTGGTGTATCCAATACAACCACATCATCCCTAGTTTCATCTATTGGTTGTTCAACTATAGGTTCATTCATTTCAGCTAATACAACTCTACTTCTAGGAGTAAAATTATTCATATAGTCATTTCCCAAGAATTTAGCATTTGTACTAACAAAAACTTTGTTATCCTTACGACTATAGAATAAATAACCCCTAGTTTCTTTTGGATAACCTACAAACAAACACACTTCTGATTTTGGTTCCAATTTATCAGGCTTCCCTTTTAACACATGTGTAGGACAACCCTAAAAATGGAGATATTTCATACTAGGCTTACGCCCACTCCACAATTCCATGGGTGTTTTGGGAACAGATTTTGATGGAACTAAATTCAAAAGATGTATTGCTGTATTTAAGGCATAACCCCAAAAAGAAATTAGTAAAGTTAAGTAACTCATCATGGACCTAACCATTTCTAAAAGAGTTCTATTCCTTCTTTCTACTACACCATTTTGTTGGGGAGTTCCAGGTGCAGTCAATTGGGATACAATCCCATTTTGAGTTAAGTAATCCTTGAAATTCCTAAGAAGGTATTCACCGTCACAATCAGATCAAATGGCTTTTATGCGCTTTCCTAATTGACTCTCAACTTCAACCCTAAACTCTGAACTTTTCAAAGGCTTCGGACTTCCGTTTCATTAGGTACACATAACCATACCTTGAGTAATCATCGATAAAAGTGATGAAATACTCATAACCTCCTTTTGCTTGGGTTGACATAGGACCACATACATCCGTATGAACTAATTCAAGCAACTCTTGGGCTCTTCTACCTTTTGCATTAAAAGGTCGTTTGGTCATTTTGCCTTCCAAACAAGATTCACAAACTGGAAATTCATCAAAGTCCATAGGCTTTAGGAGTCCATCTTTGATCAGTCTTTGAATTCTGTTTGGATTAATATGACCCAAACGCAAGTGCCAAAGATATGCATCACTAGTAGAAAGAAACTTTCTCTTTAATGATTTTACATGAGAGTCATTATCTAATTCAGAATTATATAATTCATGCTTATCAGGAGTTAAAATATAAAGACCATCCACAATATTGCCAGAATAGATAAACATTTTACCCTTCTTTATTACAACATTGTCTTTAAGGATAACACAATATCCATGTTTACCCAAATAAGTTGCAGAAATCAAATTCCTACGAACATTAGGTACATATAGACAGTCTTCCAATATTAAAACTCTAGATTCAAAACATAAATTATAAACACCAACAGCTACAACCGGAATCCTGCTCCCATAAGCCAAAGTAAGAAACAATTCTCCTTCATTAAGTTTTCTGGTCTCCTGGAACCCCTGCAAAGAATTGTAGATATGATTAGTACAACCTGAATCCACACACTAGGAATCTGTGGGATTTTGTACCAAACATATTTCAAGGAGGAATGAACTATTCATACCCTTATTATTGGCAGGCTTGAATTTTGGACAATTCCTCTTCCATTGTCCTTTCTCACCACAATGGAAACATTTTCCTTTGAGCTTCTTTCCTTTGTCAGCAACCCCTAAGACAATTTGATTACCCTCTTGCTTGGTGAAGTCCTTCTTCTTCTTCTTCTTACCCTTGCCTTTCGACTTAGGTTGAGAAGTAGAAGCTTCACCCACATTGGCTTCAACATTAGAAGTACCAAGGATGCCTTCCGGCGCTACCAATTCATTCATTAATTCAGACAAAGAATAAATCTTTTTGTTCATATTATAATTGAGTCTGAATTCCTTGAATGATTTCGGTAGTGACTGGAGTATCATATCCACTTGGGATTCTCCATCAATATCAGCACCTAAAACCTCCAACGTATTCAGATTAGAGATCATTGTAAGACAATGCTAGACATGGCAAAACAGGCGGGTCGGGTCGGGTTCGGGTCGGGTCAGGTTGGGTCGGGTTGACCCGTATTTTTCACATGATTTTTTTTTTTTTTTTTTTAATAAAGAAAACAACATGTATCTGTCATTTGGAAAGTTATGCAACAAATTACTTGATATAAAATGCATTATTTTGAATTCACCACTTATATCAAGAATGAACTCAGTTAAACTTATTAATACTTATTCAACAATTTTAAAATTATACAAATCCTAACATTACTATCTAAAACAAAATAACACAAAGATAAGTAAAACAAATACACAAGTTTTATTTCTACACAATATCAACATTCCAAATATAAAATAAAATTACAAATGACTTATTGGATAACTCATTTGATAAAGAATAAAAATATATAAGAAATTTACAATCTTAAAAATTAATTTTATAATCTATTATCAGTTGTGGTTGACACTCTATTTCAATTTGAGATATACTTTAAAATTTGATTGCTTACTTATTTATACATGGTCTCTTTTATGAATATCATATTATTGTTAAGCAACACAAACTCTAGGAAATATCATAATTTATTTTGAAAAACCGTTTATTTTGGACATAAATTATTAAAAAATAGGTCTAAGTATTCATAATTTATGCTAATTTGATACTTTAGCTTCACTATTTTCACACTTGTGAATATTTCTCACATGTCTACAATTTTAAGTCTATGTTTTTAACTCTACTGTAACCAGATTATCTTGACATGTACTTTGCTATTTGATATCTAAAAATATTTACTCATTACAGAATGTTCAACCATTTATCTTTAAATTAATTTGCATATAGTTATGTAAATGTATCAATTGTTTCCTTAAAGTTCACAATAAACAATTAAACTAATATTGTCTTAGTTTTACTATTTTTTTACCAAAAAAAAAAAAGTTTTAAAAAAATGGTTCGGGTTCGGGTCGGGTCGCGGGTCGGGTCGGGTTGACCCGCAAAAAACACGGGTCGGGTCACGGGTCAACCCGTTTTTGCTTCGGGTCAAAAAATCGGGTTCGGGTCGGGTCGGGTCAAAAAATTCTGACCCGTTTTGCCATGTCTAGACAATGCTCCCTTACTAAACTTCCTTCAGCCATTTTGGTATTATAAATTTGCCTCATGGTTTCTTGCCTTGCAGAACGGCCTTGCTCACCAAACATCTCCTTCAGACTTAGCATAATGTCCGAAGCTAGTTCTACATCCTGCATTTGATGCTGTAGAACATTTGAGATAGATGCTAGGATGTAGCACTTGGCCATCTCATTAGATTTCTGCCAACGATCATATCGTTGTTTTTCCTCAAGAGGAGCATCTAATGAGGGAAAGCTAGGACATGGTTTAGTAAGCACATATTTATGCTCTTCAGCAGTGAGAACTATGTCCAAATTTCTTTTCCAGTCAACATAGTTGGATCCAGTCAGTTTGTTTTGATTAAGAATAGTAACAAGTGGGCTAAATGATGCCATGTTCAAATCTGAAAATAATAAGTAAACTGGACATTATCTATTTAGCGTATAAACATATAGTATGGAACCTTAATAAAACCATAAAATAATATATGCAACGACAACCCAATCCATGTCTATAATTCCTTGGTAGCAAGTTTATTATAAACACATTAATTGATTGAGAACTATTCTCATTACTAGTGCTATCATGATAACTCTTATCAAACACTAATAATATGCCATATTAACTTTAGCCTCTAAGTAATAATGACATAGCTCATTTGGGAGGTTAACATTACACTTAGTCTAGTGTATACCATTATCTAGAATCATGTGTAGCCACATTTCATCTCCCTTTATGGTGTTTAAACTTGTAGTACCATGGAACAAAACACCCTCCTTTGGGATCGCGAGGCATATACGTCAAGACGAGGTGCTTGTCCACACTACTTTAAACGGGTAAGTTCAATCTTGTAGTATTATGAAGTAAACACCCTCCTTTGGGATCGCGAGGCATATACGCCAAGACGAGGTGCTTACCTCATACTACTATGAACTAATAATGGAGGCCATGAGATGCAACCCTTGTATCTCTCTGCCACTAGATGTTTTAAAATAAAGGTTTTTAATTGTTTAATGCATATGTAAACTAATTACACATAGCCTTGCGCTTTATACATGTTATAAACAGGTGTCAGAATTTTTGGCGACTGGTTTTGGCGACTTGCCCAGTCGCGAGTTTTGGCGACTTGTTTTGGCAATTCGACCAATCGCGAGACCCTAGTCGCGAGTTCATCCAGAAGCTCTGGCGACTCACTTGCGACTCGCCAGTCGCGAAAAAACCCAGAAATAGCCGTTTTTCTGTTTAACCGTTTTTTACGTTTCCAATGAACAAAACACATTCTTAATGATAAAAAACGATGAGGTTAAGATTAAAACTTGAATTTCATTGATGTTAAAGTGTTAAAATTCAATTTTACCTGTTTAAAATCAAACTTAAACAACATCATAACATCAAAATCAGTTTTAATCAAACAATAGTTTCAAAAACTATAATATACAGAAAAATGACCGCAAAATTTTCACAACTATGAAAATAGTTTTCTCTAATTCTAAAACTCACTAAACATATTATACAGATTTGAAAATGAAGACCGCTCTGATACCAATTGTTGGAAATATACATGTATGCAGCAGAAAAATAACGGATCTACTTCATTCAAAATTGACAACATGCATAATGTAAGTTTCAGAATATAGAACAAGAGAGTGTACCTTGGTGCAGTGAATTTCAAAACCAAAGATCAGAAGTTCTCAGGAACACTTTCAATCTTCACTCCAATTCCACTAACGCCCAAGATGTGTGGTATCTCAATCAGTTTCTAAGGGAGAATAATTGAGTGACTTCACTCACACATACACACCATTTCACAATGGTGTCTCTCCTTTTTTTTTTTTTTTTTTTTAATTTTAATAAAATTCTGTATGTGTCTCCCTTTACATTTAACTGATTATCTAATTGGGCTGGCCTATTGGGCCTTTCCAATTGGGCTTTAGTATGTGGCTTGGAATGGGACCAAAAGGGACCAATAAGACACTAGCTCCAATGAGCCTTGGGCTTTTCTGTCAACTCTTGACAAGTCCAAAATTACCATTAATTATATTTAATACCACTATATAAATATAATTGCACTCTACGCCTTATTAATAAATTATATCCTAAGACTTTATTGTACATGCAACCCCTTCATAAAATATTCGTAGTAAAACAAAGTTATGTAAGTAGACTGCCACTTTGTAAATTACTACATCTTAATCTTTGAGTACCCGATTTAATTCTTTAAGTTATTCATCATATATTTATGAAATCCAATTTAATAAATATATACTGTGGGGGGAGGAAAAGCCCAACCCAACGTATTGGGCCCAAGGCCCTATATGAGAAACACTGTTCATCCGAGGAGATTAAGACACTCAGTCAGAGGCCCATGTAAAAGGAGAATGTCTGGAGACGAATACGTGCACTATCCGAGGAGATGTTCATATGTCCGAGGAGTCCGATCTCCTCGGATCCGACAAAGTTTTGCCCGACACGTGTATGGGAGGCTCAAGTGATCTGTTTGACAAGTGTTAAGAGAGAAAGGAGCCTCGGACACGCATGAAGGTAACAGGAACAGAGAAATATCAAGGAGACAGACTTCAACCACCGCATTTAATGACTGCACCTACCTTCCTGGCCGCATTTATGTGGAGAAGACCCCTGAACAGTGCATTCTCAGCTACCGCCACTCAGACAGAGCTAAAGGGGGAGTGTGATGGGACATGCACTCAAGTGGGCGTTTAGATGATGAACAAGTGGACGGTGAAGATGTGGAAAGGCAGTACTATATAAGAGAGAGGTGTCTCTGATAGAAGGGGATCGGAAAATCAGAAAGAGAAAAGAGTGTATTATTTTACTGTAGCTCTAAGAATTGTAACCCAAGTTCATCAATGAAAATCACCTCTTCGGACGAGACACTTACATCCGTCCGAGCACGTATTAATTCAAATTCTCCCACTAGCGTTGCTGTTTAATACTGTTATTTTCATTATTAGCCTAGCTCTTTCACCCACTCTCTACAAATTTATTGTTTTGGGTTCAGTGGGCTCCAAATCCACACCTTCTTGGGCTTGGGCTGCAAAATCTGACCCTACAATTGGCGCCGTCTGTGGGAAGAGCTTGTGCAAGAGTGAAAACAACAGTTGATAATGGCAGGACAAGGTGAACAACAAGCAGAATCCAGGGCATCCCAACACGTGGACCATTTTGTCAACTTAGAGAGGAGGCAAAATCGTGAGGGCAGTGTACACACTGTGCGCCTTAGCCAGAGCCAATCACAGGGCGGAAGTCACATGTCCCATGCAGAGAAGAACCGTGACTTACAACTGGAAGTGGAAAAACTAAAGAGGGAGTTGCGCCACGCAAAGAGGAAACGGGCTTCCTCGTACTCTGAGGATGATCTTGATGACGAGCAGGACGTCTCTTATCAGCGCAAATCTAAGACACCAGCTAGCGAGTCCTACACTTATGTAGAGGAGTCCCATCGTAAAAGGGAGCGTAGGAGCCCATCACGCGAGGACATGGAGAACGATGCCATGAACAGGGCTCTAAATCAGATATCTAAGTCACCCTTCACGCGCAGGATAGAGGAGGCCAGACTCCCTCGGCGCTTTAACCAGCCAACGTTCACCATCTACAACGGTAAAACTGACCCCGTGGAGCATGTGAGTCATTTTAACCAGAGGATGGCCGTCTACTCCAGAGACGAAGCTCTGATGTGCAAGGTTTTTCCTTCCAGCCTTGGGCCTGTTGCCATGAGGTGGTTTGACGGTTTGAAGGCAGGCTCCATCAACTCCTTCAAAGAGCTCACTCAGGCATTCGGCTCTCGTTTTGTTACATGCCGAAGAGTGGCCAGACCTTTCTCTTCGCTGCTATCCTTGTCCATGCAGGAAGGCGAGTCCTTGAAGGCATATTCAGACAGATACTGGGAGATGTTCAATGAGGTGGAGGGCAACAATGACGCAATGGCCCTCAGCACGTTCAAGCTCGGCCTCCCTACTGATCACGGTTTGAGGGCATCTCTATCTGGCAAACTGGTCACAAACGTGCGTCAATTGATGGACCGCATAGAGAAGTACAAGAGGGTTGAAGAAGACCAGCAACAGGGTAAGGGAAAGGACAAGGTTATCCCTCAGGAGAGGAGGGATTCGCGGTCAGACCGGTACAATTACAATAAACCGCGGAGGTATTTTGCCGGGCAATCAGGATCAACGAACCCTCAATCGGTCAACACTGTGTTCAAAGAGCCAGTACATCAGGTCCTGGAAAAAATCAAGAATGAATCATTCTTCAGGTGGCCGAACAAGATGATAGGAAACCCCGAGAAACGCAACCATAATCTCTACTGCCAGTACCATCAAGACCATGGGCATACCACGGAGGATTGTAGGAGCCTGTGGGATCACTTGGACCAATTGGTTCGCGATGGCAAACTAAAACACCTCCTGCACCCCTCCAGCGGCCGAGGGCAGACGGGCTCAGGGCCACGCAGGGATGACCCCTCAAAGCCGCCGCTAGGCACTATAAACGTTGTCTTCGCCGCGCCGGGGAGAACAGGGTCCTGGCCATTGAAAGTCATGTCGGTAGGCCGACCATCCGCAGGGGAGTCAAGCCGAGGACCGAAGAGGGCTAAGTCTGGTGCCTCGCTGGTTATGGGATTCTCAGATGAAGACATGATTGGCACCATCCAACCCCATGATGATGCACTAGTCATCACCCTCAGAATAGGAGGGTACGATGTAAAGAGGGTGATGGTGGACCAGGGTAGTGTTGTGGAGATAATGTACCCGGACCTCTACAAGGGGCTAGGCCTAAAGCCCCAAGACCTGACGCCATACGATTCTCCCCTCTTGAGCTTTAAAGGAAGGCCTGTCATCCCGAAAGGCCGGATACGCTTACCGGTGCAGTCCAACTCCGAGGTGGTGGAGTTGGACTTTATAATTGTGGACGCATATTCGCCCTACACGGCACTCGTGGGCAGACCCTGGATTCACACACTTGGGGCTGTTCCCTCTACTTTGCACCAGAAGGTCAAATACCCATCATGAGGTCAGATACATGAGATCCGAGGAGACCAGTCTGTTGCTCGACAGTGCTTGGTAGCTGCCATTCAGCATAAGGCCCCAGCCGAGTCCTCGGACGTAGCTGGGAGGGATTTATAGCAACTGCAGTCTCGGGGAGTGCCTTCTGAAGAACCAGATGAAAGCACTCGATGTGAGGATCTGACGAAAGTGATCATTGGAGATAATCCTGATAGGTTCTTTCAAGTCAGATCTCAGCTGCCTCTTCAAGAGAAAGAAGAGCTAATAGAGTTCCTCAAGCGAAATCTCGATGTGTTTGCCTGGAGTGCCTACGAAGCCCCAGGGGTGGACCCGGAGTTTATATGCCACCACTTGAAGGTGAATCCACTGGTCACCCCCAAGCAACAGCCTATTCGGCGCCCATCCAAAGAGCATGCCGACGCAATGAGAGACGAGGTAGCGAAACTCAAAGCGGCTGGGGCTATCAAAGAAGTTTTTTATCCCGAATGGCTAGCGAATACCGTGGTGGTAAAGAAGAAGAGTGGGAAGTGGCGAGTATGCGTAGACTTCACGGATTTAAATAGGGCATGCCCCAAAGATCCGTTCCCTATGCCGAAAATCGATCAGCTGGTAGATGCCACTGTCGGCCACCCTCGGATGAGCTTTCTAGACGCCTTCCAAGGCTACCACCAGATACCATTAGCCCCGGAGGACCAGAAGAAAACTGCTTTTGTCACCCCTATTGGCAACTACCACTATAAAGTGATGCCGTTTGGCTTGAAGAACGCGGGAGCTACCTACCAGAGGATGATGACGAGGATGTTCGAGCCACAGCTGGGCAAAAATATCGAGGTTTACATAGATGACATGGTGGTGAAGAGCAAAGTTATAGCCGAGCATGTGAAGGACCTTGAAAGTACCTTTGAGATTCTACGAAGGTACAAGCTACGACTAAATGCCTCTAAGTGCTCGTTTGGGGTAGGGTCCGGAAAGTTTTTAGGATACATGGTCACGCACAGAGGAATTGAAGTCAACCCTGACCAGATAAAGGCCATCTACGATCTACGAGCTCCTCGAAATCCCAAGGAGGTTCAGAAACTAACTGGAATGACCGCTGCCCTCAATCGGTTCATCTCTAGGTCAGCAGACAGGTGTCGCCCCTTTTTCTCTCTACTCAACAAGTGGAAGGGATTCGAATGGACCGAGGAATGTGCTCTGGCATTCCAGC
The DNA here is from genome assembly GCA_019022515.1 of Quercus aquifolioides. Lineage (NCBI taxonomy): Eukaryota > Viridiplantae > Streptophyta > Magnoliopsida > Fagales > Fagaceae > Quercus > Quercus aquifolioides. The sequence goes on along the minus strand of CM032326.1, from coordinate 55,924,652 downwards.
AACTCAAGGATTATCTGGCTCGGCCACCTATCATGTCCAGTCCTGAGCCTGATGAGGTACTGTTCGCCTACATCGCCGTAGCTCCCTATGCAGTAAGCCTGGTGTTGATACGATCAGACTCTGGTGTGCAAAGGCCCGTTTATTACGTAAGCAAGTCGCTGCATGAGGCTGAGATTCGTTACTTGCCTCTAGAGAAGGCTATCCTAGCAGTAGTGCTTGGCACGCGGAAGCTACCTCACTACTTCCAAGCCCACACGGTCATCGTTCGCACACAACTCCCACTCAAAGCTATACTCCGAAGTGCTGATTACACTGGTCGGATTGCCAAGTGGGGTACACTCTTAGGGGCTTTTGATATAAGATATATGCCTCGCACATCGGTCAGGGGACAAGTCCTCGCGGATTTGGTGGCTGAGTTCACGGAGCCCCAGTTAGAAGAAGTAAAGCCCACGTCAGGCATGGATGAAAAATCAGTTGGCATGATCTCCCAACAGAATCCCTCCCATTGGGAAGTGTACGTTGATGGCGCGGCAAATCAGAGAGGTTCTGGAGTTGGGCTAGTATTGATATCCCCTGAGAAAATCATTATCGAGAAATCGTTAAGGTTGGACTTCTCGGCAACGAATAATGAGGCGGAATATGAGGCCCTACTGATGGGAATGACTATGGTTCGTAGAATGGGTGGGAAGTCTGTGGAGTTGTTCTCAGACTCAAGACTGGTAGTAGGTCAAGTACAAGGCGAGTTTGAGGCAAAGGACGAAAGAATGCAGGGGTATTTGAGTCGTGTTAAACATCTGCAATCAGAGTTCGACTCTTTCAATTTGCTGCACATCCCCAGAAGTGGCAACTCACATGCTGACTCCTTAGCCACGCTTGCCACCTCTTCGGCGCAAGACCTGCCGAGGATCATCCTCGTCGAGGACTTGCACAGGCCTACAGAAGCAAGATTAGAGGCAGTCCAGGTTCACCAGGTCAGGGCCGGGCCGTGCTGGATGGATCCATTAATCAAATTTCTCAAAGAAGATATATTGCCTGAAGAGAAGGATGAAGCTGATAAAGTTCGGAGGAAGGCGACTAAGTTCTGGTTATCCGAGGACCAGAAACTATACAAACGCTCCTATTCGGGACCATATTTGTTATGCATACATCCCGAGGCGACTGAGACATTGCTAGAAGAGCTGCACGAAGGAATCTGTGGGAGCCACACTGGAGGCAGGTCCTTGGCTCACCGAGCCCTCACCCAAGGCTATTGGTGCCCTAACATGCAAAAGGAGGCACACGAATACGTCAAAAAGTGTGATCAATGTCAGCGCTTCGCTCCAAACATTCACCAGCCAGGGGGAAATCTTAATCTGCTATCTAGCCCATGGCCCTTCGCCCAATGGGGCTTGGATATTGTGGGACCCTTCCCCAAAGCTGCAGGAAACAAGAAGTACCTCCTGGTCGGAACAGACTATTTCACCAAGTGGGTTGAAGCCGAGCCACTAGCCAATATCAGAGACGTTGATGTGCAAAAGTTCGTGTGGAAGAATATTGTCACTCGGTTTGGAGTTCCTCACACTCTCATCTCGGACAACGGCTTGCAGTTTGATAGCAGGGCATTCAGGAATTACTGCAGTGAGCTGGGAATTATGAACAGATACTCCACTCCAGCCTATCCCCAGGGTAATGGACAAGCAGAGGCCGTCAACAAGGTCATACTGAATGGCTTAAAGAAGAGGCTAGATGATGCAAAGGGCAGATGGGTAGATGAACTGCCGCACGTACTTTGGGCTTACAGGACTACGCCTCGTAGGTCCACTGGGGAGACCCCCTTCTCAATGACCTATGGGGCTGAAGCTGTCATTCCTTTGGAAACCGGGTTCCCAACGATAAAAACTAGCTCATTCAGTCCAGCCGACAACGATGAGCAACTACAGAAGAGCTTAGACTTGATTGAGGAAAGGAGGGAGAATGCAATGGTTCGGCTGGCACATTATCAACAGAAACTCAGGCAAGGCTATGATGCTAACGTAAAGCTAAGGCCTCTAGAGCCTGGTGATCTAGTGCTGAGGAAAGTTGTGGGCACCGCAAAGAACCCGGCTTGGGGAAAACTAGGACCCAATTGGGAAGGACCGTATCGCATCACCTCTGGAGCAGGCATTGGGGCATATTTCTTGGAAGACCTAGATGGTCATGTAATACCGCGTCCATGGAATGTAAATAACCTCAAGAGGTACTTTTATTAATCAAATCTTTTCTTCAACTGACGTGTCAATTCACTGCGTAAAGTATTCTCTCAAGTGTTTAAACTTAAATCCAGTCATGCTTATAGTCCTCGGACCAGATGATTAGGGTTAGTTAACACTCATTCGCCACTAGCTTAAGTGTGTAAACTTAAATCCAATCATGCCTGTAGTCCTCGGACCAGGTGATTAGGGTTAGTTAACACCGTTAGCTCAAGTGTTTAAACTTAAATCCAATCATGCCTGTAGTCCTCGGACCGGATGATTTGGGTTAGTTAGCACTCAGTTACAGTTCTATAGTGTTCAAACTTAAATCCAATCATGCCTGTAGTCCTCGGACCAGATGATTTGGGTTAGTTAGCACTCAGTTACAGTTCTATAGTGTTTAAACTTAAATCCAATCATGCCTGTAGTCCTCGGACCAGATGATTTGGGTTAGTTAGCACTCAGTTACAGTTCTATAGTGTTTAAACTTAAATCCAATCATGCCTGTAGTCCTCGGACCAGATGATTTGGGTTAGTTAGCACTCAGTTACAGTTCTATAGTGTTTAAACTTAAATCCAATCATGCCTGTAGTCCTCGGACCAGATGATTTGGGTTAGTTAGCACTCGGTTACAGTTCTAGTGTTTAAACTTAAATCCAGTCATGCCTGTAGTCCTCGGACCAGATGACTAGGGTTAGTTAACACTCCGGTGCAGTTCTCTAAGTGTTTAAACTTAAATCCAGTCATGCCTGTAGTCCTCGGACCAGATGACTAGGGTTAGTTAACACTCCGGTGCAGTTCTCCAAGTGTTTAAACTTAAACCCAGTCGTGCCTGTAGTCCTCGGACCAGATGACTAGGGTTAGTTAACACTCGGATACATTCGCATCCCATAATCCTTGAACCAAACGACAGGTTAGTCAATACCCCCACGCAGCTATTGTCATTGGGGCTTAGTGCTAAAATTCCTGATTGCGTTTAAATCGATTCTAACTTATAAATGTCTTCCTTAGTTATGTTTAATTCGAAACCGAGGGACAATAACTTATGTTTAATTGGGAAAGGTATGCGAAACTCACATAAGTACTCATTCCAATCATTACTCATCAATAACTCTTATTTGGCCTATCCTTTTCAATGTTAATTTCGATTACTCACACCATCAATATGATGTATCAATCAAGTTATTTGCATTATTATGTCATAATTACAATGTATAGTTATGTGTGTGGCAATAATAAATAATAAAACATGTATCAAAAACATCAAAGACAAATAGGGAGCCATTCCATTAAAAAAAAAAAAAAGTATATATACAGGGTCAACAAAACAAAAAAGGAAAAGTTACAATTCCTTAAGCAAGGAACAAAAAAGTACAAGTGCAAAATAAAAGCCCTATGTATCTACTCTTTTGCTGGAGGAAGCACAGGGTCAGCAACGTGGCCTGTCCGTTCAGATGCTTCAAGGGCTTGGTCCTTGGCCTCAGCAGGAGTTTTCTCTTTACCTGAGCCTTGGCCTTTGTCTTTGGTTGGCTCAACTGGTTTACTCATGTCATCTGGCTGACTAGCCTCTTTGGGTGCATCGAGAGTGGGTGGAGGAGCATGACTGACCAAGATTGGCTCCGAAGCCTCTGGAAGCTGTGGAACAGGAGAGGGATCAGTTCCTGGGAGCTCTCGGATATCAGGATCATAATATACGCTCCCAGGCAGCCTCAGCTCCGAGTCGGCAGGGACTCCAGCTGCATCCAGGGCCTTGCCCCAACTTATGACGCAGTAATCTCGGCTGACCGAGGCGAATTGCTCTAGAAGCTGGGATGTGGTCGTCTCTACCCCCAGCTGGTACGCCGCCTTCCTTTCGGCTTCAACCGCCTCCTTAGCCAGTCTAGCGTTTTGCTCAGCCACTTGGGCGCTCGTCTTGGCCTTTTGCAGCTCAGCTCTGAGACCCTTCACCAGCTCCTTCTCGGTTGCCAGATTGATCTCTGCCATGTGTAATTGTTTACGCTGCTCCTCGGCTTGTTTTTCAGCATTCTTAATCCCGGCATCGAGGCTTCGCTTCTGAGAGATCAACTCTTTAAGCTCCTTAGACATCAGAGCATGTTCCTCCTTCAGCTTGCCAAGAGATGCCTCTGCCTCAAACTGGGACTGGGTCGTTGCTTGGGCTTTGAGCCAGGACTCCTTGTTCAACCCCTCGGCCACGTAAACCTGCTGAGTAATCTGCATAATAACATCTCCAGTATCAGGTTAAGAAAAGAAACAAAGCCAATTAAGGATAAAACCTAAACTCAGGAATGGTGCACTTACCATGGCTAAATCCCTCTTAAGGGACATGAATAGCTCCTGCTGGGTGAAGCACTTGAAGGAGGCCATATCATGTGGGAGAAGGAGTGGTTGCTGCAGGGCCTCGGCGACGTAGCCTGCCCTTCCTCCGTCATAATTCCTGAGGGAGGTATCCCACAGGATTGGAGCGCCATCCAGCTCCAGCTTTGGAGACCAGATTCGCGGTCCTCCTCCTCGGCGTACATCTGTCGCTAAAGCCTCCTCTCGGCTTTCAGTTGATGAGGCCCTGTGGGTTCGGTTGTCTTTCACCACCTTTTGCTGCTTAGCCCCCTTGGTTGGTAGCACCTGTTTTTCCCCAACCTCAATGTGGGGTCTCTTCTTCTGCAGGTTTGGCATGGGTTTCAAATTTGGGTCAGGGACCTGGATAGGCACTGGAGGAAGTGTCACCACTGTTTTAGATGTCCCAGCATCTTTTGGATCGGGCTTTTTGCCCCTGCCCTTCATCAAACTCCTCAGATCCATATCGTCGTCCGAGGAGTCTTCTAAATGAGTGGCTAGTAAATTAAGATGGGCGCCTGACTGCTCGTAGGCTTCTTCCTCGGCGTCTGAGACCTCTACCACCTGGTTTACTCTTGAAGCTTCTCCCTCAAACTGAAATCCTTCTATTTGTTCTTCTAGCGAGGAAGTGGAAGAGCCGGCCCCCTCACCTTCAATTTCTTGTCCAAGGGGAACTTGCTGGAGTGGTTGGACAAGGGGAGGTATAGCCCGAGGATTTGGACGGGGTATAGGTTCAAGATCGTCTGGCGCCAAGAAGCCCTTCCGACCAACGTCAATACGCGCAAGGCGATGGTCTCCCTGGACGATTGCGTTGCCGACCGGTTGGAAACTCTTTGGCTTCCCTGTATATCCAAGAATAAGGGGAGCAGATCGTAGTTGCCCGTCCTCGCTCACGAAGATCTCTGACCTTAAAAGGTAATTAAGGGCGGCAATATTCGTTAGGCTGAGCCGAGGAGAAACTTGTCTCTTATCTGTTGCAAGTCACAGCAAAAAAAAAATGGTTAGAAACTCAGAAATAGAAACTGAAGAGGAATCAAAAACCGTTAAAAGACGAGAACCCTAAGCCTATGGTTAGTGTGCCTAAATCTAACATGTCCCACCTGGCTTCCCATGCTTGGTTGGGCAACCATGGCCGTCATGCCAGGCGCCCGAGACGATCACATAGTCGTCTTTCATCCCTTTGTTGGATTTGGGAAGGCAGGAAATGAGCCTGACAACATCCGACCGGGATTTTAAGTAGTACCCAGCATCTTGCTGGCTGTGGCATTCGTACATATGTACCACATCAAGCCAGGTGAGTCCCAACCCCATGTGACGCTCAAGGTCCTCAATCGCTCCTAGGATTCTAAACATATTGGGCGCGCACTGCTAGGGAGTAAGCCTATGGTTCCGAAGGTAATTAGTGGTGATGGGACCCATGGGGATCGTCATTCCCCCTTCCTTGAAGGCGATGAGGGGGATAACCACCTCTCCCGTCTTCCGGTCTGTTAGTATCTTTTCTGGGGGGCAATACCTCACACCCACGTTAGGGGGTATGCGATACGCGGCCCTAAACGCCTCTAGTTGCTCAGGGCTATCCACCATGTACTCGAGCTTTCCCATGGTGCTTAAGTGAAACGGTTGGCCGAAGAGAGAACTAAATGATTTGGTGGACGATGACTCACCAGGACTAAATCGGAGAGAAGATTTCAGGCTCGTAGGAGGGTTCGTGATGATTCTGGGGAGGCCTGAAAGCAGCGACTGAGAGATTTGGACGGAGTGGCGCGTCTGTTCTTGCTGGAGCGTCTGAAGATTTGCAAAGTGAGGAAGAAATAACTTCCTCTGAAGCTTTATACGGGGTCAAGCGAAAGGTCAGGGGCACTCCCGCCCAAATCCTGAAGAAAAACTACAACCGTCGGATCAATCAGCTACCGTTGGATACGAAGGACAAAACGCCACCTGGTGCAGTTAATGCAGCGCCTTGGGAATAAGGAAACCACAGCGGCATTAATGAGGCGTCTGTTCCCACGTCTACATACGTGCCAGCTCGGTTGTGCGTGTTCCCAAGCTTTTGCTCCGTGGCAAGTCAAAATCCTACTTTTTCTCCTCGGATGCGAGGGAAAAACTACAATTTCGAGGGGCTAATGTGGGGGGAGGAAAAGCCCAACCCAACGTATTGGGCCCAAGGCCCTATATGAGAAACACTGTTCATCCGAGGAGATTAAGACACCCAGTCATAGGCCCATGTAAAAGGAGAATGTCTGGAGATGAATACGTGCACTATCCGAGGAGATGTTCATATGTCCGAGGAGTCCGATATCCTCGGATCCGACGAAGTTTTGCCCGACACGTGTATGGGAGGTTCAAGTGATCTGTTTGACAAGTGTTAAGAGAGAAAGGAGCCTCGGACACGCATGAAGGTAACAGGAACAGAGAAATATCAAGGAGACAGACTTCAACCACCGCATTTAATGACTGCACCTACCTTCCTGGCCGCATTTATGTGGAGAAGACCCCTGAACAGTGCATTCTCAGCTACCGCCACTCAGACAGGGCTAAAGGGGGAGTGTGATGGGACATGCACTCAAGTGGGCGTCTAGATGATGAACAAGTGGACGGTGAAGATGTGGAAAGGCAGTACTATATAAGAGAGAGGTGTCTCTGATAGAAGGGGATCGAAAAATCAGAAAGAGAAAAGAGTGTATTATTTTACTGTAGCTCTAAGAATTGTAACCCAAGTTCATCAATGAAAATCACCTCTTCGGACGAGACACTTATATCCGTCCGAGCACATATTAATTCAAATTCTCCAACTAGCATTGCTGTTTAATACTGTTATTTTCATTATTAGCCTAGCTCTTCCACCCACTCTCTACAAATTTATTGTTTTGGGTTCAGTGGGCTCCAAATCCACACCTTCTTGGGTTTGGGCTGCAAAATCTGACCCTACATATACTTTAGTAACTATTTACTAAAGTAATTAAGCCTAACATTTTGAATAACAAACCCATTAAACTTATCTCAAGGGAATATTTTGTATCTCTATTAAGAGACTATGAATTCCATCTTGAGAATATATGTTCCATCAACACTAAATGTGGCTACCCAACATACTGAGGTTTTGACCGTTACATTAGATCTCACTCCTGATATATCAAAGCAACCTACACTTCATGATCAGGTCCATTATTCTCTCAGGATTAAGAGTTCATGTAAATATAAGTCGTGAGATTTATTATTTAATTGACAGTCATTAGGAGAATAATAAATCTCACAGCGGTCCAGTTCAATATGTCTTAACTCTTAAAACATATCAACTAGAAGTCACCACTTCCATGATCAAGACAAATCATCTTAGTTGACATGTTATAGTCTTCGTTGATGAAATGCCCAATTTCATCACCGACTACGAACTAAAATTCTGAGTTTACAAAGAACTTGTGATTTATATCTTTTGTGACTTTTCACATAAATCACATACTATGCATCTCATGGACTATATGATAATGTCTGAATATTCATGTTACCATTATTTCAGATAATAATAATAAAACAACTTTATTAATTACGATATTAAGTCATATATCATGTCGAACATAATGTCATACATAATATAATACATAACATCATACAATAGGATTCTAGGGCACTAATCCAAACAAGTGGAGACTCCTAGTTAATATGTTAATATGTTTTAAGTGTATAAGACATATTGAATTAGACCGCTGTGAGATTTATTATTCTATTAATGGCTGTCAAATGAATAATAATGCTCACAACTTTTATTTACATAAACTTTCAATTTTGAGAGAATAGTGAACCCAATCATTAAATGTAAGTTACTTTGATATATTAGGAGTGAGATCTAATCTAACAATCAAAACCTTAGTATGTTGGGAAACCACACGTAATGTTGAAGGAACATATATTTTCAAGATGAAATTCATAATCTCTTTATAGAGATATAAAATATTATCTTGAGATAAGTTTAATGGGTTTGGTTATTTAGAGTGTTAGGCCTAACCACTTTTGTAAAGATTTACTAAGGTTTATATTTTATGAAATTGGATTTCATAAATATATATGAATAACTTAAAGGATTAAATTGAGTACTCAAAGATCAAGTGATTGTAATTTTCAATGTGACAATTATATATTATAACTTTGTATTACTACGAATATTTTCATGAATGGGTTAAAGGTTTAGATAATAAAGTCTTGGGATATAATTTATTAATAAAGCCTGGAGTGCAATTATATTTATATAGTGGTATTAAATATAATTAATGGTAACTTTGAGTTTGTCAAGAGTTTACAAATAAGTCCAAAGCCCATTGGAGCTAGAGTTTTATTTGTCCTTTTTGGTTCCACCCTAAGCCACACACTAAACCCCAATTGGGCTGGCCCAAAAGACTAACCCAATTAGATAATCAGTTGTTTATTTAATAAGAGTTATTAAATAACATAACTGCTAAGGCAGTTAATAAGATATACGTATGATTAAAAGAGAAACATACAAATTTCTCAAGGCACTCTCTTATTCTCTTGAACATGTACATATAGAATTGATTAAGAGGCCACACATCTTAGTCACATGTGGAATTGAGGTGAAGATTGAAAGTTTTCCCAAGTCCAATCTTTGTTTGTTTTTTGAATTTTACTGCATCAAGGTATCCCTTCTTGTTCTTTGTTTTTAAAATATAGATGTTTCATGTTATCTCACATGAATGAAGTAAATCCGTTTATTTCCGCTGCGTGTTTTTGTATGAGATGCAAAATTGTGTTTTCCAACAAAAACTTGGAAAAATAAAATAGAATTCACAAAATGAAAAATATACCATGAAAATAAAATTAATATCCCTTTAATGTTAATTAAATATTAAAGATTATAAAAGAAAAGACTTCCTCAATACATTTTAAACCAATCATTTCTTAAAATGGAATCTCCTTTTCAAATCTCGAAATCAATCAATAATAGATTATGTATTAAATTTGCAATAATTTCCTTTTCAATGTACAAAATCAAATAGGCTTTTGTAAAATTTTCTTAATTTGCTATTTTATGTTTAATCGTGAAATTTAGTTTTAACTGAATTTATGATTGAAAGTATTCATCTTAATTGTGAATACAAGTAGACATGGCAAAATAGGCCGAAATTTGCTGACTTGGCTTGAACTCGCCTGTTTTGACCTGACCAGCCAGTTTTTTTGCCAGCCAACTTGATCCAACTAACCTGTGACCCGACCCCTTTTTTTTTTTTTTTTAAAATCTAAAAAATATTAAGACTACATTCAAGGTGCTAGGTGCATAGACATAAAAGGAATAAAACACTGCACTGGCACTACTACCATTTAGTAGCCATCTTTAGCAATGGCCATGTTCCCATTTATTTTTTTTTTAAAAAGATTTATTTAAAAGGAAAAAAAATACAAGAGAAAGTATCTACAACTATACAACTACGTTTGGGCCCAATAAATTAGTATCGACCCGTTTAACTAAGGCCCAAGATCAGCCTGAGTAGCCAAAACCAGCCCATAAGAGGGAAGTGGACCTCAAACTTGGTTGGAGTGGGCTCAGCTTGATAACATGTGCATGGGGACATAGAAATTATCGTTTGAGGGAATCCTATAGCGCTTGGCTTACCACCGATTGAATCGATGGTGGGAAATCGATGAAGAATTTACTAAACTAAAGTCGGTTGTCGAGAGTTGTTAGTGCCTTTAAGGAACTTGCTACCGAACGCTATTTGGTGTTTGGAACAAGTTTCAAAGAGAATCCTCAAAAGTCATGATGATTCCTTGGGATTTTGTCGAAAGTGGAAATGCATGTGAATTGGTGAAATGATAATGATTAGTACCCCACTAAAGAGAGACTATATAAGGGTTAGGAAGGCAGACAAGAAGGGCTGGTTGGAAAACACTGGAAAAAGAGTGAAAACACAGAGGAAAAAGAGGGAAAACACAGAAGGAAGGGAGTGTGAGCAAAGAGGGAGGAAAAAGAACTGCCAAAGGGTGAGATTTATAGGTCTAAAAGTTAGCAGAAAAGATATAGCCTGGACTATCTAGTTGGTGCTTGGAGCCCCACCCGTAGGATTACTAGAATGCCCACAAATAAATAAATTAGGGGCCCAAATCCTTCACCTAGTACCACAGCCCTAGTAGGTTTGGGGACCACTTGACGCCATCTGTGGAAATCCTACTGAACCAGAGGCTTTGAGCTAGGTTGATATCATCCAATTATGGAGGGTCTGCATGCTGAAGAAGGTTCTATTGGAGGAAATCATTCGAGGGCTTCCTCAAGGGGTCGTAGGATGTTGGAAATGGAGTGTAGAAGGGAATAGCAACACATGCAAGAAGGGAATCATACCAGACATGATTTAGATGAGGGATCTTCCCAAGGGGAACGAACCATGTCTTATATCCCCGAGTAATCTCATCATAACGATCAGGAACGAGAGCCGGAGAATTTGCGAAAGCAAGTTAAGGACCTGGAGATTGAGCTGAGAGGCCGATACTGTAGAAGGGACTAGGAGGACTCGTCTGACAACCTAGATTACACTAGAGGAGAGTCATCTTGGGGCGACGGTTCACGGCGATCGAGGGACAAATCTCGTGAAACCATGGGGCATTGTCATGAATCCCCCCATCGTGATAGGCATGAGCACCATAATGCAGTGTTAGACGCCATGAGTTGGGTGTTGAGGAGAGCAGGCCATTCACCCTTTTCTGATGAGATTGAGTGCACGAAAATGCCAAGGTGATTCACCTGCCCTCCGTTTACCATTACGATGGAAAAACAGATCCGGTGAAGCATGTAAGTCATTATATTCAGATGATGTCACTCTATTCCCAGAACGATGATTTGATGTGCAAGGTGTTCCTGTCCAGCTTCGAGCTGACGATAATGAGGTAGTTTAACGGTTTAAGGAAAGGCTCTATTCACAATTTCGGGGAGTTGATGCAGGCGTTTGAGGCGCAATTCATAACATGTAGCAAGGTTCCTCACCCAATCGATGTCTTGTTATCCAAGAGGATGAGGAGTGGGGAGATCCTCTGATTTTATGCAAACAGATACTAGGAGCTATATAATGAGATAGGAAGGGGAAATGAGTAGGTAGCCGCTAGTACCTTCCGGCTTGGGCTCCCCCAAAAGTTGGAGCTGAGGGATTCTCTAACCATACGTCCCCCTAAGGACATGCATCAACTTATGAGAAGGATTGAAGAGTATAAGAGGTTGGAAGATGATTGGCTACAGGACAAAGGCAAAGGCAAAGCCCCAACCTTTTCACAATATAACAAAGATTATCGTCTTGAGAGGTTTTAGCAAGGAACTAGAAGGGAGCCAAGGGTTCCTAGTATGGATTTGACGCAACGGACCGAGGGAGTTAATGTGACATTTAAAGATCCTGTCTATAAGATCCTTGAGTGTATTAAGAATGAGCCTTACTTTCGGTGGCCGAGAAAGATAGGTGGGGACCCAGCTAGAAGGAATCAGAGCTTGTATTGCACTTACCATAGAGCTAAAGGTCATACTATCGAGCAATGCCATGTGTTGAAAGACCACTTAAAGCAACTCGTAAAAGCGGGGCATTTGAAGGAATTTATGGTCGACCAAGAAGGGGTAAGTACAGGCCAGGGCTCGGGAAACCGAAGTAACAACGCACTTCCCCCACCCCTAGAAATTATTGAAGTCATTCATGCAACCTCTATGGGAGTCAGTGTGAGTTGTCAAAGGGGCATATTAAGTGTGGTGACCCCATTTGAAGCAGACGTTACAGACCAACCAAAGAAGAGGCCTAAAAGAACCTTGGTCCTGATCATGTTTGGTGAAGTGGACTTGGAAGGAACGTCCTAGCCACATGATAACGCCTTGGTGGTTACTTCATGGATTAGTGGATTCTTAGTAAAGAGAGTTATGGTAGATTAAGGGAGTAGGGCTGAGATCATGTACCTCGACCTGTATAAGGGGCTAGGGTTGAATTTAGAGGATTTGAGTAAATATGATACTCCGTTAGTGGGATTTGATGGGAAAGTAGTAATGCTTGATAGGTAGATAAAACTCTCTGTAGTAACTGAGGAAAAGGAGGTTGAGGTAAATTTCATAATGGTTAATGCCTTTTCATCATACACCGCAATTTTGGGATGCCCTTGGATTCACGCTATAGGGACCGTACCTTTTACGTTGCACCAGAAGATCAAATTCCCAGTTGAAGATGGGGTGGCTATGGTGCGAGTCGACCAAAAGGTGGCAAGACAATGCTTGGTGGCTATGATAAACCATGAGATTAAGCAGAAGGACCAAGTTGAAACGGAGCAGTTATAGCAATTATAGGGCGTCGAAAGCCTATCTGGGATAGACAGCGCAGAGGAATTAGTTCAAGTTCAAATTTTCCCTTATATTGATAGGTGCTTTTGGATAGGGAAAATTTTGCAAGTGGAAAATTGGGTAGAAGTTCTCCTATCATTAATACAGAATTTGGATGTGTTTGCATGAAATCCGTACGAAGTTCCCGGGGTGGACCCGACTTTCATTACACATCGGTTGAATGTAGTTCCTCTAGTCACCCCGAAGAAGTAGAGACTCAAGAGGTCGGCAAAACCACATGTGGAAGCAGTGAAGGAGGAAGTGAAGAAATTGAAGCAGGCAGGGGCTATCAAGGAGGTGTTTTTCCCCGAGCGGTTGTCTAATGCGATGGTGGTAAAGAAGAAAAATAGGAAATGGAGAGTTTGTGTTGATTTTACCGATCTCAACCGAGCATGCCTAAAGGACTTGTTTCCTTTACTAAAGATAGATCAGTTGGTGGATGCTACGGTCGAACATCAGAGAATGAGCTTTCTAGATGCCTTTCAAGGCTATCATCAGATCGCTTTAGCACCCGAGGATCAAGAGAAAACCTCCTTCATTACACCCAAAGGTAATTACCATTACATAGTGATGCCTTTCAAATTAAAGAATGCAGGGGCTATATACCATCGAATGGTTACTAGAATGTTCAAGGAGCAAATCGGTGAAACAATAGAAGTTTATATTGACAACATGGTAGTGAAGAGTAAAAGAAATAAAGAGTATGTTCCTAATCTGCTAGAAGTTTTCGAAATATTGAGGCAACATAAGTTATGCCTCAATGTAGACAAATGTGCCTTCGGTATAGGGTTGGATAAGTTTTTGGGTTACATGATAACTACGCGGGGAAGAGAGGTCAACCTCGATCAGATTTCGGCCATTCAAAAACTTAAACCGCCCACTAACCCTAAAGAAGTGTAAAAGTTTGCTAGGATGATTGCCGCCTGAATAGGTTCGTTTCGAGGTCCGTGGATAGGTGTAGACCATTCTTTTAGTTGTTGAAGAGGTAGAAGGGTTTTTAGTGGATAGAAGAATGTGACATGGCGTTCATAGACCTGAAGTCTTATTTGGCTAGCTCGCCTGTTTTATCTCAACTCGATCCCAAAGAAGATTTGTATATGTATTTGGCAGTTTCCAATCACGCGATGAGCTCAGTATTGCTAAGACATCAGGAAGGGATCCAAAAACCACTGTATTATCTTAGCAAAACATTGGTGCATGTAGAAACTCAGTATTTCCGTTAGAAAAAATGGTGTTAGCGCTGGTGCATGCTACGAGGGAGCTGCCACATTATTTTCACGCCTATACTGCATGTGTGTTGACCAAGTACCCCCCTGCAGTCACTTTTGAGAAGATCAGATTTCATTGGAAGGATAGCTAAACGGGGAACCAGGCTTGGAATTTTTGACATACGGTAAAAACTATGGAATTCTATTAAAGGTCAGGTGTTGGCAGACTTTGTGGCTGAA